>JARVJN010000835.1:23563183-23578269 GCA_031763805.1 Argolebias nigripinnis | reverse complement strand
TGTCTAACATCAGTTTGTCAGTAGATAGTGACAGAGTGAAGAAATATGTTAAAAATATATTGTTTGAAAAGTTACAGGCTACATTACAATGTTACATACCCTAGCTTTAATCTTATTGTGACTCATTCACACCATTTTTCTTCTGTATGTTTTTCAGTATCTTTCTTGCTCCACAATTTTTGTGCCATTTCAACAAACCATTTATCAAAACCTTCAGCTCGTTCCGTTTATTTATGCGTTTCAGCTTTTTCTGCTACTATTTAGCTGTTTTTATGGTAAGTTTAGCTTTTCTGGCTAATTCCACATTTTGCGCTCATTTCAACGTTTTTTTTTTTTAGCATAATTCAGCGAAAATATGTTCTCCACTTTCTTTGGACAATTAAAGGTATCTGCTTATTTAGCTACTTTTCATCTGTTTTCAGATAATATCCACTTTTTGTGCTAATTTCTGCTTCAGCCCATTTGTGCAAACGTGTTCTTTCTGCTTTCTTCTGCTAATTTAAGCATGTTCTACCTTTTCAGCATTCTTTTAGCTTGTTTAAACTTTTTCTGATAAATTCTAATATTTTCAGCAAATTTCTGCTACTTTCACCCTTGTTATGCTCCTTTCAGCTTATTTCTGCTAGTTTGTTTCAGCTATTTAGCCGTTTTATGCTAACTTTAGCTTTTTCAGCTTAGTTCACATTTTTTGCCATAATTTCAACTTTTTTCAGTCTAATTCAACAAAAATGTGCTCTCTCCACGTCCTTCTGGTAATTTAAGCTTCTTTCTGCAGTTTTAGCTACTTTTCAGCTGTTGCAAATTTCAGCCTTGTTAAGATAATTTCCTTTTGTTAATTTCTGCTTCTTTCAGCTCATTTCTGCTAACTTAAATCTTGTTCCAACTTTTCAGCTACCGGTAGTTAAAAAAAAAGAAGCTAATTTCAGCTGTTTGCAGACAAATGCAAGTTTTTCATGCTAATTTCTGCTATTTTCAGCCCAATTAACTTTTTTTTTTACAGTATGGTCAGCTTGTTCTGTTAAGCTTTTTCTGCTATGATATTTCAGCTATTATTTAGCTCTTTTGATGCTAATTTTAGCCCTTTCAGCTAATTCCACGTCTTAGCTCATTTCAGCTTTTTTGTTTCCTTCTGGTAGTTTCAGCTTCTTTCTGCCTTTGCTAATTTCAGCCTTTTTTTAAGCTAAATTCCTAATTTCTGTGCTCGTTTCTGCTTTTTAAACCTAATTCAGCAAATATTTGTTCTCTCTGTTTTCTTCTGTTGATTTAGGCTCGTTCGTCCATTTCAGCTACATGTTTAATTTCAGCTGTTTTTCATCAAGTTCTTCCGCAGTTAAACATTCGCACTGCATTTTCACAGCTAATGTGATTTCTCTTGTTCAGTCTATTTTCAGATGATCTCCAGCTTTTTCTTGCAGCTAAACCGTAAAACAAACGAGACAGAGCCGCCTCCGATAAATAAGCAGTTTTTTTATTTATTCTGCAGCAGATTGTCGCAGCGCGGAGAAGTAAAAAACGTGAAAAAAGCAAACTTGTTCAAGCACATGTGGTGTTTTGTCGTCAGTGTTGTGAGTCTTTCTCTGAATATATCAGCAGAGCTTCGCCCACGTGGCTGATTACCACACTGTGGTAAACAAACAAACAGAGTTACGAACAGGTCAACTAGAATGTCGGATGTTATCAATGATAAGACCCTCACCAGAGAAGCGACGTGGCGTTACCGTCCATGTTGAAGATAAAAGGGGAGAGAGCCATGGCGATGACCTGCGAGACGACGGGAAGAAAATGAGCGTTTGAATCCAAACTGAGCCGCTCTCTCCGGCGTGTTCGTTTACCTTGGACAGAAACACCCAGACCCTGAAGTGTTCGACGGCCGGCCCGCGATTTAGTTTGACCGTGGCCAAGAGTAAGAAAAACCCCAGCAGAGCGCTGCAGGAGGAAACAACAGCCGCGTTTCAGCTCTGATCTAGAAACCGCGTCACTGAAAACAGGGGGTGCACGGTTCGATTCCCTGCTGGGTCTGTTTCACCTGGCGCAGCAGCCGCAGTGGAAGGCGCGGGACTGAAGAGACGGGAACTCCAAGGCACCGGTGAGGTCACCTGCAGGGAAAAGAACGAGGTATGACCCTGTGATTTTAGCTGTGTAATTAGAAGCTGAAGGATCGGTCTTACCTGTCGGGTGAGCAGCGAGGCCCAGCAGCACCACACTGGCATCAGAGCACAGGACAAGCTGTTAGTAGCCGAAACTTCTCTGACACACCGAGCCTCGGCTCGTTTCTTTGCAGGACAAATCACTTCACTTGTTTGACTCATTTTCACTCTATTAATTACTTTTAGCTATTTTAGCTGTTCATAAATCAAAAGGTTCAGCTCGTTAACTTTTGTATTTATAAATGCATATCCTATTTTTTTTTAGTCTTTAGACACTTCTGGGTCAAGTTTAGCTACTTTTAGCATTTAGCTGGTGTTCTGCTACTTAGCTACTTTTGGTAAGTACTGTATTCATTTCCTGTTAATTACAGTTCTGCTAATTTGAATTAGCCTTTTGATACTTTTGGTTTTTAGTTGGTGTGCATGTTTTAACTGGTGTTTAGCTACTTTTACCTTTTAGCTACTATTTAGCTACTTTGTTGTTTTCTACTTAAATACCATTCTGCTATGTTAGCATTTTCCTACTTTGGGCTTTAACTCGTGTTTTGCTTTTTTCGGTTAATATTGTGGTACTTTAGTCATAATTATTATTATTATTATTATTACTTTTAGCTAGCACTTTGCTTATTTTAGCTGATCTACCTAAAGGAAGCAGAGCATTAGCTAAAATCCAAAGTAGCAATAAAATATTTATTTGCCTAGCAAATTCTTTTCTTCTAGCTACTGTTTTGCTATTGTGAGCTAGCTTTTTGGTACTTTTGGTATTAGCTAATGTTACTTCTTTTGGCTAGTGTTTTGCTACTTTTATCTTTTAGCTGGTGTTCTGCCACTTCTGGCTAGTCTTTCTCCTTATACTACAGTTCTACTTTGAGATACGTTTATTTTTGTCTTTTAGCTAGTTTCCTGCTTATTGTAGCTTGTATTTTTCTACTTTTAGCTACTGTTCTGCTACTTGAAGCTTTTAAGTTAGTGTTTTTCCATTTAGCTATTAGCTAGCATCCCAGTTTTTTTTTTTTTTTCTAGCTTTCAGGTAGTGTTCTGCTTCTTTTGGATAATACTGTGGTACTAAACAAGGATTTTGCTTCTTTTAGCTGATCCACCTAAAGGAAGAAGAGCATTAGCTAAAAGCCAAAGTAGCAAGAAAAATTTGTTTTCCAAGCTAGTCTCACCCCCATTTAACATTTGGCTTTTAGCTAGTGTTTTTGCTACTTTTACCTTTTAGCTGATGCTCTGCCACTTCTGGTTAGTCTTTCATCTTATACAACCATTCTACTTTGGGAGATGTTATTTTTTTTAGCTTTTAGCTACTGTTCTGCTTTTATCTCTTTCCCCACATTTAGCTAGCATCCCAGTTTTTTCAAGCTTTCAGGTAGTGTTATTTCTTTTAGCTCCTGCGGCTCAGTTTCAGCTCGATTCCTTCAGCGTTTGTGTATTTTCTGTCGTTTTGATTAGATTTTTGCAGCTCATCCGAAGACTTTGTCGCTTCTTGTCTCACAAAACAAATGAAATGAAAAAGCATCCTCATGAGTGGGATTTTAATTTTAATGTGACATTTGGATTTAGTCTTACCTGAACAGGTAGTTAACGCACTGCTGCTCAACGTCACTGGAATGAAATCACAAAATACTTCAGCGTCTGAAGCACGGCAATCTAATCTGCAACCCTAAAACAAAAACAGCTGAATAAAAGAGACATTTTCTGTATAAAAGCGTCAGACCAACCTTAAACTGTTGGACTTGTGAAGCTGGAACACCCTGTAGGCACCTGAAAGACAATGGGACACCTTAACGAGACCAGTCTCAGTGAACAGCATCTACGTTGACCCCTAAACTTACCAACGCAAAGAAGATGACAGAGAGCCCACAGGTAGCCACTGTGGTCAAACTGTAAAGTCAGAAAACACAGAAAGTAACAACCTGTGGCACCAGTATCCACATTGTGGGAGAATGGAGTTACCTGAGGATCATACTGGGGGAGGTTGATGGCCGCCAGCAGCATCAGACAGATGCTAAACGAAGAAGCAGCACATTAAAAATGCAGCTGTGAAATTGGTTAGTGGCAGTATAATGGAGCCCGACTGATATCGCAATTTTGACTATCTGTAGGATAAGGCTAATGCTGATAACCAATAAATTGGCTGGAAATTTGGACTATTGCAGATAGAAAGGAGAGTAAGAAGCCAAAATTAGCAGAAATAAGTTAATTAGGCTGAAAAAAGCAGAAATGAGCAAAAATAACAACTAAAGAAAGCACATTTCAGCTGAATTAGGCTGAAAAAATACGGAATTAGCCGAAAAAGCATATGAGCATCAAAACAGCTAAATGGTAGCTGAAATAGCAGAAAAAGCATAAGCTGAAAGGACCATAACAAGCTGAAATAAGCAGAGACAAAGTTAATTACGCTGAAAAAGGCAGAAATGAGCAAAAATAACTGAAGAAAGCACATTTCAGCTGAATTAGGCTGAAAAAATGTGGAATTAGCTGAAAAAGCATATTAGCATCAAAACAGCTAAATGATAGCTGAAATAGCAGAAAAAAACTTCAACTTTCAGGAATAAGCTGAAAGGACCATAACAAGCTGAAATTAGCAGAAACAACATTAATTAGGCTGAAAAAGGCAGAAATGAGCTAAAATAACTGAAGAAAGCACATTTCAGCTGAATTTAGGCTGAAAAAATGTAGAATTAGCTGCAAAAGCACATTGGCATCAAAACAGCTAAATAGCAGAAACAAAGTTAATTAGGCTGAAAGAAGTGGAAATGAGCACAAAAAAGTGGAAATTAGCAAAAATAACTAAAGAAAGCACATTTCAGCTGAATTAAGCAGGAAAAATGTGGAATTAGCTGAAAAGGCATATTGGCATCAAAACAGCTAAATGGTAGCTGAAATAGCAGAAAAAAAAGCTTCAGCTCTCAGCAATCAGCTGAAAGGATCATAAGCTGAAATTAGCAGAAAGTTAGAAGCACAAAAATGTAGTTAGCAGAACGGAGGAGCACAAAACAGCTGGAATTAGCTGAAAGTAGTAAAAAAAAATGTAATCTGCAGAAACACGCTGAAGCAGAACAAAATGTGAAAGGCGCATTAAAATGCAAACACATCTAAAGATTTGGAGGATGAAAAATGAGTTCGGTTCGATTTCTATAAGAAAAAAAAAGACAGAAAAGGTTAAATATTAGAAAAAGCTAAAGTTGAATCAATGCCAAGTCATAGCAGGGTTGTGCTGAAAGAGTTTTGACTCATGATTTGTTGAAATGGCCTGAAAACTGCCGAAAAACGTACGGAACAAACGTGGATCCGTTCGTACAATAAAATCTGACAGCTAAAATCTTTAGGCTTGAGTGACGGTTGCTTTTCATTTGACCGTGAGTAAAAAAACACTGTTTCCTGTCCTGCTAACGTTTGTGTGCAGCCGTGAAGAAACGCACCTGGTGAATCTGAGCCACTGCGTCGTCACCTGGTAGAAAACAGGAACAGAGCACGTGTCACACTAAAGTCAGAGCTTCGGCTAAGAGGTCGTCTGAATCCACTCACGTCTCGGCGGAGGACCTTCAGGATCACGTAGGAGACGACGTGACAAGAGTTCTGAAGAGTAAAGAAAACGGGAATGTCCTGCAGAGGGAGGAAACGGAGACACTGTGGACGTGCACGACCGTCTTCGCAGCCGACAGCTTTTATTTTGATGTTTTATTGAACGTGTGTCACTCACGATGCGAGATAAGGCCCTTGAACCTGCGTATATGTTTCCCACGAACAAGAAGGAGCCGGGGAGCCACGAAAGAGCAGCGGGTCTGAAAAAAAAAGAAACTTTTCAAATTAAAACTATTAACAGTCAAGTGTTGGAGACGACCTTCAGCTACTACCACATTAAATTTTCAATTTTTGTGAAACTGACAGCGTTGCATCCATTTGTTGGCCATCGTTATCTCGCAGGAGCTGAATATCAAATACTTCCCGCCTACTTTGAGATATTTTGGCAGTAGGAGGTCCATTTAAAAAAAAAAAAATTCTTCAGCAAATAAATAGAAAAGTACCTGCTGATGTGGCTCATTTCCACCCATCCCAGTTTTTTACACAGCAGAAGCAGAACAGCTCCAATAAGTGTCTGCCATCTTAAAATGATTAAATTAACAAATGTTGTGTTAGTCAACAAATTTTATATTCGTTAATATAAATTAGTTGTGCTTTCACAGACTCACCCTTGAAATAAAGTTGGGTAGGTGAAGTTCAGCACTGACAGGACAAACTACAACAACAACAAAAAAACAACCAAACTCCATTCAAAAAACGTCTAATTTAGTGCTCCTGTACCTTTAAGCGGTGCATCACTAATGACAATTTATTAATTATTTAGAATACTTTCCAGTCGATGTAAATAAGTGTCACATATTTTCTTACCGTTGTTAGATTGTGCTAAACTAGCAGCTAAAGTATTGTAACTTAAGCTAATTACAACTACTGTAGTTTCCTGGTTTCCTCACCTTATTTGTGAAATATGATACGACAAAAACGAAGCTAAACGCGAGGCCAGTGACGTGGCTTCTCCAGTGCATGTTGACCTGCAGATAAACTGCAGCTGGTACATGATTCTCACCCAAAAAAACTATTCTACAGTATTTAATATACTTTAGTGCCTTTGTTGATGTGTCAAAAATAATCCGAAACTTCCCTCACTGATCTCTGACACGTCAAAGACGTTAAACCACAAAGATCGTCTATTCTTTGAACGACGACTCACTACTTGCGAGTCATACTCTGTTCGCGACGAATACTATTATTATAAATATATAAAATAAAAAGGTGCTAATATTCTGGTGCTTCAAAGCGAATCAAGTTTAAGTTATAATATTTTGATTTAGCTCTAAAGATGTCGCTTGTGGATAACTGTTGCGATGTTAGCCCTAATTTTTTTAAAATTTTATTGAATGAAGCAAATATAACAAACAATTCAAAAATATCTGTATAACATACAATACAAGAACAGGATAAAAAATTGTTTTATTTTTTAAACATTTGATATGATAATAAAATTACACAGAGAATTACTAATACCATTCTAAATACAAAAAAAAAGATTTAAAAAAGAAAAATAACATATTGAGGAACATAATGCTAAATTAGTAACAAATGTAAGAGAAGTTTCAAGTTTTAGGATAAGCCATTAATATATTTGTATAAGGATTGAGCTTTTGGAATTTTGCAACGTTTAAGTACATTTTTAAATATATTTAGTTCATTAAAAAATTGTGGAACAAGGGAGACATTTTCAAGCAACGACTTTTGTGGATAAAGAATTTTGCTATAAGGATTAGGTTGTTGTTACCAAACTTTAAAGCTTCATTTCCTGTTAGCGAACCAAATTTAATTGTAGTAATTGTGGGATCTCTTAGTTTTAATCCAACTTTGCAAGTCTTTCCAAAAAACAGTGATATTACAGTTAAAAAATAGATGTTCTGCTGTCTCAATATCCGAATTACAAAATGTGCAAGTGTTGGTTTCAATATTAAATTCCTTTTGTAACAAATCATTGCAAGGGTAAATTTAATACATAATTTAAAATGAATTTCTTTAGTTTTTTATGGGAGTGGATAGGAAAGGTATTTGGTTCTGATTATTTTTTTTAGAGGAATTATCATAATTTTTAAACAAATGTTTTCTTTTCAAAGTACAGGGGAAGAGTACAGTACTGTATTGAGATCAAAGTATTTCTTATGAATTTATTATTACATTTTTTTATCTAAGAAATCACAACCATTTATTAATAAAGGTTTTGTAGGATTAACATTGGCGTATGTAATTGTACCTCTAATCATCTGAATCAAAGCAGGTGGGATGGATTTTATCGCTTTCTCAAATTTAGATTTAGTACAGTTTAATGTGTATTTTTTTTGATAAAATCATCATATGATAAGAATTTGCCATTTACTTTCATAAGATGTGAAACAGACCAAATGTCTTTCTCCAACCAATCTTTGTTAAAAAAAAAAAAAAAGATTTTCGATTGATCAAGATGCATCTGTTGTTCTGATTGAATGCTGTGAGAAATTATGTTTGAAGACCATTTTCCAATATTGCAGAACCTGTTTGTGAAAGTCTGATAATTTTATTGGTAATTTTGAAATTTCAAAGTCATAGCTTAACAGAAAATTAATACCCCCAAACTTTTCAAAAATCTTCCTAAGAAAAATTAGCCTAAATTATCCCTAAAATTAAATCAGAGTGGTGCTCTCTCACTGATCTCTGACACGTACCCACAAAGATCGTCTATGCTGTGAAAGACAACTCACTACTCACGAGTCATACTCTGTTCGCGCCGAAGACTTTTGTTATAAATATATAATATAAAAAAGGTGCTAATATTCTGGTGATTCAAAGCGAATCAAGTTTAAGTCATAATATTTTGATTTAGCTCTAAAGATGTCACTTTAGGATAACAGTTGCGATGTTAGCCCTAAAATTAAATCAGAGTGGTGCTTCCTTCTTTGCGGAGGATGAATTACTTGGAGTGGGTCACGTGACGCGAGGCGAGCTAAGCTTCCGTGTTTACAGAGAGGCTAGCTAGCTAGGCTCGGGCTTGTGGTGCGGCGCGGCTACCAGGACGGTGTCGAGTTTCACAGGAGGATGCTGCGCGGCCATGGCGTTTATTAGGACGCAGGAGCGAGCGAAAGAGAGGTTTGTCTCTGCTCCTTTCTTTCAGGAAACCGACGAGTCTACGTCACCAATGAGAGCCTCGCTGTCAGGTGCTCTTTTTTTATTTCTGTTTCATGAAGTCTGAGCTCACTGCTGCACACAAGCAAGGTCAGACTGACGCATGAAATACTCCAAAATGACCTCGTTAAAATGATAAATGTCAAACAATGCGCTCCAGTTAATTTGTTTTCCTGTCACGTAAACCATAATAAATGTGACGCATGATGCTCTGCAACGATGCAATGAGATTTTTTTTATACCTTCATGTCCGCAGAGAAGCGTTTGTCCTGCAGAACTGAAAAAACAAACAGAGAAACTTAACATGATCCAGCAGCTTAGTTGTGGTTTCGTGTTTGACTTTGTGGTTGTGAAGGAATTTTGTCCCACTCCTCTTTCCGTCATCTGCTCAGTGATGTTTCTGCGCAGAACCATGAGGTTCTGTAGATCAGCTGCTGGGGTTGGGATCATGGTCCTGTTGGACCCAGTCTGGTCCAAGTTTCAGCTGTGGGACACATTTAGATCCAGAACCCTTTGGTCCACAGAGAAGTTCCTGGTCCACTCAGCAAGGACCCCAAACCATCAGCCCTCCACCACCGTGCAGACAGCTGGTTTAATGTGTTTGCTGCAGTGCATTCTGGGTAAACAGCTCCACTTTGGTCTGGTTTTCATCCGCTCGTTGTCAATCCAAAACGTGCAGCCGTTTTCTTACTATCCCGCCATGACCTTTGACCTTTAATCTGCCGTCTGAGGCCTGTGAAGTCTGCGACTGGGAGCTTGTTCCTCTGAGCGTCGCATGGTCTGACCTTCAGGGTGAATTTTCTGGGACGTCCACTGCTGGGAAGACTGAATGCTTTCCGCTCTCTCTGGACTCCAAACGACCTTTGACCCTTCTCAGATTGTTCCGCCTCGGCATCGTGTCTCGGCACACATTATTTTCATACAGAGATGCTTCCAGTTCATCAGGCTGACGTTTTGGCTCCTTATGCGTCTGGTTTTTATTTATTTGATTTTATTTTTTTAAGGTTTTCTCTGCTGTTGCTGGATTTGGAGGAGTATTACTTTGAGCAGCACACTGCGTACAACGTGACCGGCCGTTCAACTCAGAGGTAAGTTCACTGTCACGTCGCACACAATCCCACTTTTTGTTTTGCTGCTTCTCTAACGAGCTTTTTCCTCTTGCAGAAAAATCCGAGGCTCCTTCAAGGTTTGCTCCAGATCCGTCATCTTTGATCCGCAGGATCGTGCAGAACCAATTATAAAAGTAATAATTACGTCCTTTTTAAAAATATTTTATTTTGTTTTATTTACACCCAACAAGATGGTTAGAAACTTGAAATCAAGAGTGGCTCATCGTTAAAACCATCTCAGAGTGAGATTTTTTTTAAAGGAGCAACAGTTTAGGCAAAATGTTTTAAAGCCTCACGAACAGAAATAAATCCTGAAATGAAAAAAAGTTCTTTAAATGTTTTAAGCTCTCTGTTTGTGTGTTCACAGGTTCCTCTGCGGGACTGCAAGAAGATCGAGTTTGTGGCGAAAGAGACCAATCCCTTCAATGAGTCAGTGTGTTTTCACCTCTGGACTGGAAACGTGTGAATTCTCAGTCAAACTGGTTCCGTTACTGGAAAATTCTCTTGCAAGAATCTTTTTAAAATCGTCACCGTCTCTTTATTGTGTTAATGAAGCGTTCACACTGTGATCCACTTTTCTTCTGTACGTACATCTGCATCTTTCTCGTTCTGCAGTGTTCAGGCCAGTAAAAAAAAAAAAATCATAAATCAAAACGTTCAGCTCGTTCAGGACAATCCTCCTGTGACTTTTGGTGTTGGTGCAACTTTAGCTTTTTGAAATATTTAGCCTTTTTCTGCCACTTTTTTCCCTCATAGAAAATGACCAGAGCTCATTTTACATCCTTCAAATCTTTAGATCTGTTTACAACTTTTTATGGCTCCTTTCACATTTTGTTTTGCTTCAGCTTCTTTCAGCTTGCATGCGCAAATTTAAAAACTTTCAGCTACTTTGAGCTCATTTCAGCCGTTTTCTGATCCTTTTAGACCCTTTCTGCTAACTACAACATTTTTGTGCTTCTTCTAACTTCTTTCTGCTAATTTCAGCTTATTTCTGCAAGTGTCAGCTTTTTCTGCTATTTCAGCAACTATTTAGCTGTTTTTCAGCTAATTTTAGACCTTTTTTTGTGCAAATTCCACATTTTTTGCACACATTTAAACTTTTTTCAGCCTAATTCAGCAAAATGCGCTCTCTCCATTTTCTTTTGGTAATTTCAGCTTATTTCTGCCTTCTTTTAGCTACTTTTCAGCTGTTTTTTTTTTTTTTTTTTTTTGCCTATTTCAGTTTTCAGATAATTTCCTTTTTGCTCATTTCTGCTTCCTTCAGCATAATAGGGCAATCATGTTATTTCTGCTTTCTTCTGCTAATTTAAGCGTATTCTACCTTTTCAGATAGCTTTTTAGCATTTGTAGCTAATTTCAGCTGTTTTCAGTAGGAACATTCTAGTTTTTCATGTAATTTCTTCTACTTTTAGCCTAATTAACCTTTTTCTGCTAATTTCAGCTTGTTTTGCTCCTTTCATCTTTTATCTGCTAGTTTCAACATTTTCTCCTCTTTCAGCTACTCTTTAGCTCTTTTGATGCCAATGTTAGCGTTTCCAGTTAATTCCACTTTTTTTTTTTTTTAGCTCATTTCAGTTCTTTCTGCTTCCTTCTGGTAATTTAAGCTTCTTTCTGCCTTTTCAGCCAATTTTCAGCTGTTTTTTTTTTAATTTTTTGCCAATTTCCTAATTTTTGTGCTCATTTCTGCTTATTTAAACCCAATTCAGCAAATAAGTGTTCTTTCTGCTTTCTTTTGCAAATTTAGGCTTGCTCTTCAATTTCAGCTACATTTCAGCAGGTTTTTTAAAGCTATTTTTAGCTGTTTTTTCAGCCAGTTCTTCTGCAATAAGCATTTACACTACGTTTTTGCAGGAAATGCGATTTCTCTAGTCAAATCTATTGTCATGTTTTTATGTTGAACTCTTAACTTCTATTCTGATTTTTAGAAGAAACCGACTTTTATAAAAGCAGTTTTTGTGTTTGATCTTATTTGTTTTTCTCTCTCCCCATCAGGCCTAAACCACCTGTTATATCCGTTTCCTGTGAGCAGGTGAGAAATCACGTCCTTGTCTTTGCTCAGGCGTAATCAACGCAGAGTCGCTGCAGTGATTTATTTGATTTATTCTCAAAAGAAAATTCATTTATTTCAGGTTCTCTTCATCAAAGAGGGGAACGTCATCGCTCCTTATCGAAATGAAAGGGTGAGTGGGCTGCTGCTCTCAGCTGATTATTAACAAGATGGTGAAAAAATAATGAAACGACTAGGTTTTAGAGTCCCGCTTAAAGGCAAGTTTATCATGACCGTGTCAGCTTTTGGCTTTTAATGGTTTCTTCAAACTGGGAAGATCAGGCAGCGAACAGTAGGGATCTTTAAAAACTGGTTTGAATTTATTGTAAATTATACAAACGGGCTCAAATATCACAACATTCATCCAAACGTGATAATAAGTGTTGCTGAAGAATCTAAAACGTCTTGTAGAAGCTGTGGTTTATTAACCACATGCTAGCCAAGGAAGAGAGCCACGTGCATCATGAAGGACCCCACTCACCCAGCACACACACTTGTTGCCCCGCTCCCCTCAGGAAGGAGGTTGAGGAGCATTAAGTGTAGAACCACTAGACTGAGGAACAGCTTCTACCCTGACGCTGTTAGACTCATGAATCTCTAACCAGGTTAATCACTGTAAAAATAAAAATAAATCACTGTAATGTCACTTTAGTTGGTGATATGCGACTTATCTGTGCTGCTGATCTCATCCTGCTGTATTCATTCGTACCCGTTTGCTCACCATGGACTCATGTTCGGGCTGCTGTTGTTACACTGTATTGTTTTGCATTATTAGTGTTTGTAGTAAAACTAATAAATTATAATAATTATAGTAATTCAGCTAACTTGTGTAATTCTGAATCATTGAAGGAACAGTACAGTTGAATGTCATCAGCATACAAATGGTAAGACACATTATTAAAGCTACTGACAATCTTTCCAAGGGGGCTGATGTATAAATGAAACAGAATAGGACCTAAGACTAAACCCTGAGGAACACCATACAATAACGGAGTGATCTTAGACTCAATGTTATTCACAAATAGGCCTGTCACGATAAACAAGAAATCAATTAATCGCATGGTAAATGAAAATTATCGACCTCGTTTTCATTTATTGGCTTTATTGTTTCTTTGTGTCTCTCTTTATACTGAAAACAAATTGTGTTTTTGGATCGTTAAAAGCAGCAAAGCTGAGAAGCTAAGCTATGAGCTAAGCTAACAGGCTGACCTCGGAGAAAAAACCTCCATCTTGTCGAAGCTCCAAAATTCATGGCTGAAACCGTGCCTTTGTGTAAAAAGTTGTTTATCTCTGCAAGAAGAAGTTGAGAACTTGTTTACAGATTTTTTCATTAAAAGCTTTTTGTGAAAAATGCTATGCTAAAGTGCTCAAACCACACAGAGCGGCCGCCATTTTGAGAACCAAAAAAACAGGAACGAGAGACAGCCCATGTCACGTCAAGGGGCCTCCCTCCCATTTTCCTTAAAGAGACACGCTGCTCGCTCCCTCACTATCCATCCTTCAGTTCAAACAGTCCTACACTGCCATCCGATGCTCAAAAAACGATACATGCAAAACAAATTAACAAATATTTCTTCTTAAAATTGACAATAATTACTAATTATTGTCAAATTTCAAACGATATTATCGTTTATCGCAATAATTTCTGAGACAATCGCCCAGCAGAATTTGTTATCGTGACAGGCCTATTCGCAAACATGGGAAAGGTTCTGTTGTTCAGATAAGAAGAGTTCCAGAAATTCATAACTCATTTTGCACGGATATCTCTGAGCCTGCACGTATGAACTGTATCTGACCGTGTTCAATCAACGCACCTGGAACGAGAACGGTTCAAACGAACCCTGAAAAGTGTAAAACGCCCGAATGGATGGAAAACTTCTGACTGCGGCTGGTTGGAACCAAACGGCTCCTCGCATCGACTGGTCTTCTTGTTTTCAGGGATCGAAGACGATGAGCTTCGAGCTGGAGGTTTGGAGTAAAACGGAAGACGTTGTTCAGACGTTGCTACAGGTGGGAGTCCCCTCCGTTGTTCTGTCACACATGAAAGCTGTGACTATGACTTACGGCCTTTGTTCACATCTGTTGAACTTGTTAGCTCTACAGGGCGTCCCGTTTGGAGAACCTTGGAGACCAGACTGCAATGGTAAGCCGATTGTTCCCTGAGCAGAGACGAAGGCGTTAAAAAAGGCAGCTGACGGCTCATCGCTCTGTCATTTTGCAGATCGCTGCTAATCTGCAGTCGCGTTTGGCGAGGTCATCGTTCGACAAGATCTGGTACGTAGCCGCGACGTGAGAGCACGCTCGTTGTGGCTGTAGGCTGTGTGGATAACCCGCGGTAAAGCTTTCAGAGCGTCCTGGAGATGCCGCGCGAGGAGTGTGCCGCAGAGATGGTCACGCCCCTCGTTTCCAATCCAGGCCACGTCTGCGTAACGGACGAAAACCTTTATTTCCAGCCTCTCAATGGATACCCGGTGAGTCCGCGGCGCGGCCGTGCTGATGGTGGAGCCGCCCCGCCGCTGAACAACCTCTTGTCGTTTCAGGAGCACGTGATTCGAATCAAGCTGCACCGAATCAGGAGGATCTACAAAAGACGGCACGGCCTCAAACCTTTGGTGAGCGGCGGCAGGCCGGTCCTGAAATACTCGTTGGTGTCGGTGACTAAACGTTCGTGTCTCTGCTGACCAAGGGTCTGGAGGTGTTCTGCACCGAGAACGAGCTGCGCTCCGACATCTACCTGAAGTTTTACAGCACGGCCGACAGAGACGAGATCTACTACTACATCGCTACTTTCCTGGGTGAGAATCAGAGCGCACAGACCAGCGCCAGCGGCGGGGCTGCTGTGAGAAGCAGTCGAGATGTTCACCGCGCTAGAGTAAGAGTCTCCAAACGACCAGCCGAGGTCCGAGTTCAAGCAACAACAGTCGTATCTGGACTCGGATCAATCGTTAAAATAAGGGTCCCCAAACAGCAAGAGCTGGTCCTCACTCAAACCCAAATAGTCTTACAGGGTATCCGCGGGGTTGTAAAAGGTATTAAAAGGTAGTAAATGAAATTAACACAAATTAAGGCCATTAAAAA
>JARVJN010000835.1:22759349-22773539 GCA_031763805.1 Argolebias nigripinnis | reverse complement strand
TTAAAACTGGCCCACGTAGAACCTGCAGATAAGGGGCTAATGAAACTACCTGTATAAAT
This sequence comes from Argolebias nigripinnis, assembly GCA_031763805.1. Classification (NCBI taxonomy): domain Eukaryota; kingdom Metazoa; phylum Chordata; class Actinopteri; order Cyprinodontiformes; family Rivulidae; genus Argolebias; species Argolebias nigripinnis. The sequence continues at coordinate 22,773,480 of JARVJN010000835.1, read as the reverse complement.
AAAGGGTAAGAAAAAATCTGTCCAGTGAAATTACCAGACAGGTCACAGTGGACCTGTTCGGTGGATCTGTGGAAGTGGAGAATCCAATATTCGCTCCCCGTTCTCTCCTCCCATCCCCCTCCCTGTGGGAAATTCTCCGTGGGAGTTTCCCCGCTCTTGTACCAGTGGTGCAGTCTACATTTTTGTTGTGGGCATACTGCGGTAAAGTTAGTTTTACGTTGGAAGTTGGAGACCGTTGAAGTCACAGAGCATGAATGTCCAACATCCAACGTAAAACTAACTTTACCACGGATGGTCCGTATACTGTGCTTAGAAACCAAAGTACACTGGTTTGTACAATGTAATTGTCAATTTATTTTGATTTTTAGCATATTAAACATTTCCAAATTTCTCTGATGCTTATATTTCAACAAGTGTACTACAACATTTGGCTTAAAAAAACTTTATCAAATTTATAAAATGTTATCAAAGCAAAACATGTTCAAGTATGAATTAATCAGTACAGAAGTATTAATTATAAAACAATTTGCAAGATAGGAAAATGTAATAAACAGGCGCTGCATACAAATAGATTGTTACGGAAGCGTTTAAGTGCCATTTAAATGTTTCAATGACACATGTCTAATGATATGTCATGTATCATTGGGCACTTGTAAGTTGGTGTACTGAAATTCTGAATATTTTCTAGTGGGTATATACTCTGTATACCCACGTATCACATAGACTACACCACTGTCTTGTACACAACAAAGTATTTGAGTGTGAATCGTAAATCAAATCAAAATGCGAATTTGCCTCGAGACGAAAGTGACGTTGAAAGCGACAACAAAAGAGACTGAGGACGTGTGTGACGAAGTTTTTCTGAGACTGTTCAATTCTGACACTGACGAAGACTTTAGTGGTTTTAGTGCACAGGAGGAAGATGAAGATACCGATCAATTACTTCCTGGTAGGCTACTGTATTATTATTATTTTTAAACAGCCATGTTACAGGCACTCTTCAGAAAAAAAATTTCTGTACGTATGTGTATGTTACTGGTACATATTTATTTAAAAGTTTTAAAAAATCTTTCTGTTTAAATATCTCAGGTTACAAAATGATACCTGTGCCTTATAGATAAATGTGGCCTATATATGTATATTAAAAAAATTGTTAAATTTAGTGGGCGTGGTTCATATTCAGGTGCACTCTATAGTCCAGAAATTACGGTAATTTAGTATTGAATAAACCAGCACCCCCCACCCCCACTGAAACATGTTCCTATGTGCTTATATGTTGGATGCTATATTTTTATACCCCAAAATTATAATTTATAATAGGTGATAAATTGTAGAGACATCACACACACGCACACACACACAAAAAGGCGTAGGTACAGAAAGAAAGAAACAGAAAAGATTTATTTAAATTTTTGCAGGAATATGTCATATGACTTTTTGCATATGGAAGCAAAGAGTGAATGTAAATACATACAGTGCATAACAATGAAAACAGAATTTCACATAGCGTCGATGGCAAAGCAAATAAAACTGCAACAGTAAGAACGAAGCACAGATTGAGACAACACTGAGAAAAAACACACAGGAGGGCATGAGTTGTGTTGATGTTGCATTTAGTTGTCTTTTTTTTTTGCATTACTTTAAAATGCAGCATTATCTGCATCTGACAGTAAATATATATTTTCTGACTGAACACGGTTCAACCGTACGCTACTAAAATGTGCTACATTCAAGAGTTCATGTATATCTTCCAGCGCTCTAAGTGATTATGAAATGTGCTCAGTGAAGTTGCTAAAAAATGAACTGGTGTAGTTTTATTAAAATCAGGGTGTGTATTTTCAATTTCATTCTTTTTTTTTTTTACAATGCCAAGCTCAAATACAAGATTATAAGTTCTCTTGAAATATACAGTCACATTAAAATGAAACTACAGATTTTTTTCAGTTCTAAGGTTTTATGTATCAGCACATCATACTGTATTTATATTAGCAGAAAATGTCTAAGGAAATTCTGCTTCATACATCATTAATTACTAAAATCTAAGCAAAAAACAAACAAAACAAAAAAACAAACAAAACAAAAAACATCTCAGACCAATGAATTAAATTGTCATGTTAATGTTAAACGTCAAACGACAAAGTATTAGAGCCACGCTAAGGAAAAAATAACAGCAAGAAAAAAAAAAACATTACGAGAAAAAAAATCATGAAATTATGAGGTCATATTATTATGTGTATAAAGTACAACAATAAAGTCATGATGTTATGAGAATTAATTCATAATTTATGAGAATAAAGTAATGGTATTACTAGAATAAAGTGGTATTACGAGAATAAACGCAGTAATATGAGAATAGTCATAGTATTACGATAATTAATTAGTAGTTTATGAGAATAAAGTCATAATATTACGAGAATTAATTTGTAGTATTACGAAAAGTAATTCATAGTATTATGATAATAGTCATAATATTACGAGAATTAATTTTTAGTATTACGAAAAGTAATTCATAGTATTCCGGTAATAAAGTGGTAATATTACAAGAATAAAATCATGAGAATGAGTCGTAGTATTATGAGAATACAATTGTAGTATGATGAGTATAAAGTCATAGTATTGCAAGAATAACGTTGCAGTATTATGAGAATAAAGTCGTAGTATTACGGAAATAAAGTCATATGAGAATAATGTTGAAATATTATGAGAACAAAGTCATAGTGTTATGAGAATAACATCATATGAGAATAATGGTGAAATATTATGAGAATAAAGTTGTAGTATTCCTAGAATAAAGTCTTAATATTACAAGAATTAATTCATAGTATTACAATAATAAAGTCATATGAGAATAATGTTGAAATACTATGATAATATTCAGAGTATTATCAGAATACAGTCAAAATAATATGAGAATAAAGTCCTAGTATTAAGAAAATAAACCTGTGTATTATTACCAGAATAAAGCCATAATATTATCAGAACTCTGACACAAAAAAGCAGTCTGCGGAAAAATGATGAATGTTGACGTTGGCAGTACAATAGCAGAACAATGGCAGTATACAACGCACTGTGGCATATTCCTATGATAAATTGAAGCTGTATGGCATTGCAGTTAATGGTTGCATTAACAGATTTAGTCATCACATAATGTGGATGGAGGCATATTTCACTAACAGTGACCCAAAGTGATTGAGGACTACTTCATAAACACAGTGACTCACATGGGAGGCTGTCCACAGCAGTTGCAAGCTGACCCAGGATGTATTACAATTCTATTCTTGTAATATTACGACTTTAATCTCATAATACTACAATTCTATTCTTGTAATATTACGACTTTAATATCATAATACTACAACTTTATTCTTGTAATACTATGACTTTATTCTGGTAATATTATGACTTTAATCTCATAATGCTATGACTTTATTCTTGTAATGCTATGACTTTATTGTCGTAATATGAGTCTAATTTCATAATACTACGACTATTCTCGTAATACTACAACTTTATTCTCAAAATATTATGACTTTATTCTTGTAATAATACGACTTTATTCTTGTAATACTGCAACTTTATTCTCGTAATATTATGACTTTAATCTCATAATACTGACTTTATTCTTATAATACTGCAACTTTATTCTCATAATATTATGACTTTAACCTCATAATACTACAACTTTATTCTCGTAATACTATGACTTTATTCTCGTAATATTACAACTTTAATCTCATAATACTACGACTATTCTCGTAATACTACAACTTTGTTCAAAAAATATTATGAATTTATTCTTGTAATACTACGACTATTCTCGTAATACTATAACTTTTTTCTCAAAATATTATGACTGTATTCTTGTAATACTATGACTTTATTCTTGTATTACTGCAACTTTATTCTCATAATATTATGACTTTAAACTCATAATACTACAACTTTATTCTCGTAATATTATGACTTTATTCTTGTAATACTATGACTTTATTCTCGTAATATTATAACTTTAATCTCATAATACTATGACTATTCTCGCAATACTACAACTTTATTCTCAAAATATTATGACTATATTCTTGTAATACTATGACTTTATTCTTGTAATATTATAACTTTAATCTCATAATACTATGACTATTCTCGTAATACTACAACTTTAGTCTCATAATATTATGACATTATTCTTGTAATACTACAACTTTATTCTCGTAATACTGCAACTTTATTCTCGTAATATTGTGACTTTAATCTCATAATAATGACTTTATTCTTGTAATATTATTACTTTATTCTTGTATTATGACCTTAATCTCATAATGCTACGACTTCATTCTCATAATATTATGACTTTATCATAATACCACAACTTCATTCTCATAATATTATGACTTTAATCTCATAATACTACGACTTTATTCTCGTAATATGCTACTTTATTCTCGTAATATTACGACTTTATTCTTGTAATACTATGACTTTATTCTCGTAATACTGCAACTTTATTCTCGTAATATTATGATTTTAATCTCATAATAGTACAACTTTATTCTCGTAATACTGCAATTTTATTCTCATATTATTATGACTTTATTCTCGTAATACTGCAACTTTATTCTCGTAATATTATGATTTTATTCTCATATGACTTTATTCTTGTAATATTATAACTTTCATTTTGTAATACGACGTTATTCTTGTAATATTATGACTTTAGTGTCAAAACGGTTTTATTCTTGGAATTTTATGATATTTTTATGATAGTTAATTTTCTTAGTGTGGCTATTATACTCTGTAAACTTAGGAAAGTCACAAAAAAATTGGCTTGTTTGAAAAGGTTTTTAGATTAAAAAAATCTAAATACATAATATAAACACACCAGTTAGTTTAGCAAACTCTCATCTGAACAAGTCACAAGAAGCCTGGAACATTCTAAGGACAGATGAGGTCTCATCAATTCATAGTCCAGCACGGTGGTGGAGGGTTAATAATTGGTGCTGATTTTGCGACCATATGATTTGGGCTCACATGACAAATGCGAGGCCACATTGAACCCAAGCAGATCAGCAAAAGTACAGCAGAGAATACATGTAATTGTTATAAAGAAGAGTGGGCCAAAGTTCTTCAGCAAAGATGAAAAACAATTAAAAAAGGTCTGAGAGGAAAACTTTATCGCTGTTAAAACTGGTTCAGATCTGTGTTACATAAAAAAATAAAAAATAAATTATAATTTGTTGTCCATCTGATCTTGGGTGTATCTATTTTTAAGACTTTTTATAAATGATGTTTAAATTTAAGTCATGATACAGAAAACATTAGAAATGAAAAAGGATGTACTTTCTTTCTTCTTTTTTCGCATACATGTACATGACTTCAATCTCATCAGGGCAAACACAAACAAAAACATTTAACTTATCCATCAGATACCTTAATGATATTTAACTTTTTTATTCCCACTTGTTGCTGCATGTTTCCTTGGTCAGTTTTCCTCTGGCTTTTTGAACTCCCAACAAATTAAAAACTCGTGCAGGTTGTGAAAACAAAACAAAACAAAAAACTCGAGGACACCAAATGAATAAATACAGTAGTGGAGCTAAAGACAAAACATTAAAGAAAAATAAATAAAGCAGTAATTTTATTGGTTTTAAAAATCAACCGTAATATCAGCCCGGAAAGGTAAATTGAACAAACAATCATGTTTTCCATTTTTATTCCCAATATAAAAAATCTGTTTCAGTACAAAGAGTTTCTGCAGTAAAAGAGAAGCCAGCCAGAAAATAAATAAATAAATAAACAAATAAATTAAAATATCTAAAAATAAAAATGTCCATCAAGAGCTAGTCAACATATTTCCAGGAGATTGTGAACTTGAATGTGTTATGAATATAGTTGATTAAAGTTATTTAGCAACATGTGATTTATGATTTGAAATAGTCTTAAAATGATAATTAAGAGCATCTGAAGTGGGGTTCTGTGCAAATATTATGAACTATTAATATTTTACCTGCTGTAAATATAGCTTTTCGATCAAACTGAGGTTATTCAAAAGCTATCTACAACTGGTAAGATATTTACTATCGCTAGGAGCTCATATTACTAATGAATTAATGGGTTTTCCTTCTTAGTTTATTATGCTGGATAGAAAAGAAACATGCAGAAGCCATACATTTCTGCCTCAGTTAGTTATCACAGCTTTTGGCCATCCTGACAACTTTAATTCAACGTTTGTACGAGTCGAAGTCCACAAATCGTTCCATTTAGAAATTGCCTTCCAATGTTAAAAATACTGTACATGCTTGAAAAGAAACTTTAAAAAAGTTCAGTCAGGCTGGCTTTGTTGTTAGAAAATAATTTAAGACAGGCTCAGCTTCATGGGCTCCTTTTAGTTTACAGTTAAACAAAGCGTCAGGATCCAGTGTAGGAACAGAGACGACTGATTGGACGAATAAAAACTCCCCTTTGCCATTAAAGTGTTTTCATTTAGTCTTTCGTGTCCGTCTTTGCACATTTGCTCAAAGTGTCCCCTCGACCGCAGCATCACCTCTGCTCCGCTCGCACTGATCCAGGATAGCATTATTCTCAAGACGTCTACATGATGGAGACAACGTGACACAACGTAGAACATGAGCAGACACACACATCGGAACAGCACATTTTCACACTGAAACACAAAACGGTGACAGTGACAACTCTGAAATGTGTGCACGAAGCTGCAACTTTTATTTATTGTTTTATTATTGCATTTTTACTTTGAATGGTTTTAGCAACTTCAGTGAAAGCACCCTGAAAGAGCTTTGACACCAAAAAATGTTACACACAAGCAAAAAAATTTGTGCGCAAATTGTGAAATTATATACAACTGACACAAATCATGCAAATCTACTTTGTGCAAGAGATTTCTGTGTGTGCAAAAATGTTATACTAATTTGCTCTCAGTGTGTGAAAGAAAGAAAATCAGTGCAGTTTATTATGAAAAAAGGTTTTGTCTGGTTTCACTTCCTGTTTGTATTTGTATGTTGTCAAATATCTGTAACATAAATAGTCATCATTTATTTATTTATTTATTTTATTTTTTGCAAACTTCCAGTTTATGTCATGGATTTCTCTGGAAAAACTTTTTTCTTTTAAAACTCAACATGTGTCTTTAAGCTCTGTAAAATAGTTATCAATTTAAAAATATATATATATATATATATATAAATAAACAAATAGATAAAATATAAATAAATAAACAAACAATTAAAATACATATATAAAAATAAATAAACTAATTAATTAAAAACAAATAAATAAACAAATAAAAGTAAACAAAATATATAAATTAAAGATTAATAAATTAATACATATATAAATAATAATAAATACATATCTAAATAATTAAAAATAAATAGATACATCAAAAATAAAATAAAATAAACACATAGAAAATAGATAAATAAAATAAATAATTAAAATAACTAAATAAAATAATAATACTGTAATACTATATGGATAAAATGTTTGTACTGCATCAATTCATGCATGACACTTAAAAAATTATTTAAAATACAACTATTGTTTTCATCATGTTTCCTAATGATGAAATTGTTAATGTTACCAGTAAATAATTTTGTGCCTACAATTTTAAATTTACATTATCAATGTAGATATTGCACATAAACAAACCCCCACATAAGACAAAATGATGCTTCTGCATCATTCTCCCTTCTTACACCAAAAAATGCATTTTTTAAACAAACTACAGTACATTTGAACCAAAACTACACACATTTATATGTATATTTTTATCATGACAATAACTGGAAGTTTATCTGAGTACATAAATAAAATTCTCTGTAGTCCATCTGCGTGGAATGATAACCAAATAAACACAAACAGATACTAATTTTGCATAGAATGCTTGAATAAGTCCACGCTAATTTCTATTAAAGAGAAAAACGTATGCGTTCAAGGGGAGAGGACATACAGTGAGCATCACACAACCTCCAAAGTCACAGAGAACGTAAGATGTCTGCAAGCAACAAGACCGTCTTCATGAAAATGAATTAAAACAACAAATCTATAAAAAGCAGAAACAAAAAAACAAACAAAAATAAAAACTCATGCAAAAATCACAGAAAAGAAAAATAAATATATATTGACCGAGCAAATGATGACTGCACGACAACACTTAAAGACGTTGAATGTTAGATAAGCAGGCTTACCTTGAGATTGTCTCCTAGACCCTAGTTGTGTTGTACTCTGATTCATGTTTGCTCAAAGAGCCAATGAGGCAGAACCTGAAATGTCATCGCTCTTTCATTTAACATCAAACTTCTTTTGCATTAGAGAGGTCAGATTGCATAAAATGCTCCATAAAAACAAGACTTCATTAGTTGTTTGAGAGCCTTCAGGAGCCTCGCATGCAGGATTGTAGTGCAATTATACAGTAGGGAGCTTAAATAAAGTGCATGCAGGAAACAATTGCATTTAAAGTATTTTCTTATCAAAAAGTACACAGTTAAAAGTACTCGTTGCAAAATCATGAAGATTGGACAACAAACATCCCTCCATAGTTTTTCCTTTTTGGCTTGTGAGGGTAGCTGGCAGCTGTTGACCTTTTTACAGTTACCAATGCACACGCTCCAAGACTGTCTTTTTTATGCTTTGCAGTCTAGATAGTATTTTTCCTGTATCTAGTTCATTGAAATACACTTATTCTAAACTGTGTTCATCTCTACTTGTTTTAGCTGTGCTCTGCAGTCCAACACTCAGGAACATTACAAGTTGCTGCCACAACGTAAAATATATTAAAAACTGATTTACATACAGTATATGTTTGTATGCGACGGTCAATAAAAAAGCAGGTGTAAAGAACTAGAGATCAATACCGGCCAAAAATAGGTATAGAAACATATTTGGGGGTGATTTTACGCATGCTCATTAGTATCTTCAAAAAGGCGAGTCTCCAGCGATCATCGTGCAAGAGGCAGGGTTATACCTAGTATAGTTGCTAATTGGTTGATAAATCCTTAAGTTAAAATTTGATTTCCAAAATTAGTGACCAGATGCCATCTACCACTGGGTTTTGTTAATATCCAGAAAAAGCTGAAGTGACTCACAGTCAGTCCCTCGCCCTACAGCTGACCCCTCTGTCCTTGTCCTTTGCTCAGCTGTCTCCAACCACCTCGAACCCATTTACCTCTTATTTTCAAGTGATTTCGTTGGTCATGTGAAACCCTCATCTTCCCCTGCTGACCCCATCCCTGCCTCAGATTTCAGACCAATCTCAAAATTTCCCTCTTTCTATAATCCTGGAGAAAATACCATATAGTTTTAATTACAAAGCACTGGAACAGCTTTAGTGAGAGTTTGTAATGGCATTCTGTTAGCAAATGATTCTGGTCAGTTTGTGATATTTGTACTCCTGGACCTTACTGCGGCTTTTGATACTATGGACCACAGTATCTTTATATCATGGTTAGAACACTGGGTTGGGAGTACAGGTGCAGCATTAGAATGGCTCTTTTCTTACCTAAGTGACAGAAGTTACTCTGTTAAGGGTGCAAATTGTGTATCTGCGTCAGTGCCTCTTTCTTGTGGGGTCCCACAAGGCTCAATTCTTGGGCTCCTTGTTGTTTTTACTCTATCTGCTCCCTTTGGGGTCTATCCTGAGGAAACATGGTCTTTCATTTTATTGTTATGCTGATGATTGTCAGATTTATCTGCCCTTGAAACCCAATAGTTCTTGCTCCATTCAGTCTTTGTTAAAATGTCTTGATGACATCAAGACATTGATGGCTTAAAATTCTTTAAGTTTCAACACTCAGAAGACTGAAGTCCTTGCATTTAGCTCTAGCTCTACTGCAATCTCTGATCCTGTAAACCTTGACTATCTTGATCCATATCTTAAGCAGTCTGTTACAAACCTTGGGATGGTTTTAGACTCTGATGACAAGTTTAAAAAACAGATTAACTGTTCTGCAGAAAAGCTTCTTCCAGTTAAGATAGATGGCTAGCTCAAGTCAGTGTTGTCCAGATCTGACCTTGAAAAACTAGTCCATGCCTTTATTACTACCTGACTGAACTACTGTAACTCACTCAATGTGGGGTCCGTTAGGTCTCCATTTCACGTCCCCATCTTGTCCAAAATGCTGCAGCTTGTCTATTAACAGGAACTTGTAGGTCTGATCACATTACACCAGTTTTATCTTCCCTTCATAAAACTCTCCTGCTAACCTTTAAGTGCCTTAATGGCCTTGCACCCCCATTCCTCTCCGAGCTACTGGAACCATATGTTCCATCTCGGACCCTGAGATAATTTGACCAGCTGCTTTTGGCTGTTCCAAAAACAAGACTGAAGCTCAGAGGAGACCGGGCTTTTTCAGTCATGGGCCCTAAACTTTGGAACAATCTGCCCCCCAACATCAGGCAAGCTAATCCACAGCCCTGTTTGATCCTTAATACTTGTTCTTGACAGTTGTCTGAATTCTTTCTATATTTTCTGGCATTTAGCAGAATATTGCCTCTCATATTTATACACAATGTCTTCTCTGAGATTCTACGCTTGTCTAATTCTGCCACATTTATTTACCTACACATTTATTGACCTTCATCCAGCTGTAGGCCAGTCGCATTATTTAAACTTCTGCGCTGTGTTTGGTGGATTCAGCTGAGCGCTTTGTTTACAGTGAGTGTGGACCCACATTTCAGAACTGCATATCATTAGACCTGAAAAACTACTGGAGTAAATCCTTTTTAACTACAGCATCTCATAAGGTTCAGGATATGGGGTGCCGTATGTAAAGTAACACAGTTAAAAATTAACAATAATATTTTGGTTTATTTAGCCTTTCATGAGAAAATATTTTTTCAGTCCTATTTTCTCCATGTTATTAATAAATTTATAAATGTCATAGTTCCCAACTAAATATTTATTTTCCAAGCTAAATATTTATTTTCCAAGCTAAATATTACATTTCCAAAAATAACATTTAATTTCTAAACTAAACATTTAATTCCTAAACTAAATATTTTATTTGCTAACTAAATATTTAACTCTGAACTAAATATTTAGCTAAATATTTAGGTCAGAGTTCAATATTTAGTTAGAAAATTACATATTTGTTTTGGAAATTAAATGTTTAGCTTAGAAATTAAATGTTTAGTGTGGAAATTAAATATTTAGCTTGGACAATAAATATTTAGTTTGGAAACTCAATATTTAATTTACACCTAAACATTTAATTCCTAAAATTGATATTTAATTTGCTAATTAAATATTTATTTCCCATGCTAATTTTTTACATTTAAAACTAAACATTTAATTTCTAAGCTAAACATTTAATTCCTAATCAAAATATGTAATTTGCTAACTAAATATTTAATGCTTGTGAGTTAAATATTTATGGCCGAATGAAATATTTAGTTAGCAAATTACAAATTTATTTTGCAAATTAAATGTTTAGCTTAGAAATTAAATATTTAGCTCAGACAATAAATATTTAGGTTGGAAATTAAATAGTTAATTTACACCTAAATATTTAGTTTACTCACTAAATATTTAACTTGCAATTGTATATTTAATTTGTAAACTAAATATTTAGCTTGTAAATTAAATATTTAGTTTGGAACTATGACATTTGTAAATGTATGAATAACATGGTGAAAATAAGACTTTGAAAAAAACAAAACAAATTTCTTTCTTATTAAAAGCTAAATAAACCAAAATATTGCCGTTAAATTTTGACTGTGTAACTTTGCAAACGGCACCCCATATCAGGATGCTCTTTATTATGTTTAACTTCATATTTTGCAATGAATACCTTTATCATTCTTGACATATGTTTATAAACATATACAGTTAATTTAACGTATCAAGGTGCAAGTCAACAACAAAGTGCTGTTTTTTGTATAAACTACTCATTAATATCAAAATGTTAAAATAGATTATATAGAATACATTTAGCAAATTCAGATTTTCTGATTTGCATATTAGCTGCTTATAGGAGGCACCAATTAAAGCCCTTGTATTCAAAATCTGGAGCATTAACAGCATTTGTACAAAAGGTATGCAACTGTGACAAACCTCAAAGCACAGAAGAATTGAAATAAAATCAGTAAATATAAGTCTAACTGGATTACTTGATCAAAAATGAGAATGCAAAAAGAAACAAACTGTATTTATCTGTTAGTTCAGCCTTCAGTGTCAGTTTGAGACAATGGAAAAACGAGCAATGACAGAGGTCAACTCAAAAGTGAAAGTTATAAACATAAAAAATAGGTAAATAATGAAAGGAAGAACAAGAACAAAAAATAAAAAGAAAACTTCAATTAAATAGTTCCTGCATAAGTTCAAACGTTCTTACTATTAACTACAGAGCAGCTCATGTTCCCTCATCAGAAATCTATAGATACTGACCGCTGTACCGCCTTTTCATGCCGTGACAGTCGGTGGCTGGTGGTGGGAACTTCTTCAAGGTCATCGTCGAGGTCGCACCCATTGTCCGCCGCCTCTTGCGAGTAGCTGTGCTTCATGACTAAGATGCTCCTGCGGTTTCCTGTGGTCGGCAGCAGGGGGCGCACCGACATAGGCGCCTGCGGGAGGTCAGCGAGCAGCGTGGCAGCTCCAGTGTCACGGGTGCTCAAGTTGCTACGGCTGCCCCGTCCACTGAGCGACAGCTGGGATATGTGTGAGGAGGCGGGGTTGGAGGAGGAGCCACAGTGGTGATCGTGGATGCAGCGAGAAGACGCCCTGCGAAGGGCGTGGTAGTTCTCAAAGTCTTCTGCCAGGTCGACTAAATCAGCCGAAGCTGCCGTAGGCACAGCGGCACTCCGTAACGTACACAGCTCGTAGTGAGGGGGCTCAAAGACCTCCTGAAACATGGTGGGGTCAAAGTCTTCACGTCGCAAGATGTACTTCTTACGCGGCTGCTTTATCTGGACAATCACTGAGATGATGAGGAGGATGAAGACAATGCAGCAGGTGACACCAATTATGGTTCCGTTAGTGGAGTTCAGGTTGTCCAGAAATTTGGTGTTGGTTGTCTCTGTGGAGAGGCAGAGGAACGTGAGGAACATATTGAATGGAACATTGTCAGCACATCGTGAAAAGCAAGACACAACTGTTGGTGACAGAGCGAGAAAGACATTTGTCCAAAACGTTTTGAAACTTTTGCGAGAGTTTTGAACTCGTCATACGGTCACAGCGCCTCGCTGTCGTGTCACGCAACGTTCACACATGTTTAAGCATCTGAAATGTTTCTCAGTTCAGTTTCTGCAAAAGTCAGAAAGGGCAGAACATGTGAAACCAAACAGTGATTGAGTCAGGACCAGAGGTGGAGAAAGTACTCAAACACTGCACATAAGTCAAAGTACAAATAAACAGACAAAAATGTACCCTTGTAAAAGTAGAAGTAGCATATTAACATTTTTACTTAAGTAAAAGTAAAAAGGACTTGCTTTTAAAAACTTAAACTATTAAAAGTCAAAATACTTGCTGAATGTTTTACCTAATACAGGTAGTCCTTGGGTTACGACGGTCTCGAGTTACGACGTTTTGTGGTTACATTGCATCTCCCATTTACTATGAAAAGCCTTATTTCACGTTACGCAGTTTTACGTCATAAATGTCGTGGCGCAGCGGCTGAAGAATACAGTATTGAACTGTACGCGGTGCAGCGGCAAAGGAATACTGCACTGTACTGGGAACGCGGTTTTATGTCGTAAACGGAATGCGGAATACGGTGGATGGACCGGTTTTACGTCATAAACGTAAAGCAGCGGCGGAAAATATTGTACTGTACGCGGCGCAGCGGCGGAGGAAAACTGTACTGTACTGTGAATGCGGTTTTACATCGTAAACGGAAAACGGAATACAGCGGATGGACCGAGGAGAACGGCGTCAACAGCATCCTAGTAGGCCATTAACTCTTTCTGCCCTTCATTATGGCTCTCAAACGTATGTGTTTGTTGATAATTATGTAGGGTACTGTGTTAGGATAGGCTAAGTGCTTGGTAATCAGTGGTGGAGAAAGTACTCAAACACTGTACTTAAGTAAAAGTACAAATAAACCGACAAAAATGTACTCTAGTAAAAGTAGAAGTACCATATTAATATTTTTACTTAAGTAAAAGTAAATAAGTACTTGCT
>JARVJN010000835.1:22469013-22481807 GCA_031763805.1 Argolebias nigripinnis | reverse complement strand
ACCACACACAATGACCCCCGGGAGGCCAACAGCGACCAACCCACAGGCCCCCGCCGGAGCCCGCTGCACCGACGTAGTTGGATGAGTTGGAGCTTCTAAGTAAGACAGCACACCCCCTACCCCACCCCCCCAGACAAGTGACATTACCAAGGCCAGTGAGGCATGACTAAAGCCACATAATTGTTTGGGTTTCCTTTATTATTCACTCTTTACTGCTAAGAGCCCATATGGAAAAGAAATTACACTCATTCAAAGACGTGTTATGAGATATGAAATATTGAGAGGCATTCAAATTACAGCCCAGTTCATTTAAGTGATGCGAGAAAAGACATTCTTGTAACACAAGCGATGAGTAAGGGGAATATTCCCCAGAGGGTTCCAGTGTGTCTCTGCCATTTATCCTTGTTAAAATTTCAATAACACAAGTCTCTTGCACATTATACTTCTCAGTGTGCGCACCAATACAAATGGGACACGGGTGAATTTCTTATTGCAGGTCCTTTGTCCTCATTAGGGAATATCACTATATTCTATAGCTCAATTTTAAAGACTCCCATTTTTTGTGTTTTTCAGTCTTGATTAAAAAGTTGTCAAGATTATTATCTTTTTGACTGCAAATTTATTTATTTAATTACCACATATACAAAGTAGTACAGTTAAAACATGGCTGGTTTACACTGTAATCCAGGGGACTGTTTATATTTCCATAAAAGGTTAATTATACATTTTTTTGTTTGTTTGTTTCAGATCACAGATTAGTAGAAAAATAGATTTACAGCAAAACAAAAATAAAGGGATTTTAACAATGGAACAATTTTTGTCATGTTTAATAGTTTTTTTATTTTTCTTCCTTTTTTCTTAGCACAACAAAAGCTATAATATATCTGCCAATATTTAAATATAAAATAACTCATTTTTAATTATTAAAACATGGCCCATGGTCTGCTGTACAGATTTGGCTGTGCAATATGTTGATCTCTACAGTAGAAAACATTGCAATAGTAGCTTATTGACAAATAGTGTAAATAAGATTTTTTTTAAATGTGCACCCAGAGGCGTTTCTAGAATCTGACCTTTGGGGGTGCTTAGCCCCCAGTGCTGACAATTGCTCTTGGCTTGAACAATGGGGTGGCCACAATAAAGTAGATGCCATTTCCTGCATTTTGATGTATTACAATAGGTTGTTAAACATCTACGTTTACCTACATAAGAAAACACTTGATTCAATAACTATTTTAGAGTTAATGGCACAAGAATTTGCGCTAAGCTAGCGGCATGCAACACTAGCTAAGATGCTACATACATGGCGCTCTGCTTTACATTACACAACCTAATAAACACTTTGTACAAAAATCAGTTTAGTTTTAGCTGATAATAACAAACAAAGACTAAACTTATGCAACCAGAAGTTGCAACATATATCTACAAACAAAACACACAAAACAAACTACAACTAGCTTTAAACATTAACCTTTAATTTAATCATTAAACATACAATGTAATTATGACAAAAATGGAGGATTTACCTGCAGTTGCCATCGTACAGATGAACATGTGGTACTTCCTATTTATAACTTTTGTATTCAGCTGCTCACTGGCACCAATATACATGCACATCACCATAAAATAAATCTCCCACATTGGTTTAAACTGTAGAGCATTTTTTCCCCAACAATACATTTTCATCACCTCCAAAGGTGAAAGTTCAATAATATTTTGCTTGTGTCTGTGTGCATGTGTTCATTTGTCTGTCATGTTAGCAAATTATTTCATAAACCAGAGAATGGATTTTAATGAAACTCTCACAGGGCACACATCTCACAGTCTGAATGCTTTCACATTAACACATTTGTATGGTTTACCTGTTTTCTGGTTTGTCTTTTTGCCATTTAACCACAACTGTATGCATTGGGCTGTTTTAGCATAGTTTCATATAAAAAACAGTTACAGTATTTGGGAGATGGGCATTATGACCTTTTATTAATGTTATACCTTTCAAAGTATTTAGCTTTATTTACAAATATTTTCCACATAGAATTATTTTACGATGTCACAATTTAAGAAGAAAAAAACCCCACTGTTTTGTGTTTTTGTGCTATCGTTATTATTTTAGCATATGTTCTGCTGCTTTTAATATTAAGCTAGCCTTTTGCTACATATAGTTTTTATTGTTACCTTTGTTTTTAAGGTGACATGCAACAAATACAAGACCTTCAGTCCATTAAATATGACATATAAATAATTACTTTTCAAAAGTATGAACATAGTAGAAGGGGGGAGGCGGGTGGAGGAGACATCATTCTGAATTCATCTTTAGCAGAGATCTGAGCCGACGACTGATGTGAAGAGTGGCGAGGTTAAGAGGTTCCGAACCGCTGAAGGAGAGATGCGGGCTGTGATGCCTCGGGATGAGAGTGGCAACCTGCGTGCTGTGAGCGTGTCAGCCTGGCACTTGCCACAACTCGTGGTATTAATAAGGCTGAGCTAAGATGAGCTTTGGGATGCGAGTGACTCAACATGTGCCGGTGCTGCTGATAGGCAAGTGCAAATGAAATTAATGGGTAAGGGAAATCAAGTGAGCGAGCCCAGAATCAAATTACCAATCCAGCCCTCGAACAAATTAGTTGGGTGCCAAAGTTGTAATTGATAGCAACTCCAAAGCATGCTATTGGATCAGACAATATGATCCAACATGCACGGCCTCTGATGTGATTTGCTGCTCCGCTGTTATGATTGAATATTACAGATGTGCAGATATGTGTCCCAATTGCAAAGCAATGTGTCATGGGACAAGTTGATTTCTGATTGGTTCTACAATAACAAACAAATGTCGGGAATTTTTCTAGAAACTGAGACCGTAACCATCGCCCACCATTAAAGGTGGAGCAATAATGCTTTTGCCAATGTTATTGGCAAAATATCTCATGAATCTTAAAAAGCACTGATTGAATGGATATCTACGTCTCATTCTGTTGGAGTCAGTTTGATTCAATATGGCCGCCGCATTTTTGATGACTCTAACTCAATCAGTTATACAGATACTGAGTTGAAATCTGGAGTGCGTGCAGCCAAGTATTTTCTCTAACACATATTTGGAGCCTAACAGATTGTGACAGCTTTCACTAAAACTTTCATTATTAACTGTTGGAGTTAACCTTTTTGTCTGTTAGCAACATTTCTCACGAGTCCTAGGATGGATTTGAATAAATCTTTAGATTTACATCTACAACTGATTAACTTTTGGAGTCAACCCAATATAAGATAGACGCCACGACCTATTGACCTCAGCCTACACAAAAATTGTTACAACTCTGTCAATTTTACATGTGCAGTCATCCCTCGACACTTCAGGGCTCGACTTTTACGGACTCGCTCTTTCACGTTTTTTTCCCCCCAAAGAACATTGTACACGACAACAACAAAAAAAGTGCCACCATTTTGTAGTTTTCTTTCAATAAGCCTGTACTCTAACTCCAGTCAAAAGGACTACATTACCCAGAAGGCAAAGTTGCTTTCTGCTGAAATGGAGGGAAAGTTTTGATCCGATCCAAAAAAGTTTGGTCTTATAGTGACGTTGGCACTCAGTGGATGCAGAAAGCCACACAGAACTTACCGGGAATTGGACCAGAACTGGACTTCCAGCCTCATCTGTCAATCTGAGTGCTGCTTGCTGGCCCTTGAGGTCTCTCGAGCGGGAAGTCGTTGCTTGGAGGTCCGGTGTTTTCTCCGGAGCTCACCGGGATTTTTTTCATCTGCATTTGGACTCGATTGGGACAATTGTGTGGTTTTGTGCCGGCTATATGAAGGTCCGGCTCTCTTTAAAAGCGTCTTGGTGCTCAGGGGCTGCAGAGAGCCCTATAATATAGAGATAGTGTTTATTCACGCAACTTAAAAATTTAAGTTGTATGAATAAACATTATTAAGTTATCTTGATTAATACACTCTTGCCAAATAAACTTTTGCTTTAGTTTAGTTAAATTAAATTTATTAGTTAACTGATTTGTTTTGGTATGTTGTTTCAACTCAGAAATCTATGTCAATTTAACTTAAGTATTAAATACCGTAATTTCTGGACTGTATTAAGCTACTTTTTTCACACGATTTGAACACTGCGGCGTATACAATGCTGCGGCTCATTTATGGCTTTTTTTTGATGGTCTAATGAGCTTCATGCAACCAAAACACTTAGCTTACCTAGGCGCTCACATAGCTGCCCAATACACATCTCTCTTCTGGGGGGTGGGGGGGGTGGTAGCGATCAATGACTTCCTGGTAGACTACTGTATTTTTTTTTATCAGCCATGCTACAGGCACTGTTCAGAAAAAACATTTATTGTCACTGTGCTCGTTACTGGTACATATTTACTTAAAAGTTAAAAATATATATATGTCCGTGTAAATAGCTCATGTTCCAACGTGAACACCCGCGGCTTATAAACAAGTGCGGCTTATTTATGTAAAATTTTAATTTTCTCTTTAAATTTAGCAAATGCGGCTTATGTTCAAGTGCACTCAATAGTCCAGAAATTACAGTAATACAATGAATAAAAACAAAAATAAATATAGTGTTTCTACTTTGCGGTTTTCTATTTATTGTGGGGGATGGGTCCGAAACGTAACCCCCGCAACAAACAAGAGATACTGTACAGAATAAAAATTTAGTGAGAGCTATTCACAATACATACTGTTAACCAATCATGCAAGTTATCTCTATAATCATCATTTAAAAACATTAGTCTCAGTTTAAGCCTTGCATAAAAGGCCTATTATTGCGAGGTCCTTTGTCTTGTCTTTATCCACTATAAAAGAAAAGCCATGAGCTGAAGAGCTACTTATACACAAGCAGGAAACTGCAACATCTGAACAAAAGACTAAACCTCTGTCTGGGTAATATCACAGCAATAATACATTTAGTCTGACAGCTAAGGCAGCTCTTGTGGTAGCATTTATTTGTTTGGTTCATAAATGTGTAAACTCTGATTTCTATTAAAGGCTCACTCTCCTCCATTCAGTCTGGCTTTAGATGAAAGTTTTTTTTTCTCCCCTGTGTCGGAGAGGGCTTTTATATAATGAACTGAGACGCTTTTAATAAAATATAATGATCAGCTAAAAATTGGTTTGAAATCAAACACTCCACAGTGGCTCAGCAAAACGCATGTCTCAAGGCACATCTACACTGGCTGCATAAGAGATGAGAGAGTCCTTTCTCTCTCTCTCTCTCCAACAGTTTTTTATTTTTTGCAAACCTTTAAACCCCCTAAAACATCAAGTCTTCACAGATCTACAAAATTTTTCGTCTTTGTCTCCACAACCGCTCTGCATATATGAGCATATACTTTATGATGAGGGGAATGTCTGGGGGATGTCTTCCCCCAGCAGCTACCAGCTTCACAATTCATAAAACATTGCATACAATTGGAATTTAAATCGGCCTATAATGCACAAATACAACACGAAATTGGAACTCATTTAAGCTTATTAATAATTTAGAATAAAAACTGTTGCAACACCATGCAACATTGCCCTGTTTGCTCTTTTTACCAGCTTTGGGAAGCAGGATCTCAGTGTAAACAATATTAAAATAGAATCTAAATTTAAAGACGACGCCAAAGCACCGTGAGGCTACACGAAAATGATCAAACTTTTGTCTTTGTTTCCCTCTTTATGATCCACACTCGCCAAGAATGGGGATGATTTGAAAAGTTTGCACTAATTAAACATTACACAACTTCGGCAATCTACTGGGGTGAACAAATATTATATTCCGTGCACACAAACTCACATATGTCTCACGCAAGCACTGCAGACACAAAGTCATTCAGCTCGTCTTCCACATGCGGCACACTTCTGGTGACGTTTTTCTGAGAAACGTGCAGTTTCTGTGACATTTTTCAAAGTACAAAGTAGCTAAATGTAATACAGGTTCGATATATCTCACCGCATCTACCGGTATAGAACGAATTAGTCTGCATGCTTTCCTTTTTTTTTTCCTGTGCACGTTTACCTGGATGAGTGTGGGTGGTATTATGTGCTTCTGAACTCTGTTTTGGTGCAGACCTCTCTCCTTTGAAGTCTGTTTACTGAGTTGAAGCCTTGCTGAGAACACCAGGCTGGCAATCTGTGACACTATCGGCACCTGGCATGTAAACATTGAAAATAACTCCATCACTACGTTGCCTGCAGATTTGCCCTTTATTGCCTTCAAAGATTTTGGCTGCAGACATGCTACCCCCTCTGTTCACAGTTACCTTTTTTGTGTTGGTTTGTTTGTTTTTCATGGGAAGAATCAGAATCAGTTTTATTATCATTGTACTGGATACAATTAAATTATGTTTGTACAGTCGTCCGAAAGATGGGCGGAGTGCATGTTGCTGCTGCTATCATAGCGCTGCCCCATATTCTTTATCAGAATACTTTTAGGTCACGAGGGTGGATAGAGGTATTAACATATATATATATTCACATCTTGTCCTATCAGGACATGATTTGAGACATAAAAAAACTCTACCAGCAAGCACATTTATAGACACATTACAAATGCATTTGTCATCAAGATGTTGAGATTTATCCATGAGCACTTTCAAATAGATAGGCCATAGTCCTGATAAGTTGTTGGTCAGCTGACACAGTTCTGATAAGCCTGCGGGGGGTGCGTTAGACAAAGCTTTTCCCCTAGTTACCCATGTCCCGGGAGAAATTTGATAGTTGGCTCATATCTGAGGCCAAAAAGGGGAGTCAGATTCAGATAAGCCACAATTGTTGAATTTCTACAGGCAGACTGTTATTTTTTTAATTTTTTTGTCAGCCTTGAGTCCTGCTGGAACTTTCTCGGTCCAAAATGGCCAAATTTATGGGTATTCCACTCCACTGATCTGCGTTATGAGCCTCTTCAAGATGGATCCCACATGCTGTCAAGTCCTAGAAGCCGCAGGTGCCCTGCGATTCTCAAATTGTCTCCATCTTATGGTTCAGCTTGTTCATCAGCTGATTGGCCCGCATGCCATTTTGTCTGAGCCCGACCCGATCAATTAACTGTAATTACAGGCCTGAATCTAGAAGAATAATTTGTTTTATTGGGCCTTTACTGCTTTTATACACAAATCATGTTGGGCATTATATTTTAAAAACATATTTCAAAGAAAGGAAGATATAAGATTTCTTGTTGCCAAATTGATATTAACATACAAAACAAATAGCCTAAAAACATCAACTCTAAATATAGGCAACTCTAAATACATCCATCCATCCATTATTTTGACCAGTTTCTTCCATTTTTTTGGGTCACGGGGGTCGCCGGTGCCCATATCCAGCAATCACAGTGCAATGGGCGGGGTACACCCTGGACGGGTCGCAAGTCCATCACAGGGCCACATGGAGACAAACGAGACAAACAACCATTCACTCCTCACTCACACCTAGGGACAATTTAGAGTTACCAATCAGCCTGACATGCATGTTTTTGGTCTGTGGGAGGAAACCGGAGTACCCGGAGGAAACCCACGCATGCACGGGGAGAACATGCAAACTCCACCCAGAAAGGCCCCCGGACCGGGATTTGAACCGGCAACCTTCTTGCTGAGAGGCAGCAGCTCTACCAGTTGTGCCACCGTGCTGAGATCAACAGATTAAATATTTACATGCGTGGCTTTTGCCTCAGATCTAACACGTCTGGCTCTGTTTGTATGAATTGTACTCTCAGGTGTGGTCTTCTGATGCTGGGGTCGCCCACAGTCCACCTTCTGACTTACTGTGGAAGAGCCAGGCTAACTGGGGAACAGGAAGTGTCATGGTGACCTCTTTGATCAACGCTGATGGAGAGGTAATAATCAACCTTTTCTTCTTTAGTCATATATTCATTTCATAGATTTTTTGGGTCTGACCTGTGGGCTGACCTCCTGTCCTGCAGGAAGTGGCCAGGAGAAGTGTCACCAAGACTCAGGTGGAGATAGAAAACGGCGAAGGGGAGGAGGAAGTGGTGCAGACGGTAAAATACTTTCCCCTCATACATTTTTGGTGCTGAAATACAAAAGAAAGCTAAAGCTGAATTCAGATTTAGAGCAGGCCAGGGCGCACTAGGCAGGAGTCTCATTACTAGTTTTAAATCATACCAGAGTGTTAAAAAGTCAAAACAAGTCAGAGTTCCTGTCCTGTTGTTCTTACAGTTTAAATGTGAAATAACACACAAGACGTTTTAAATATTTTTCATTTCCTGCCTTCATTAAAGTGTTTTAAAAAACTAGAAACATAAAAACTCACATGTCTGACCATCAGATGGGACGACTGAGGCTTACTTTTTAGTCTGCCTCTCAGCCACATGGCTGTGTAGTTACCAAGGAGACCACCATGAGCCACTGTTGGCACTTATAACTTATTTTCTTTACACTTGTTTTACAGTTTATACATCAGACTGTTGCAGCAGCTGTGAATGTTCTCATTAAACTGACTTCTATAAATTAATTTATCCTTCAAGGTTCTAACTAAACATTTGTTTGTTCTTCAGGGCAAAGTGTCGTCCAGAGAGTGTGCCGTGATGTGAAGCCTTCTGCTTGTGTTTATGGTTTTATCCACTTTGTGTATTTTATTATTACTTTTTATTGAGAGCCATTCCAATAAGAGTTTTGCTCATTTAGTGTTTTTATCATTTCAGACTTTGCTAGAAATTTTAGAATATTTGGGCTGTTTTTGTTTTGTTTCCTTGAAAAATAATCAGCAGAACCACTGTCAGTAAACGAGACACCAAAAAACTGAATCTGAACTGTTCGTCCTAAATATTTGTACACTTTGTTTTGGTCAAATCTGCTGTAGATTAAATTTTTTGTAACAATCGTACTCTGAAGAAGAAAAAAATCTAATGAAACGTTGAGAAAATGCATTTATTTTGCAATTATATCAACTTTCCCGTGAAATATTCAGTTTTTAGTCGTCAGCTGTTGGAGTTAAAGGGTGAGAACAAAGTGAAGACATGCAGGGCACGTTGTCCTTACGAGTCCTGGGCTCAGAGTTTTTCCACTTCACAGGTTGGACCAGGGAGGGTTCTGATCTGGTTCTAGTTATCGCTCGTGTTGGTCCACAGCTCATCTGACTTCTTCATGTTAAAACAAAGTATTTTGGTTTAAATTTGCTGGTGAAGATTCTCAGTCATCCAGGACATGATAAAATCAGAAAAGGCGTTCAATACAAAAACAACTGGACTTTATTTGTAACAGAAAACGTTTCACCCTCTATCCAGAGGGCTTTATCAATTCAAAGAGCAGGCTGTGTCAGAGTGAAGTTATAACAGGCTGAGATGACACACACATCCTATGTAAATTGAAAGCTGAGCTAACACACGCACATACCTGAGATAACCCACACATCCTATGTAAATTGATGAATCACGCATTAAAAAAAAGTTGGAATCTGATTCCAACTTTCAAAAACATATAATGCAGCTTTAGGTCTGATTCCCAGATGTTTCACACATGATGAGAACAGAGGAGCCGTTTCTGTGAATTAGACTAACAAAGAACTTAAGAAACCCCTACTGTTAAGGCATCAATTTACATAGGATGTGTGGGTTATCTCAGGTATGTGCGTGTGTTAGCTCAGCTTTCAATTTACATAGGTTTGTGTGTGTCATCTCAGCCTGTTATAACTTCACTCTGACACAGCCTGCTCTTTGAATTGAGAAAGCCCTCTGGATAGAGGGCGAAACGTTTTCTGTTACAAATTAAGTCCAGTTGTTTTAGTATTGAATGCATTTTCTGATTATTTTTAAGCATTTAATTTTATGCACCATAGACGGAAACAGCTCCAGTGCAAATAAATAAAACTGACAATGCATGAATTACATTGCAATATAACTATTAAACAGAAACGGGCAATGCATGAATTACATTGCAATATAACTATTAAACAGAATAATTCTAAATTCCTGTTAAAATCAATGTGGTTTTTTTAAGGTTGTGTTGCATATATTTAAGTGTAAACCAGATACTAATGGGAGTCCAGAGGTTTAAGCTTCTGGATTCACATAGACGCTTGTTTTAAATCCAACCTAAACAAAATCATCCCCAAATCAGAATTCCTTTTCCAACACTTTAATCCAAAATTTAACATTAAAGATAATGTGTTAAAGAACAAAATGAAGAGTTTTAAATACTGCTGAGTTACAACAGTAACATTTCATTTGGAGGAAGTGTTCAAACCAGCGAGTGAAATGTTTTAAACTGATACGTTCAAATGTTTTGTGAAAAACTACACAAATATTTGCATTAATTATCCTCATTAAAATTAAATAACTGAATAAAGTAATTTCCTTGTTTACATTACTCTTAAAACTCTAACCAGTATTCCTTCAGTGAGACCTGACATCTACAAAAAACACAGATCCAATTAATTGGATCACTGATGAGTCAGGTTTGAATGATTATTTGTCAAAAAGAGGAAGCGTTAATTTTCGTAAATGCCTGGTATGCTTTGCTTTTCAGTCCTACGCACACAGTATGCATCTTCTCTAACTATTGTCTAACCTTCCAGAGGCAGCCTATAAATCATGCTAAATGTTGACATGGGACTCACGTGACTTAACCTGTCCATATAAAAGGACTCCTATGGTTAGTTCAAAAAGACAAATCATTAAAAAATGAACAAAAAGGCTAAAGTACAGGAACAATCATGGATAATAAGCAAAGCATGCAGGTCTAAAAACAAAAACTTCAGTTTTGATTCATAATAAAAACCTAGCATTAAAACCAATCACCGCAAGAAATACCTCAACAGTTTGCCAGTGTGTAGATAGGAAGCGATAGTGAGAACACTCAATGCCACAACAGTGCGGCTATCCCAGGGAACGGGGCAGACTCAGCAGTGTCTATTCTCCCCCTTTCTAGGATTACTTGAAAAAACCAAGTCATTTCCAATTCAATGGCTGCAAAACATTCAGATGTACGGTTCTGGTTTTGTTAGCAGTACAGCAAACGTTTCTTTTTTGCAACTTATTGTCACTTTCATAAAGATAAAGGTGACAAAGATTAGAAGTCAAAACAGACTACGATAGTAAATATATATAAGGGTTAATACTGTGACATACAAAACATTTCTGTGTAGAGAGTAACATTTCTGGTACAGTGAAATGACAGTGAATAACCATTGCAACAGGATGATGTTAGCATTAAACAGGTCAGAACATGATGCTATGCAGAGTTAACTCTTCTCACTCAACTTCTCTGAACATGTCTGCTCTGCTCATCACTACAAGCCTCCATAAATGTCCTACCTGCAGCTAGCTTTCTACTGGACCACCTGAACAGTTTTAAGGCTCATGACAAACAAAGAAAGAAAAAAATCTATGTATGTTTTTTTTTTTTGTATGTTTCATTCTATATTTAAAACAAGTTCTATAATGTTTCTACTATCCTAATTTCAAGGCTATTTAAAAGTATTATTCCATTGGTAATTTTATTTTTTAACATAACTACCAGTGAGTGATATTTGTGTTTAAAAATCACCAGAAGTTGTTCGTTTTTGGGACATTGAGCCGAATAAATCTTATTTCAGTTTATTGTGTTTGGAAGGATATAAAGCTCTGAAACACGGTTTTAAATTAAAAAACTGTCACCTTTTGAGTTTATATGCAGAGATGAAGAAATGTAAGGAAAGTGTGACCACTGTTTACTGAGAAGACCACGACACTGATCCGTTGTTGTCCCGTTAAGATAAACAAGTCTTTTACTAAGCTGCTGCAGAGAGCAGAAAGGTGCAATGCAAGAAAACTGTATTCCTGTCAAGCAGCAGAAAATGTTGCAAAAAAATGTGCATTTCAAAGAAAAAGAACAATGGATCCATTGAAAGAGTTCTTGCTTTTATATTTATGTTCCAGTTGACTTTTTGCCAAGGTTAAAAAAGGCATAAAAGCATTTGACTTCCAATATTTCAAGACTTTATCCAATGGATGACTTGTCAAGCCCAGAATCAACAATCGGGAGTTTAAATATGATCTGATGAAATTGTGTGGGCATTTGAATGCGTCAAATAATTTAATTCTTGTAATTCTTCTTCTTCTTGTATTCTTTTTCCAGCGGCAAAAGATCCAGTGCACAAGCTTTAAGGGAAGCGGTGAACATTTCTTCTGCAAAATGTTTACTATTTACGAGTGCTGGATAATTTCTTCCATGAATTCCCAAGTCAGGAAGGTTTGATGCAGACTTCGAGGTGAAGTTAAGATCAAAATTGTTTAATCAAAGAATCAATCAAATCAAAGAAAATGGGTTAAATGATTAAGAGGCAAAGAAGAGGAAGTTTGCAGAAAAGTGCAAGATCCAAACCACTTTTGTTGATGTGTCTTACAGACGGCTGAGAAACTGAAAACAAGAATAAACCATGAATTCATGCAGGTAGGGAAAGTAAACGTTGGAAGAAAATCTGATCCAACAATGAACTGAAAAGAAAACTAAATTTGAGATGAAAGAAACTGTTGAAAAACTGATGACAATAACTATTTTAAATATTTGAAGTTTTTTATGCTGAATTTAATAAAAGAAAAATTGCATCAGTTATTAAAACAAATTTTGCAAACTAAAGTTCTGATTGCCCTGTTACAACTTCACTGATTTAAAGTAGTTTATTTATTAAATATCTTTTATGTCTAGAACAACAAAGTGAGTGATAAAAGCTGAAATTATACAATTAATTTTATAGCCGTCACATAAAATAGTGAATACCTTTTCTTTAACATTTAACTTTGTTAAAAGTTGTTTCTATTTCATCCCTCCTGACCGCCAGAGGGCGGTGCTGAAAGCACTGAATGTTCCCTT
>JARVJN010000835.1:22073537-22087363 GCA_031763805.1 Argolebias nigripinnis | reverse complement strand
TAGATAGATAGATAGATAGATAGATAGATAGATAGATAGATAGATAGATAGATAGATAGATAGATAGATAGATAAAATTCAAGCACACAGGCGATCCATGTGTGAAACAAACTGGAGATTTTATTTAACATAAATATTCACAATGTGATACAATGTGCATCTTTACAAAAATATGTACATAAACTAAAACATTGTGTATCAATTTTTATTTTTAGATATAAAATGTATTCATTCAAACTATCTCTTGATAGCAGCACAAATTTGGTCTGATGCATATTTATCTGCCCTAAAATTCTTCAGTCAACTTCTCCAGCATTTTGTTTGATCATCATATTTATAACTTTCACACAAATATGATTTTCCTTTTCCCCCGGTTTAAAAAAAAAATCTTTCTAAGACTAAAAAGGAACAATACATCACCAATGTTAGAAAAGACATGGAGGTGGAGTGAATCAATCTGTGTGAATTAATCAATCTTGCACTAGAATTCTTTTACTTACAATATTTATGATGACACATTCACATTATAACACAAGTAAATTACTGATGTCTTAAAACATATTATACAAGATGCACATAGAACCTTTATTGTCTTGTTAAACATTACTGTGACATTACTGTTCCTTGTTTTTCTTATTATTGGGGACCTGCCTATTGTAATGGACATGACCGTGTCCACTATGATACGTTTCGAACTGTCCAATGATGACCTTTACAACATTACTGATATCTTACACTATTCTACGGTACAGGAAGGCATTCAGTGCATTAAAGCTGTAAATAAGAACTGTTTACATAAACTGAGACAAATAAGTCCAAAAGGATCTATTCAGTGTGCTCAATACAAATGAATGTTACTATAGGAACCTTCTGTTCCATGTTTAGCTTTAAGAAAATAAGACAAATTGCTAAAAATGTCTTTTAGCAAAATATTTCATGAACCGTTGCACTGATTTTGGCCATAACTCAGCCATTTTTAGACATGTTGAGCTGAAATTTGGTATGGTGCTAGCTAAAAACAATTGCCGTGACATTCTAAAAGCTAATCTCAATTTCACTTAACTGTCACATTAACTGTTAATGCTAATTTTACAAAGGGCTATAATTCAGCAATTTGTAGACATACAGAACTAAAAGTTGGTAACCTATAGTAGTCCCTCGCTACTTTGTGGTTCGACTTTCATGGACTCGCTCTATCATGGTTTATGGATGTACTCTAGTGTACATAATAAATAAATTTTAAAAAATTAATGAAAATTTAAAAATGTGTGTAGTTTTCTTTCATTAAGCCTACACGCCTACACGCTTTTGCCAGTTTAAAGAACCACGTTACCCAGAAGCCGTTACCCAGAAGCCATCAGTTCACTTCCCAGAAGTCAACACTGCTTCCAACTGCTGCTTTCTGCAAATGCAGGGAAAGTTTTGCAGCAAAGTCAGACGTTCTGTAAGGATCAGCTCACAGGGCTGGCAGGAAAGTATCAAATAATTCTGAAGCTGAACTCATCCTTCAAGTTGTATCTTCACTGCTGAGTAGCTGGGCTGCAGTTCATCTGGACTCAGGGAAACCCGACCCTGGGTAAGTGGAAGCGGATGGATGAATGGATGTCCATCTTTTAATACTACATGCCATTCCAACCCCACTTTTCAGTCATTTGAGGGTGGCACCTGGGGGTGGCTAGTCAGGTGCCAGGGCTGGCACTTCACACCCTGGCCACCCGTCTAGCTCCGCACCTGAATGCTCAAAAACTGGAAGCAATGTGTATAAAGTGTATTAAAGAACACTGTTGAATGTTATTGATTCCTTTAATTAATGACTAAATGAATTAAATAAATATGGACTTGAAAAAAAAGTTCAGATTTTTTTAACAGGGTTATATGTTATAATTATGAACATTCAGTATCTTACCTGTTGTATATAGATCTTTGAACACTCTGTTTGGAGAAACAGAGTTTAATTATGACCAAATGGAGAAGGTAATATAGTTTGAGAAGACCAAAGTGAAATGCTGCTGTTTTAAAGCAAATCTATTTTCCAAAATTTCATGCAGACACAATTTTATTAAAGCATTGCATAAATATTATGATATTCAGGAAAGAAATGCATAATACTTCACTGTAATTAGCCATATTTTTATAAATAAAACTTTTTTTGTGAAAATGATGTTGATATAAAGGTTTTTAAGTTGTAAAGGTTTACAAAAATAAAGTGTTAATTTGGGAAATTTGGGGAGTGGAATTCCAGCAGTTCACTTTGGTCTTGTCCACACTTTATCTGTTAGTCTATGTCTATTTTGCCAAACATTGGTCTATCAAAAAGCTATCTACAACAGGCAAGATAGTATTTGTTCATAACATTCTCCACAAAATCCCACTTCAATGTATGTGAACTATTCATTTGAAACCTCGAGTAAAGGCATCCTGTAAAATTTTCTGAAGACGGTTTTATTCAGAGAATGATGACTGTGGGATGACTGTACTTCCTGTCCTGCAGGTAATTAGAATTCACCTTCAATAATAGGGGTAGAACATACAAATACAAAGGAAAAAAATACACAAATAAAATTAGATGAAAAAATGAATAAAACACAAAATCATTTAGCAGCATGTATTTCAATAGCATAAAACGTACAAAAATAAATGCTCAATATTTTCCCCCAAAGATTTATAAAGTACAAAAATATGGCAACAACTGCATCAAAGCATAAACAAAAATGTGCCAAACTTAAAAATAAAAAAAATAAAAGCATGTCTTTTTATGTGCCAGGAAAATGTAGGAGTTTTATAATCAGTATTTACATAAAGATATTTGGCAAGATAATGACACGCAAAAAGAACCACACTATTAAAAAATATATGTAAACTGAAATCCCCAGCCATATTTACAGTTTGTGAATTTTCCAATGCTAAAAACTGCCATAAAAAAACAAATATGAGAGGGTGAGAAAGGAAGCTTTTAAAAGGTTTTTTCTTCTTTGCCCAGTGCTGTCATGGTGACGACCTCTAACCCCTGAAGGGAATCAGAGGCTGAACGATTTCAGTCTTTCATTTTGACATCTTTGCTTAATCAATGTCCTTTCAAAGATTTCAAGTGCACTTTATGTTTGGTCAAATTGGCCAAACGGAGGTGCTCAAATCACAGCGAAGACCCGAAACGCCTTCCCTCCAGGGGGGTTCTGAAGGCTGCAGGGAAAACAGAGACAAGTATAAGAACCAGTCAAAGTCCAGAACATGCCCCTCCTTTTGTTAACCAACACTGATGATGGACACACAAACAGATGGTACTGTACAAATCTGAAAGTTTGAAGACATTCAAAAATGTGAAGCACTGACAAAACAGATAAACAACACACATAAACACAAGAAAGCGTGTGTTAATGTCAGTGTAATGTGTATTATTTGCACTCATCAATATCAATAACTCTCCTGCAGGAACGTTCTGCAATGTTCTCCTACTCATGTTTGTGTGATATTAACGGACAGAACTGATTGTTTTTTATATCCTCAAGGGTTGATTGATATGATATTGTTACGATAGAGTTGATATGATATGATGACGTGTCTTCAAACAGAGTCTTTGACTCAGATCCACTCCTTATTATCAGTTTGGACCTTTGGATGATGGCTCAAACATGGGGGGAAGGGCTGAGGGCGAGGGCTTTTTTACATTTTTATCGCTGATATTTTGACATATTGGAGCTGTTGTTTTGAAACGTGATGTACATAACATGAAACATTTCTCTTGTATTTTTAATGAATATTAATTTTCTTTTTATTAATGACCCACTTAAACTGTACAATTGATCAGCAAACTAGTCATACTGCTTAAATATATTTTGAATTTTTAATGAATTTGCCCATGACGAATTTTAGAGGTGGAAATTTTCTTTTAAGGGTATAAGTAGAAATGCTTACTAGAAGGGGCAGCTCTTATGTGATATTAGGAAGCTCGTAAGTGACTGTTATGTTTAAAATGAGTGTTTATGTAATTAGTTTCAGATTACATGTCCAATATAGGTTTTATTTGTTCAAGGCAGTCAAATTTGTTCATGACTTTATTATTAGTAAACCTGAGAGAGTTATTGAATTCAAGCAAACAGTTACTAGAATGCACCCTGTCAAAATAAGAGTTCCCAGATCCTGAAACATCCTCAAACATCCTCAAATTAAGCTTGGATGTTAGTGGATACATGTTGTATTTTTGTTTATTTACTCACTGATGTAATCAATTTAATCTTTTTTGCACAAATTTTATATCTTATCATCCACAAAGGTGTGCTTTAGCACCATCAGCACCCCAGGTTCCCACAAACTTTCTTGATAATTATAACTATACATATAGTGTAAGTAGGTTTTTTTTCTTTTCTTGCTAAGCACAGGCATACATACACTATCCTATACTATAACTTTAAGATCTGCCATACCTCTCTGAGGAAACACCATTTTGATATGAGCCAAAGTAGTGTCTTCGTTTATCCACTGGCATCACATCTATGTAACCACCCCCACTGTTGCTGATGACTCCAGCGTGGACAGCTGTTCGACAGATGCTGGACTTCTACAGGCGTAGATGTTGGAGAGAAGAAGCTTTTTGTGTTGTTTGTTTTTCCAAAAATGCATTTGTGAAAATGTGTATTTATGAGTCCAGCTAAAAAGACAACAACTTACATCAGAGTATATTCTGGTACCAAAGACTCTGGATAAGTGAGGGGTCTCTTCTAAACAATAACTTGGGCAGTACAACCTAAAAAGACAAGTTTAACAACACAGTTGAGTTGGATATAGACTGAGAAATAAACTGCAAACAGTAAGTGCATCAAAGTTCTCACCTTGGACAATGTCTTGCAGGCTTTTCAAATGGACACAATTGTAAAACTGTGGTTTCACATGTGATGACTTGAACTGTAAGAAAAATATCCATAAAGCAGCTTAGAAAGCATTATTGTGCAGGAAATGTAATTTTAATGAGCGCCATGTCTTCAAACTAACCTGCTACTCTGGAAACTGTAAAGGAGTTGGCACTTGTGTATTTTCTGTCAAGTGGAAATGAAAACATCAAATTTCATTCAGGTTTTTTTTTTCTCATTTTCTATCCTAATGACTACGGTACTAAAATATATCACACCACACATTCATGTCATTGTTATTGTCGTACCCAAGTGACTCAACTCCATTCTTGTTGGATCTGATGAAAAAGTATTTTCTGCCTTGTCTGGTCACATCCAGCCACCCTCCATCATTATTTATGACACCAGCATGTACACCAGCTCTGCACACACTTGATTGCTGCAAAAACAGGACATTTCTTTGACACCGTGTACATTTTGCTGACACAGCAGCTAAAACGTTAGTGCTTGCTTCATTTTTTTCACGTATATTGCATTTCTGCACAATACTGGATGCTGCCGGATTGTACTAAATTATGCTCATTATGGTATTCTAAGTATTCAGGAGTTTTAGCATTGAAGTACCAAAAGGATAGATCAAAGTTGGATAGAAAATCAACACGATATGGCTGCTTTAAAGTATGCCTCATAATGTCCCACATACAAACTAGTCTGTGCGTCCAGTGTCTACCTTTTTTTTTTATCCCACAGTATAGCTGCAACATTCTCCATTTCGTTGCAGAACTTGTCAAGGTTTAAAATGTCCCAATAAACTGTCAACCAGTGTTTATGGAAAAGGGAATACTGTCACGACTCTTGCAGGTCCTCTTGTAGTTGGGTACGAATTGACCCATCTTTGTTCTATAATTGGATTAATAGTGCAAGGTGGCACATCTTGCAAAAATCCCTTGTTAGGTTTAATTCTGATTTAATATGATCTCTCTCTGCCCTTTTCCCCAGGTTCCCTTTGGTTGTAGCTTGTTTTGTTTTATTTGCACATTCCAATAACTACTCATTAACTTATCATATACCTTTGATATGATTTATTTCCACACCCTACAAAGCAAATATTTGATCTGGACCATTAATTGGTCTAATTTGGGTTTGTTTAATTATTGTTTGTTATTGTTTCGCTGTGGGCATGTGAGCACGTAATTGGAGGTTTTAAAGGCAGAACCCGAGACTCTGTGATAAAATAAAGAAATGCTTTTAATAAACACAAAATAAAATAAAGAAGCTGTCGAGGCAGCAAAACTCACGCTCTTAGAAGACACAGAAAAATTACGATGAACACGCAGGAACTCAGAAGGAGAAAACCAGACGAATAGACGATGATGCCCAGACAAGGAATAACACCAAGACACAGACTTATATACACAAACACTGATGAGGCCTAAACACAAAACACCTGTCAGGCTCACAGGTGTGGGAGAATGGAAAATCACACGAGAGAAAACAGGACAGAGACACACCACTAGGGGCACAATCACCACAAAGGTTATAACAGTTGGTGTCTTATCCGCCATTTAAACTCTTGACCTCAAAGCACAAATTCTTTCTGATCACTCAATAGACACCCATGTTTGCTTGCAGTATTATTTTCCACAAATACTGCAGCTTTTATGACAACATTCCAGTCATTTATTTATTTATTTATTTATTTATTTATTTACTTGAGGCAATAGATAACCCTTTCCCCAAAGACACGCCATAATTCATCCTGGGTATCCCAAGGTTTTCCCATACCAAAGATGATACGAATATATCCTTTGAATCTGGCAGCATGATGGCTCAGTGGTTAGCACTGTTGCCTCACAGCACAAAGGTCCTGGGTTCAATCCCCAGTTGGATCTGGGGTCTTTCTGTGTGGAGTTTGCATGTTCTTCTCGTGCTTGAGTGGGTTTTCTCCGGGTACTCCGGTTTCCTCCCACAGACCAAAAAAACATGCACGTTAGGCGTCCTTCAGACCCAGGCCTCCCTTGCTAAAGAGATCTGTGATCTCAATGGAATTTGCCTGGTTAAAGAAAGGTTAATGAATTTGGGTCTGCCACAGCGTACCATATTTTTTGGACTATAAAGCGTAATGTCAATGAATGGGTCTGTTTTCATACATAAGGTGCACCGGATAAGGCGCATTAAGAGAAACGAAGCAGCCAGATAAGTCTAACTTTGTTCAACTCATTCACAATAACTCTCGACATTGTTCAGTTGTACCGCATAAAATTGGTTCGAGGTCAGTAAGCACAACCAGAATTAATACATGGGGTGCTCTGGATAAGGCGCACTGCTGATTCTTGAGAAAATCAAAGGATTTTAAGTCCGAAAAATATGGTGTTCTCCTGGTGAGACATGACTGGGAAACCTCAAGAGGAATGTACCTGGAAGACATCCTAAACCAAACCACCCCAGCTGGATACATTCAATAGAAGCAGCAGTTCTACTCCAAGCTCATTTCAGCTTCTTGTATCTGGGATGTCATAACCACATGTGTGGGTTGTAGCATACATAAACCAGCTCCAACATCATCCATGATCAAGACTTAAATACTTAAAGATCCGATGGGGACCATCTTGTTAGTCATGACTACTATGATCTAAGCATTATTTGTGGGAAAAACACAGTTCTGTTAACTTGTTTACCTACCATTTCATAGTATACTGTTCCAACTACTTTTTCCATTGCATCCAGGCATCCAGCTGGACACTCGTACCTGTTAATTAATTCAAAAACAGTTGTCTTTAAACAGACCGTATATTTTTCCATTGTGATGACTTTCAATGTTTCATCTTCACTGTACCTATTACAAGTCGTTCCTTTGCACTTGTCCCGTAGCTTAGTGTCGCAGGTCACAAGCTGAGCTGAAACACACAAACACAGATTGTCTCTGTCCTACAGGAAAGAGCATATACAGTAATGTACAAGCCAGCAACTTGGATGCAGAAAATCCAAGACTAAGCAAAACCTTAGGGAGACGTTGCAACAACAGTCCCAGGACCCATGACAAAACTTAAAATAAATAAAAAATCAGCAAGGTTCAGGGTGGTCAGCAGATGCTGAAGTAAATGACTCATCTTACTCACATGCGTCTTACAGAGCAGAGAGGAAGCCATTTAAAAATGACAGCGAGCGCCTCTCACCACCCTCAACACTGTTCAGCCAGCCATAAACCAACACACACACTCAAGGGGATCCTGCTAAAATAAAGCTCCCCCACCCTCTCCATAAAGAATGACTTGCAAATTGCATAAAAAGTTAACAACTGTCAGTGCTGATCAGCGGAATGACAAATAGAAGCTACAGAGCAGCGAGACAATTTAAGATAAATTGGAGGGAAATTTGCTACCTTAACAGTACTGTAACTGTTTTGATTTGTTTGGGTCTGACCCAGTTTTCAGGCAGGCTTTTCTATATGGTACATGTTGTACTGCACTTCTGCTCTCTGGCAGCCCCACAACTAAAAACCAAATTCTGAACACCCCCCCCCAGCTTGGATGAAACTAGATCCAGAACAAACAGCTAAATGGCAGCTTACACATCTGCTGTGTGTTGACCACTTCGTTCTGCAGGGCCTGTGTTGGGGGCTTGGTGGGGGCTGGGGTAGGGAGGCTGGGAGACTCGGGCTTGGAGGCCCGGGACCAGGGGTTTGTGCCACGAGGGGCCTCTGGCTCAATAAAGTTGTTTTCTTCTGTTTCCTCTTGCAGATGATTGGACCTGTCATCTTCAACTAAAAATGCAAAAGCAAGAACGATGAGTGCGCTTTTCTGAAATTTCTTCTTGGTGTGCATCACTTTAGCTTACATTTGTAGCATAGGTTGTCCTTGCACCCTCCTCCATAGCTCGGAGGACAAGCGGAGCAAGGGGTCCCGTGTTTGTAAGGTGCATGACCCCACCAGTTCCCCCTGTTCAGGTAACAGAATTACAGAGGTTTACTCGACACAAACTGGGTATATCACACTGCAAATGTTGCTCACTTGTGTCATTGTGCAATATTGTCAATAAGTTAAGTAATAAGATATTTAAACATATTAAATAATGCACAGTGGGTGGGTAATAGGAAGTTCAAGGTTAGGCTATGAAGTTAGCTGTGAGTTTAGAATGGGTTATGACCTTGGGGGGAAAAAACTGTTCCTGAGTCTGTTCGTTTTTGTTTTACGTCACTGGTACTCTCGCTTACTTTGGTGAATAGTTGCAAACAAGGTACACCGCTTTGGTCCACGTCTGCCCCCACACATTCATGTTGTAGCACAAGTTGACGGCACAGCCAATACGGCTGCTGGTGGCCCAAACCAGCTGTAAAAGAACGACAAAAACACAATTTACTGACACAAGCGTACTTTAAATCAGTCAAGACTTGCTTGAAAAAAGGCTAGTCGCCGTGTATTTACCTGTGTGTAATGGGTACAAACTGGTCCGGAGCACCTGAATGGACAGTAGGGATTACACTCCTGGGGGTAAGGGAAGGAGTAATCCTTCACCTCGTCGTACCAGGCCTGCACGTGGGACGTGGGCGGACGATATCTGGTAGCACCAGTAAACAAAGAGTGTTTCAAACAGCATTTATTTTCTGTTTGTGTGGGTGTTGTAAGCTGTTCTCTGCGTCCTGTAAGCTACAACACAGTCTTTCCAAAATTTTGGCAAGATTTTTTTTTTCTGTCAATGAACTTTCATAATAATCTGTTTAGTTCCATTCAGTCAATTCCATTTGGTCCATCCTATATCTACACACTTCTTCCTTTCTATGTTGTGGGGGTCACTGGTGTCCACATCCAGCAGTCACTGTGCAAGAGGCCCTGGACAGGTTGCATGTCCATCACAGGGCCACATAGAGACAAACGAGACAAACAGCCATTCTCATTCACACCTAGAGACAATTTAGAATGACCTATGTTAGCATGCTAGCCTGTTATGGAAATCATGCCATTTAGTCGTAAAAAGTCAAATAACTTATTTTTTAATTTCAGAATTCAATAACATAAAAGTCCACTTGAAAAACTGAGTACAGTCAAACTGCTTACCTTCCCCAGTGTGCGCCCAGGTTCTGCCCAATCTGTGGGAGTAAACCAGCCGGACCATGCTCCCACAAACAGGTCTCTGCCCACTCCTCTGCTGTACGCTCCAACTCTGTGTCCCACACCTGTCCACATGAAGACAAACAACTTTAGCTTTGTGGATTACACTGGATAAGAGACAAAACACCATTCAGTCACTTTGCTGCTAAACGAGCCTATCTTAATTAGAAATCTGCTGGTATGTGGTGATACAGAACAGTATTAAATATATATGTGTGGATTAAGTATCTCCATTCATCTTACTACTCAACTAACTGCCGTCATTGTAGAGGGTTTACCTCTTACAAGTCAGATAACCTTTATTTGATGGTTTTTGTCCCTCAGATTGTAAGTAAAAACATTTTTAAGTGCATTCATACTTTCCAAATGTCTGAGTCGACAAATGCTTTTCTTGCACGTCACTGCTCTCTCTGACTCATAAATCCAGTTGGATATCTTAAAGACTCATATAAATTAATGGGGTGGGGTGTGGGGATGCAATGGGTTCTTCTTTACAAAATGTTAGAATAACACAGCTGTAATTCCACAGAAGAACATTGCGTTCCAATATTTGGACACCTTTTCGTTCATTTTTAGTGCCAGATGACCCATCTGAGGGAAAATCATTAATGCGCTGTGGTAACATAGTAAAAGGTGTCGAAAGTTGCTTCCTTTCACAGACCGAGCTCTGGTTTTTAGCTCGTTCTCAGTGAAACCTCATCCTGGAGCAGTCACTGAAACTTATTTCTGCACTTCCACCATCACCTTCTCCTTCACTGTTCACTGTAATAAGTAGCAAGTGATCTCAGAAACATGCACCGAGCTTCCAAACTGTATCTCCAGAGATGCTCTGAATCAACTCTCCTAACTCCAAGCAGTTTATTCAGCTGCTTGTTGGAGTCCATTTGGGTATATTTGTTTAAGTCAACAGGAATGGTATGATTGTCCAATACAGGTGATGCATTTTATAAAGCCCTGCAGATATGTTACATAACTAATCACTTGCACACCAGCAAAGACATTATGGAGGTTGTTTTTTTTTTGTGGTCTTACAATGACTGACGGAGTCATATTAGTTGTTCAGTTGAATTAAACATCATTATGCTATCAGTGTTGTATCCCTTTTTGTGGCACAATAAGGGTAACCAGCCCTGAAACTGCTGCACCACTTTCTGGGTATCTTGACTGCACCACTTTCTGGGTATCTTGACTGCACCCAAGGCACTGAGCTGACAGATGGCAATGTGGCATAAAATACCAGTTTCCAGGCTAAAAATAAAATCAATCCAAAGAGCACCATGTGATAAATACCAATTAGCAGATTAGCTCTGTTGAGCAGCTGTTGTCACCCTCAAACTGTGCTGAAACTGTGATATTTTAGCTCAATTTTCAAGTTCCAGCATGAAAATAAAATCAATCTAAACACACTCTTAGTCAGAATTCCGACTTGAAAAGTTAGAAGTTCTCAGGTTTCTCCCCAACGTCTACCACAAAATCCAACATGGCGGCTGCACACATGAAAAATAGCAACAGCTACAAAAAATACCAGGTATTTGCTCTT
The DNA here is from genome assembly GCA_031763805.1 of Argolebias nigripinnis. Classification (NCBI taxonomy): domain Eukaryota; kingdom Metazoa; phylum Chordata; class Actinopteri; order Cyprinodontiformes; family Rivulidae; genus Argolebias; species Argolebias nigripinnis. The sequence continues at coordinate 22,075,871 of JARVJN010000835.1, read as the reverse complement.
ACGATGGCTTGCATCTCATGAAATCAGTCCCACACACAGTACTGCTGGTGACCATGTTGCTTTGGCGTTTCAATGAATAAAATCCAGAGGAATGCATGATGCGGGTTCATTGCTATGGCTAACAACTGGTTACAGAGTACAACATTTAGCAAACCCTACTGATTTTCCGACTTGCAGCTGAAACAAAGTTCAGTTGGATTTGATTTAACTGCCAGATCTGAATTTCTGAAGCACTTTGATTTTCTCTGTGGACTCTGGTTTCCTCTAAAAACATGATGTTAGGTTAACCGGCAACTCTAGATTAATCATAGGCAGAGGTCTGCAACCTGCGGCTCTGGGGCCACATGCGGCTCTTTGGTCCCTCTGCAGCGGCTCTTTCAGACTTTGACCAAAAATAACTAAAACATAATTTTATTGAATTTATTGCCAACAGTGAAAATGGCTGGTTTTAGCAGATTTCCTGTCGTTTTCAAACATGTGAAGAATAGTACAAAAACAAGGCGTAAAACAGGCGGACTTCATCATGCTAGCAGTTTGTTAGCCACTTTAAGCTAACTTCGTCTCACTGTCAAAGCCAACAGAATGATTTGGAATATCTTTAAGACAAGCTGAGAAGGAATATTTGATAACACTAAGAATAAAACACAAAAATCAAAGTCAAAGTGAACAAACGTATATATTTTTCTATAAAAAAGTAACTGGTTATCCAACAAACGGACCTAATTTTATACCGTCTTTAACTCTACGCTTAGGATACTTAAGTTTTCCAACAGTTAAGATAATTCACATGCAGAGTTCAATGTTTTAATTTTTATGAAATTGTTAAAAACTATATATTTTTTCTTTCTTTACATGAAGCTGGTCTTTTATCTTATATTAAAATGTACAAAAACATTTTTCGTTTATAAGATCACCCCCACTGGCCAGAAAAGCCATCTCCAACAAACTTGTAGTGGTCCACGGGCCACCAGGTGATAAGTTGTAGCAGGTTTTGCGGCTCCGGACATCATAACTAGTAAACAAAGTGGGAAAAAAACGTCTCTTTTTATCGCAATGGTTGCAGCTTTTCTTCTCTATAAGTGGCACTGTGATGGACTGGAGACATTTTAAGGGTGTCCCACCTCTAGCTGGAGCTAGGAACCAGCAGGAAGTTGATAAAGAAAATGGATAAAGAGTTTTTTTTTTAACTGAGGCTAACTTATGCAGAAAAAAAATCTGTTTTACAGTGGTAAACAGACAGATTTGTAATAAAAGTCATATGATCTGTACTAAAATAATCATGCAGTAATGTCAGTGTAACGACTTTAGCACTTTAAATGCATTTAAAACAATTTCTAGTTAAATTCTACCAGGAAATGAACAAATCTTTGGCCAAAGCTGCTTGGAAGATGGGAGTTTCAAGTTTTTCGTTTGCATAATAAATATTTGACATGTAGATGTCTGAAAGTATGTTGTAAGAAACATTAAACACAATCAGCATCTAAAAACTAACAACCATTTTACTGTACAATCCACAGCCGGCGTGTCAGGCTGCTGCAGTTTGCACAGCTAGGAGGAGAGGTCTTGTAACCACAAACCACCCCACCCACTACAACCACACTTCTGCAGGACCTGTAAAGAAAAACACCTCTGCAGCTAACGTCTTTCAGCGCTGAGCGCCCGGCATTGTTTGTTTCGCTTAACACTTCATTTGTGGTCTGGATTTATTTTGTTCATCTGGTTGCATTCAAGGGGTGAATGGGGTATTTCCTTTGCTAGTACAGGTTTCCAGCTCATAATTAGTGGTGTGAACTCAGGAATACTGAGAAGTGGGAGAAAGATGTGAAGGGGGTCAGGGGCACACAAGAAGAGATAAATACACTGCTGGGAGGATGAAAACTAGTTAAATTACCTGATGTAGATTGAAAATAAACCGAAAAACAAACCATGTGTGCATTTTAATCCGTCTGATGAACTCATACTTTTATTCTTAGTTATTCCATTTTTCACGCAGGGCAGTCAAACTAATATCAGCTGAAGTCAAAGATTCCTTTCTATCAAACACCTTAATTTCCCTCTTATAACCTTAAAATAAATGTCAGGATGAGAAACTGAAAGTTATGCACCATAACTCATGTTCCCTGAAGGAAGGGAGCGAGGTGCAACATAAATGCTATGGGAAATTGCGCTCCGCGCGATTACCTAAAGGAATACAATCACGCCTTTACGACAGGGGCGTCAGCGTCACGCCAGAGTCCCCGCCCTCTGGGTACATATAAATAAAATAATAATAATAAATGTCCACTTTTTGTCATCTGTGTATGTTTCCCATACCCAGACGAAATTCTTCTCTGC
>JARVJN010000835.1:21808923-21821277 GCA_031763805.1 Argolebias nigripinnis | reverse complement strand
AAGCTAGTAATGTATTTAGCTGTGGTAGCTCGAGTCTGTTTGTCCGCCATTTCTGCCTTTAGGGGTGGCGAAAAACCCGGTATTGCGCAATACTCGCCACGTGTGTGGGAACTATGTATAATGAGGGAGCGAGCAGCGTATCTCAAAGAAAAATGGGAAGGAGGCCCCTTGACATGACATGGGCTGTCTTTCCTTCCTGTTTTTCGGTTTTCAAAATGGTGGACACTTGGTGTGGTTTGAGCTCTTTCGCATAGCATTTGTCACACAATGCTTTTAATTAAAAAAAAAAACAACAACAGTAAATAAGTTCTCAGCTTTCTAAAAAAGCTAAGTCTGGTCCTCTGGACATTCAAAAAATAAAACAAAACAAAGCAACAACAAAAAAGGACCAGACTTCGCTTTTTTAGATTTTTCTATCTGGATTATTGAGCGTGCATCAGGGAAGTTCTCAGCTTCTTTTTGCAGAGAAAAACAACTTTTTAGACCAAGGCACAGGTTTCAACCATGAATTTTGGAGCTTTGACAAGACAGAGGTTTTTCCCCGAGGTCTTTTTCCAGAGGTCGGTCTGTTAACTTAGCTCGTAACTTAGCTTCTCAGTTTAGTTGCTTTTAACGGCCTCTCTTGCAAAAGAGATCTCTGATCTCAATGGGATTTGCCTGGTTAAATAAAGGTTAATAAATAAATACATAAACCATCCAAAAACACGATTTTGGACGGTTAAAACAAATGTTAAAGAGAAAAGAGAAAGGGAGAAGTCAGTGAAGAGCACTGGAGTTGAGCTTTTTGTCATCCAGTGTCTTCATTCGAAAGAGACACAAAGAAATGATAAAGCCGATAAATGAAAATGAGGGTGATAATTTTCATTTATCATGCGATTAATTGATTTATTTTTTATAATGACAAGGCTAGCACCAAGTCACAACAGAAGTTATCACAGGGCACTGAGCAAATGCAATCTTGGTTTTACTTGACCACAGTGACGAGGTTTTATTGGGCACAGAGAATATTGTGACTCAGAACCATGTTCAATGAAAAACCTTTATTCAAGCCACCAGCCAGTTGGAGAACTTAGAAGTCCATTGTGTAAGGGAAGAAAGGAAAGAAGGAAAATGAGCTTACAATATTTAATCTGAAGAAACATGAACACTGCTATCATCTTTGTCAAGTGGGAAGCAGCCGGATCCCAAAAATCAAAGAAGTGGGACTGGGCTTTGAAGGTCACTTGTTTCAGTCCTCCTGTTGGATTAAAAAATAAATCTCATTTGGGGAACTGAATGAGTAAAACCCCCTCAGTGGTCTTGATCCCCTCTGTTGCACTGTCCAAACTGCAATTTGCAGAGGTCCAAACCAGTCAAGAGTTAAAAACGAAGGATAGAATAAAAATACAGCAGTGTTTTAAGCTGTGCAGCTACCAGATAAATGAGTGCAGCTGCACAAGTTAGGAGAGAAGATTTTTGCTGAAAAGAGAAATTTTGCTCAGTCAGCCCGCCACAGCTTTAGGTTAAGTACCTGGACTTTGGTCTGTTTGTGGTGACACAGCATCAAAAAGACTGAAGTTCAGTTTGAAGAACATTAATCCTGGACATTTCTGAAGATTAATGAACACTATTACAGATTAACACACACATTAACAAATCAAGAAACTTGTTTTGTGGATGCTGGTGAAGATTCTCAGTCTTCCAGGACATTATTAAATAAATAAAAAACGTTCAATACAGAAACAACTGGACTTTATTTGTAACAGAAGGACTAGACGATTCCCAGACAATTTTCACACCTGATGGGAACAGAGGAGCCTCATCTGTGAATTAGACTAACAAAGACCTTGAGAAACTCCTACTGTTAAGGTGTGTGGTGTGATTTGTCAATCTACATGTGTGTATCTTATCTCAGCCTTTAAAACCTGATCCCCACACTCTGCTCTTTGAATTGAGAAAGCTCCTAGGAGGAAGAGCAAAACGTCTTCTGTTACAAATAAAGTCCAGTTGTTTCTGTATTGAACGTTTTTTTTTATTTGATTTGTGGATCCATCTGACCACATGCCTCATATCCAAAAATGTTCCATTGTTTTTAATATGCAACAAATTCTGTTCTCTTGCAGGAAACTTGAACACAAATTCATTATTTCATCAACTCAGTTACTTTCATTAATATTAATAAAAAATGTTCTAAATGACTCCAAAAATTTACATAAAGAAGACAAAAATGTATGGCTTGTTTTGCATTGATCTTTTTATAATTACTTTTATTTCGTCATTGAACATAAATCCTTTTTTTTTTTTTTTTGCAAAAAGAAGTGCTACTTTTCCACATTTGCAAGTCACCCCTGTCAAGGGCATTTTTATCATAGATGTATGCTTTTGCACTTGCATAGTCCTTTTCATCTCCAGTGAGTAAAGATGAGAAAGAAAAAACGAAAAGAAAAAAAAAGAAGAAAAAAAACTATCAAAGCAGTTGTCAGCTTTGCTGTAAGCAACCTGATTTGTGGATCCATCTGACCACAGGAGACTTGAGATATCTGAGACAATCTTATAAAAGAGGATGCGTTTCAGAGATTTGATAAGCAAATTCCGTCTCATGCAAAACATTTTCATGTTATTTTATAGCTTCAAAAGTAGACTTTATTGACTGACTAAGGTTTTCTTATATTCAAAAGTTCATGTGCCTGAATTAATCACTAGTGGCAAGAAAGCAAGCTTTTACAAGCTTCAGCCTGTATCCAATGAGAATTTGTCTCTATTTTATTTTTTATTTTTTACAAAAATATGTACTGCGGTTGCAAAGGACCCACATTATGTATTTGCTGATTTGCATCTAGAAATGTATCTACACTTACTACTTTTTGTAGTTACACCTGTTCAGTTGCTTGCTAACACAATCAGCCAATCACAGGGCAACAACTCAATGCGTTTAGACATATAGATGTGGTGAAAACAACTTGATGGAGATCAAGCCCAATATTAAAATGGAGACAAAATGTGGCAACATTATTCATATCTAATAGGGATGCACAATATTATTGGCATGGTATTGGACAATATTATAAATAAAGTTAAATATTGGCCATTGGCCATTCCATCAAAATAACACCCATTTAAAAAGTGCTGGTTTTTATATATATACAAGTATATACAAGAGAGACCTGGTTTCAACAAAGAATGCTGACAACAGCGACAACAATAGAAAATCATAAGAGAGGCATACAGATTTTTTTAAACAAGTTTTAAAAAAGATGTTAAAAGTAGCCCAGTGACAAGGTAGACTTCAGCGCCAGCACAACATTATGACATCACACGCGCCTACCTGATCTGATCACGGCAGGAGAGGAAGAAGTGAAAATGTCGGCGGTGTGGAAGTTTTTTAAAGTTTCGGAAACTGATTGCAGAACTGCTATTTGCAATTACTGCTCAGCGTCAGAGATGCGAGAATGATCTAGATTCAAGTCCTGCAACACTTCGAACCTAATTAGAGATCTCAAGAACCACCATTGCGATGAGTTCATGGTGGCCATGAAATTTACAAATTTGCATTGTTCGAGTGTTGTCATTGTGTTAGAGAGCGTAAATGTCATGAATAAATTTGACATTAAACATAATCCAAGTTGAAGTGTTACATCATTTTCAGCCCCCTTTTTGGCATCTGCATTTGGTAGCAGGTCAAACTGACAAGACCAGGCAGAATAATGTAGTATTTTAATTCCACAGCAGACAAAGCTATGTAGTCTCTGTAAGTAGGTATAGGGGGGAGAAGTATTGGTATTGGTATTGGTTATCGGCCTAATAATTTTTAACATATTGGCATATTGGATATCGGCCAAAAATCCAATATTGTGCATCCCTACACGGAGTGCTAGAAGCTTCAGAGTCAAACTTCTGCCTACAAGCCTTCCTTTTCAGACTAAACTGATGTTTTTTCTCTCTCAAAGTCATAATTTTCATCAAGTCAGTTGTACATTTTTGATTACCGGTACTTGGCGTTCCAATATTTTCTGCAGTATTTTGACATGACTACAAGCCTTTTAGACAGACTGATTTCTGTGTTTGTTCTGTAGAGCTGAAGTAACGCTCTGGCAGTCCCTCCGTGGCGGCAGTAGGACACCAGGGGGGCCGAGGCCCACTGAGCTTTGTGTGAGGTGTTGCTGGTCCAACATGAGTGGTCTGCAATCGAAGATGACAGGGCGACTGTTGTCTGCCACCAGATCTTGTGTGTGTTTGGATGTGTGTGAGGCTGATTTGCGTGCAGAAATGTCCTCAGCTGAGACACCGCTGGTCCCACAGACCCTGTCTCCCAGATTGTTGTCTGTGGTTGCCTGGGTTTTCTGCATCAAAAGCACTTTTTGACTGATTGGATATGATATGCTGACCCTAGTGCATCAGGATTAAAATGTGTTGTAGACATGCTTTCAGGTAATGAGGGGCAGAGTTTATGGATTTTTTTTAAATTACTTGTATTGTTTTTTGTAATTTGTACATGGTTTTCCCAGATCTTCCTGTTCTCGTAGTTAATCATCAAGCTGCCTAACTATTTTTTTTATTATTCACCCTCTTTTCCTGTACGGTTGAGAAAATCCCCTTGACAGTGCCTTCTTTATCCAAACAGAATTTGGTCACATGCTTGTTTCCTTGATCATTTTTATTCCAGACTACACAACATCCATATAATTGTGCCCGCAGGTTACGGTACACAAACCTCCCCAAAGAAACAAAATGTCAGTTCTGTTCAAAATAATTGGTCATCTGACCTTGTGCTGTTGGTTTCTGCAGAATTGCGATGCTTAAATAAAGAACGAAGGGACAGATCTGTGTAGAGTTGATAATGATGACTACTGGAAAGAAATTAATTTATTTACAAAATGCACAGAGTTTATTACTGTATGATGTTGGCCTCCAAAAGGATAAGGATGTTTGTTGGTGCTGCCATGAATGCTTAAGGCAAATGCTTCATGTTGTTGGTGGCCTTAAACATTACAAAACAAAAAGATAGTCTCACTCAGCCAGAAATGTTTTATGTCTGCCTATAACTAATGAATGAACTGTCTTTCTTTAAGTGAGGAAAGAAAATAAAAATATTATTTGAGCTTGTATTCCTTCCATTAATCTGTCTGGATGTAACACCAGTTCAGATCAAAACAAAAAGGAAGCAAGTGTTTAAATGATGGTTAGATTATAACCTACTGTATTTCATGAAGACACAACTTCTCCTTTTGCTTTGTCTCCTCCTGGCATTGGTACAATAATTTAGGTTTTAATGAAGTTTTTTATTTTTTATTACCTTCCATGGCAACTGGATTTTTCATAGCTATCTGATGGTAGCCAAAACGCATAAAATTGTACCAATCAGTGTATTTTAAGGCAAATGCTAGCAGCTGATGAAAGATCTTAATACTTGGTTAATTGGTGAATATTGGCAGTTGATATTTAACGAATGTTCTATCAGTCATCTGCAAAGTATTTTATGTTCTTTTGTTTTGCTGTTGCCCAGTGGCTTAATTTTAGTAATGAGGCTGTGGAAAATAGTAAACATTGGTGAACCGTCAGATAACGTTTTTTAAAGTTAACAGCTTCTTAGTATAAAATGCAATGAAATGCTTGTGGTTACCGGTAATTACAAAAAAAGTTAAAGTCAGGTCATCTTGACAGATTCTTGACCTGACCTAACTTTTTTGTATTTTATTTATATGGATGATTGAGCTTACATCACAACTTGTAATAAATAATCCTGTAAAAGTTTTTTATCCTATTATCTATTAAGTCAAAGTTTCTGTATTTGTCATATGCACCACATGTGATACATGTGGTGGAATGAAAATGTGTACACAGGGTGTAACATGTATATCGTTTTTTTTGGCGTATAAGTCACATGCGTAAAAAAAATCATGAAGTGGAGAAAAAAAAACAAGTATAAATCACTTCGGCGTATAAGTTGCATTTATTATGTGTTTATTTAATGGTCACAACAGCTTCATTTTGCCTTGGCGGTGCAGCACCATCCATCCATCGCGGCCGGAGCCGCTAGCTCTGCAGCGTTCCTTCGCCTGCACCAGCTGAATGAAGCGAGTGGACACAGGAGGACTCGCTGTTGCAGTTAGAAATTTAACAAGATTAACACTTAAAAAACTTTTTTTTTTTTGCTCAGCATTATAGCAAAAGTGTGTCTCAGTTTAGCTTTTCCTTAATAAATGCACTTTAATGGTCAAAACAGTTTCATTTCGCCTAGGCGGTATGGCACCTTCCATCCATCCAACCATCCATCACGGCCAGAGCTGCGAGCTCTACAGCGTTCCTCTGCCTGCACCAGCTGAGTGAAGCGAGCGGGTACGGGATGACTCGCTGTTGCAGTTCTTCGAAACTTAAAGCATCAGTCAAAAATTGCATTATGAATATGAAAAAAAAACATATTTAAGTCAAAGGACTGACAAATATATGCAAAAAAACCCTGCGACTTTTACATTGAAAATACGGTAAAAGTAATATGAAGTGCTACCTTCTGCCACTACTCCATTTTATGTATACACAAGCAGCGCATCAAGCTAATTTAATTTACCTTGACAAGATTAAATTTTGAAGTTAAGAAAAACACTCCACTGCCTGACAACTTTTGCTCAACTCTGTGGTTTATGGAAGGCTGAGGCGGCAATGAAGTCAACCGGCTGCTGTTTTGCCTCTGAGCCACCAACCAAAGAAGTCACAGAGCCAAAATGTGTGTAGGCTCAGGCTGGCATTACAGCTCAAGGGTGTGATGTAGTAACAACAATCTGTATGACTACAGGATTTAGATTAGGAGATGCCAGACACACAATTTATGTGCAATGCTCCATATCAATGCTTCTGAGTAATACTCCACCCCTTTACTAGTTCCATGATGACACCTTAAATGTTAGTAAACGTGACTGGCTCAATTGGTGTGTTTGCTAATGGCTAGAGGCAGCTTAAGGAAGGGATTGTCATTGCAGCCATATTTCTGAAAAGTACTTTTGACTTTATGCATTAATGAAACATCCCTTTCCCCTTGTATCATCGTCTCCAAAGTGCATCAGAGGTGAGCTGTTAGAAACAATGTGAAGATAGGGATGTACAATACGGCATAAAATTCATATCACAATATGTATTGTGATGGGTGGCGGTAATGATATATATCATGATAAGTTTTTGGTATAAAACTTGCAATAGGAATGGGGGGGAAAAGCACAGTGTGTCCTTTTGCCATTATTTACTTTGAAAACTGCTATACTACAAAATAATCTCATTTAAGACAATTCCACTACTAGGTCCAGAGGATTTTTAACTAGTTAACAAATCCAATTTTAGGCTTCTTTTTTTGTAGTGCAAAACAGTGCAAAAGATATCAAATGTAGTTTTAGCCATATGTTTTAAACAAAATAATATGTTGTTAACTCTTAACATTTTCCAGTATTCTCACTTAAGAAATGAACAGAAACAGAACAGCAAGTAAACACCGAAAACACTTAACCCTCCACCGCTCTAGTGGGCGTCTCCTTCCACTTTAAGGAGAGCCGACACAAAATGGCGACCAGTTTCCTCTCTGACTTTAACCAGAGCGTCTCGCAGTAAAATCACACAACACAGTGTTCTTTTCACAGATCAAAGAGCAGGTTTAACCCTTTTATTTTAACACAAATCACTCTCTAAAGCTGACCAACGAACTTTTGACAACAACAAAAAAAAACTTTTGACGGAACACATTTTGCGCATGCGTCCGAATACGAGTATAGCAAGCCAGCTGTAGTTAGCTTGTAGCTTTGCTACTTAGCTCTCAAAGAAAGGACTTTAACACCACTTACGCATAGTTTTCAACTAAAAAAAAGTAATGATTAAATCAGACAACACTGATTTTACATCAGACACAGCATTACTGCGGTTAGCCCATAGAACGCAGCTCTCTATCATAGGCAAAATGTCTGTTTCTACCATGTGCCATATATATTGCACATTCCTATGTAAAGCTAATTGGTCTTAATGAAACAATCCTATCAGTCTGATTGATAATCCAGCAATAGTACATATCTCTGAAGAGAGTAGAAACTACTGTTGGCTAGGTCTTCAGAGAGTTCCCCTTGAAGCTCAGGAGAGCAGCGGGAGAAGGAGCTGCACGGGGCAGAGGTTGTACATGCCTCGTGTTTGAAGTCTTCCTTCCCGACTAGAGTGCAGACGTTACCCCAAGCTGGGTTCCTCATAGGGGGTCCTGCTTGAGTGTTAGCCAACCGAGCCGGCAGCTGTCAGACAGCTTCTCCTCCCTGCTTATCTGTCTCGTCTGTCTCGTCTTTATGGTCCTGCGTTGTGTAACCAAGCTCGACACCTGGAGGTACCCTAAATCATCAAACTTGACTCAAACAGGACTTTGCATCTGCAAAACCTTAATGATTTGTATAAAAAAGAGTGTGCATCTCTGCCTCCAGCCAGTTTTAAACACAACTTTTTGTTAAGGAACAATTTATAATATTTTAAACTGAGACATTTAAAAAGTTACATGCTTGTATCACATGTGTGTTATTTAGATCTGGTTGGCAGGCTACAGACTGATGAAGTCTTCCGGATGGAAGACGAAACGTTTCTCCCTTAAAGAAACCGGTCCAGATTAAATGATTTTACCTTTTTTGTTATTATAAAATCAGAATATATAAAGGTAATATCCTTACTCTGGCCTTTTGAACCCCGTTCTGATGCTAAAGTAAAAGCTAAAAGTTTGGAAAGACAAGCTACATATTTTCTTGTTATCAAACCACAGATGCGTGCAATGATCCAAGAATTTGACTTGCAGGAGCTCTCGCCTGTTCCTTCTCTTTGCAGAGCTAGTCTGTGCACTCCTCGGGCTTTAAATACCGTTTACAAGTCGTCGCTAAGAGTAGTCACTGTGGACCGTCACTTGAAGTTTCATCTGGAAGTTTTTTCTTTTCATAAACGCTTAACAAGGCCTGGACTTCATCGTCCCATCACCACCTTGTTCCCGCCCTGGAGTGAGGACAAAGTGAAGCACCCTCGAAGTGATCCATCACTCCCGCCTGTCTGCCTGCATGCCCTCCTCAGGAAACACCTTTCAGGCCAGGAGATTAGGGTGTGACTGGAGAGGAGAGGAGTACTGAAAGAATGATGGAAGAGGAAAGAGATGGGGTAAACGACTGGAGAAGGATGACGAGAAAGAGAGAGACTGGGTAGAAACTGATTAAGTGGGCACACAAAAAAAATGATGAGGTCAAGGAGTGAGGAGATGGGAGACAGACATGACTCTTTTTTTTTTTTTTTTCTATTTCTGTGCACAAGAGGGGGCGAGATGACCCACGGGGGAGAGTAAACATGAACTTGCCCATTAAAGGATGTGTTGATTGCTTTAAGTGGCCCCTTGGAACATTAGTAGGTCTATAAAGGACAGGCATTATGTGTAAGTGAATACACAGACATGGTCACACACAGTTTTATTGTCGAGCTGTACTGGTTATATTATAAAGGTTAAAGAATTATGTGTATCAGCAACCTGTAAATTATCTCAAAGCTCACAGTAATCATGAACGTGAATATAAATTCATATTACCCCATCAGATAAATTGTTACAGAAGTTTAATACAGTACAGTATAGACATGAAAGGCTTGTTCATGCAAATTGCATCCAAAAAAAATTTTTTTTAAGTTTCGCAATAAAGTAGGTAGCCCAAAAGAAATGGAATGCTTTGTTGGTCGAGTTTGCAACCACTTTCCTTTGGGTTTCGGCTTTCATCCTTATTCATTCAGTGAATTAGATTGGTTTAAGCTTAGATCAGTAAAAGTTACGATATTTAAAAAAAATCTTTAGAAAAGAGGAATCTTCATAAAAACACAGATTTTTTAATTGTGTTGTTTGTGTAATTTAAGAGACCTATGGAGTACAATATTTATTGGATCTCTTAGATTTCAATTTTAGCAATAAGATCAAAATATGCCGCCTGTTTTGGTAAATTTTATTTTTTTAAGCTCTAGGCCAGGTAGGGCTGCAACAACAAATCAATAAAATTGATAAGAAATTGATATATTAAAATTGCTGGCAACGAATTTCATTATTGATTCGTTGTGTCGCGTGATTATGCATCTCTCACCACATTGCGGAGCCGTTTTGTTCACTTGCAGAGCATTGTCAATGCTGGCTGATAAAGTAAAAAAAAAAAGTTCACTACTGTCCTTGTTGTTAGGTTTGTACATTTCAAACTAGAGTAATTGCATTTTCTGTAAAACAGTGTGAATACTGAGTGCTAAATGATAGCTTAATAAGCTTAAACTGAGTTTAATTTTAATACAGCAGAGCATATATATATGTAATTAATAAGCAATTAGTACATAGTTAATACATAAGGCGCACTTGACTATAAGGCTCACTTTTGATTTTTTGAGGAAATTAAAGGATTTTGAGGGCACCTTATAGTCCAAAAAATACGGTAAAGAGACTAAAACGAGCAAAACAGGCAGGAATGAGCAGAACTAAAGCTTAAAACAGTCAATTACAAGGAAGAAAGAAGGCAGCAGAAGAATTGCTAAAAGTAGAAGAATAGTGGCTAAATGCTAAAAGCAAAAGAAAAGCAGCTAAAAAAAAGGCAAAATATAAACTAAAGTTATAATTACTAAATAGAACAACTGTAGCTAAAAGCTAAGCAGCAAACTGTACATAAACGTTTTTAAAAAAAGGTGAACCGTAGCTGAAACCTAAAGGTGGCATAAGAAGATGGAGTAAAACAGAGCTAGTTGAAGCAGATTTCAAATATAAAAGGTTTTTGAAAATATATTTTTATTAGACATTTAATTTTAAATAAAGTTACCATAAATATTTTGAATAGAAGAGTTTTTTTTTTACATCATAGCACAGTATTCCTAATGTAAATGTTTTGATGGATGAAGGGTTACAATAGCACAAAATGTACAGAAGTAGCAGAAAAAACGTATTGATTAATTGGGAAAAATAATTGATAGATTAATCAATTATTAAAATAATCGTTGTTGCAGCCCTAATGCCTGGACTGTTCAACAAAACCGCTCAGGGGGGCCTCAGTATCTGAAAAGCAGCAGCTCAGGGGTCAGACAGTTTTGATGTAAATAAACCCAAGTATTACGATGATCTGAAACCTTTTAAATGTATTTGTTTTATTGCGTTGAATCGTAAATGCAATAAACAAAACCAGCCAATTTTTTTTTACCGGTATTTATTTAATGAACTCATTGGTGGGCCAGACTGAAGTCACCCGCAGCCCGCCAGTTGAATAGCCTTGATCCATGCTTTGAATTCTTCTTTTGTCTTTTTGTTTATAAATCTGCTAAGCTTTTGTGATAGTTTCAAAGATGCCAGATGTGATGGATTCATTGTCACATTCGTGCTAAGAGGAACAAGATGTTTGGCAGTGGTCTTGCAGTCCTCAGTGCCTTTAAGCCTCATGTGCGATTTCGCACACACACAAATTTGGTGTGGGTAAAGCTATCACACCTTTCTTAACTCATGGCCTCTGTGGGAGGCATGGACCAGCCAGCCTGCTACTTGCTGCTCTTTATAGTGTCACAAGCTCATTAACGTGATGCCATTTGATACTGAGGGATTGTCCGCTTTGCTGAAAAGGTCTCAGCGATAAGGACCACATATTTAAATGAGATTTTCCCTCTGCCTTATCATCTTCCTGGGAAAATCTGTGAGATGTGTCACCTGTGGAGGCGAGTGATTTTGCTTCATCTTGTTTTTTAAAGTCCTATACGACCACACTGCAGTAATTTTGCATGGATGTCGTCAGACCTTTACTTCAAAGGCTCTGAAGTTGGCTGCCGATAACATTACACTATTTGAGCCCCTTGAAAATAATGTGTTTACTATAACAATTTGGCGGTAATTTGTCTCAATCTGCCAAATACCCTGCTCTTTAAGCCAGTTTGTAACCAAACAGATAACTGGATTACAACAAGGCAACACTGACTCACTCGTTGGATTCCACTTTGTTCTGAATTTAAAATGTAAATTGAAAAAGTCGTTAATTTTACGTGTCACGGTTAAAAATTTATAATAATTTTTTTTTTTTAATATCACAAAAGCAAATTCTTCTGATAGTAATTGCAGACAAATGTGTTTAGCTCAGGAGCATAAAATCAACTACCGTACATGTGTTTATTAAATACAGCTACCACTCAGTGAACAGTGCACAGCATTGTTGGTTGCTTCAGATTAGATCACTAGAATGCTTACCGTATTTTCTGGTGTATAGGCCGCACCTTTTTATGTTTTTTTTTTCAAGGCCTGCGACCTAAACACTGGTGTGACCTATTCATTCATTCAACCTTTATTTAGTCAGGTAAATCTTATTGAGCCTCGAGGGCTCATTTACGAAAGCGACCTGC
>JARVJN010000835.1:21727616-21740108 GCA_031763805.1 Argolebias nigripinnis | reverse complement strand
GACCTGATTTTAACAAAGAGTGATGACAACAGTGGACAACAGCGACAACAATAGACAATCATAAAAGAGGCATACAAATTTTATTTTAATTTCATTTTATTATTATTATTTACAAATCAAAACAAAATAGCAACCAAAAGGCAGGTCAAAAGGAAAGATAGCAAATAAATAAATAAATAAATAAACAGCTAGACTATAAGGTGGTGTAGAAAACTAAAAACAGGAACATAACATATGTTTAAAAGCTCTTAGAATGGTCAAGGTCGAGAGCTTCACATCTTTTTGCAAGATATTCCAGGAAACAGGAGCGGAGTAGGAAAAGGTCCTTTTGCCTATTTCAGTCCTCGTTCATTCAACCTTTATTTAGGCAGGTTAATCCCATTGATTCTTGAAGACTCATTTACAAGAGAGACCTAGACCTGGAGGGAACACTGCAGGTAATCATGTCCTGAGAGTGCACGCTGTAGCTGCACACATGCAGAGACATGAAGTGATTTAAAGATGAAAATGTACCAGTGGAAGAGTCTGTGTGAAGTTAATGATATCCAGTTAACCAGTGAATACAGGGTGCAGTGATGGGTACGGTAGTTGCAGCCAGTTATGAATCTTAGCACGCCATGATGGACGTTATCCAACATCTGCAAGAAGCTGGATGTAGCATTCTGACGAGGCGCTGTCATGTTTCTCTCTTTGTGCCCAATATGTTGTACATTTTGTCAGCGTTGAGTCTTAAATTACAAAAAGGGTTCTACACATTTTAAACCCAATTTTAAAAAAAGCTTGTTTACGTGAAATATTTATTTATGTACATAATTCAGAAAAACTCTTATTGTGCCTTGTTACATGTCTTCCTGAAACAAAATAAATATATTTTTGTTACTTTAAGGACTTCCACCTGTTTTTTAATTTAAACACTTGCTTGAGATTTATAATTATAGTCTCACGTGCGCTGCATACGGAACACCCCAACTTTCAGAAGGCCTTCAAATCTGTAATGAAACATTATCCGCTTTTCTATAAAAGAGATAGAAAAAAGTGTACACTGATCCCAGGATGTGCTTTCCCACTGATTGCATTGTTTTCCTGCCGTATGGAATGCAGCTTGTCTCTGACACTGACAAAAATCTTTATTTTTAGGATAAAAATACCGTAATGTTCTATTTGAAGTTCCAAAAGTTGTCAAAATTATGTAATAAAGGATAATTATTTGATTAATTAAAATAAAACATTGACTTTCACAATAATTCAACATAATGCCCTCTGATTTAGTTTTAAACCCTGTCAGTATTTGAGAATAATAAAAGCAGAGATGAACTTCTCTTCCTCTTTAAGCTTCAGATGAAGAGAACACGATCAAACCTGAAAATTGTGGCAAAAATGCAAACTGGAAGAGGAAACTTGCACATTTGTTTTGTGTATTTACGAGACATACTCACCAACAGAGTTTGATGGTGAGTACCGAAAAACTAACCAATATTCACAGCCAATCATGTTTAGAGTACAATTTTAAGAAGAAGAAGAAAAAATAAAACATGCTGAAAGTTGTATTGGTAAAGAAACTGACTTGGAGTCAGCTGTGTTGCACACGTGTCATCAGACTTCATTTCAGCACAGCTCCTGGCATCGCTTTTATTGTCGCTCATCAGCATTTAGCTGCTTACCTGAAACTATGTTGTTGAATTTGCAGAGTTCTTCTCTTTTTGGAGTCCTTTCATGAGCATACCTCCACAAACGTGTGGTCAGTCTCAGATCTTTGCTCGTATTCAGATTGTCATCCAGCTGAGCAAAAAATATGGGGTGCTGTTTGTAAAGTTACACAGTCAAAATTTAGCAGCAATATTTTTATTTATTTAGACTTTTGTTAGGGAAAAATTGTTTATTTCAAAGACAGATTTTCACCATGTTATTTATACATTTATAAACATCATAGTTCCAAAGTAAATATTTAGTTTACAAGCTAAGTATTTAGTTAGCAAGCTAAATATTTAACTGAACGCTAAATATGTAGCTTAAAAACTAACTGATCATGTCCAAGCTAAATGTTTAATTTACAAATTAAATATTTAACTTGCAAGTTAAATATTTAGTTTGTGAACAAAATATTTAGATGTAAATTAAATATTCAATTTCCAAGCTAAATATTTCTTTTTAAAACTAAACATTTAATTTATAAGCTAAACATTTAAGTCTTATTCTAAATCTTTAATTAGCAAATTAAATATTTAACTCAGACCTAAATATTTATTTTCAGAACCTAATATTTAATTTTCAAAATTAATATTTAATTTACTAACTAAATATTTAGTCTGGACCTAAATATTTAGTTAGCAAATTAAACATTTATTTTAGAAATTAAATTTTTAGCTTGGAAAATAAATATTAAGTTTGGAAAATAAATGTTTAGTTTAAAAAAATATTTAGATTTGAAACTAAATATTTGATTGGCACATAAATACTTAGTTCACTAAGTAAATATTTAACTTGCAAGTTACATATTTAATTTATAAATAAAACATTAGCTTGGACATAAACATTTAGTTTTTAAACTAAATATTTAGTGTGGAGCTAAATATTCAACTTGCTAACTAAACATTTGACTTGCAACTTAAATATTTACTATGTAATCTAAAAATTAACTTGTAAAATAAATATTTAGTTTGGAACAATGACATTTATAAATGTATAAATAACATGGGGAAAATATGACTTTGAAAAAAAAAATCATTTTTTCCCTCCCCACTTTAAAAGGCTAAATGAACCAAAATATTGCTGCTAATTTTTGACTGTGTAACTTCACAAACGGCACCCTATACAAAACCCACAAAACAATCTACAAAGGAACCTGTTTATCCTAACAGTTCACTTTTACCACTTTTCAACTTTCAATGATCTGTAAAACGTTCATGTCAGCAATTATTTTTTTCTTTTCTCAGTTGCCATTGCTATTTGATTAAAACAATTAGAGAAGCAAAGACCTCATGAGGGTCAGTGTGCCTGAAACTGTTTAATTTCAGTAAGTGTGTCCTGAATCTCCTTATTAAATACAAATGAGATGTTGTCAGATGTCAGGCTCTGTTTGTGTGTCTCCCCCCCAGAGCAGAGAGGTGTTCATTTCTAGTGACCTAGAAACAGCCACCCCCTCGCTCATGGTAAGTGAAGGGGCTGTGTTCAGGCTCCAATGGAGTCCGGGCTTCTCTCTTCTTGTGGCTTTTTTTTTTAACCGTTCCTTTCAAGTGAGGCGAAACAAAGCGGCCTGTAACAAACTGTCAACAATGAGGTCTTTAATAAGAGCTGTTCTGAGGCCTGCACACAAATGGTTTATCGTTTCACTTCAAGGAAATCTTCACCTACTGCCACTAAAAGTACATGTACAGTTTTTGTAGTTTGAGTGAAAAAGCTACAGCGACCGTTCTAAAGAAGTTTGGACTTTGTGTTTAAGAAAGAAAAAAAAGAATGCAATGATTTGCAAATCACATAAACCTATATTTATTTACACTGGAACATAACATATATTGGATTTGATGGCAGCATTAAAATTCAAAAAAGTTGCAACAAAAGGCTGTAAATGTAAGTGGAAGGAATGAGAAACAGAGTAATTTTGCAACTTAGATTAAATTAACAGGTCAGTAAGAGGGCTGGGTATAAAAAGAGAATTTTAGAAAAACTGAATGCCATAGAAATAAAGATGGGCAGAGGTTCACTGGTCTGCAAAAAAAAAATGGTGGAACAATTGCAAAATGATGAGCTTTAATGGAGAATTTGTCATGATCACGTTCTTAGTCATTTGCACCGCCCACTTCCCCGCAGCTCAGCGTTCAAGCACTGCACCTGTTCCTCACCTTATTTTTTAAAAAAAACACTCACCACTTACCTCTGCCAGATTATTGAACATGGTACTAGATGTTCAGCCCTTCATTCACAATCTTGTCTGATTCTCTCGTCTTGACCCCCATGCCCGTCATCTTGATGATTTACCTCCCTGCCTTCTTGTCGTCTGATCTTGTTCTGATCTTGAGAACGATTACTCCTTCTGGCCTTTGGATTCTGGATTACGGACTGCCCTTTGGATTTGTCTTTGGACCTCTGACTCTCCGTGCTTGACCCCTGCATCCTCTTTTGGACCACGACCCTGAATTGCCCCACTGTTATATTAATCACAATTTTCCTCTGTTGCTGTGCCTGTTATGGTGACGTCATTTATCCGAACTCCGACAAATAACCCACCTCGCCTGCCTGAGAAGGTTAGTGGCTGTTCTTTGTTTACAAATTATCTCCAGGAAACATCAAGTCCACTGTCATCTCTGCAGATTTCTTCCTGCAATTGGGCTCAGACTCCCACCAGCTAACTAAAAAATTGTTTAACCATTCCTCTTGTCTGGCTGTTATTAATTCCAAAACCTGATCCATGACAAAATTACAATATTATCAAAATCTGAAGAAATCCCTGAGCGCCAATTAGACCTGACGCTAACTTTAATGCTCATTTATTTATTTTGCTTAAATTTGTAACCAGATGTTTCTGTTTTTACTGCAGAATTTGCAGTGGCCCACTTCTGCTGCTGCTGTAAAGAAAAGCCAGCGTGTTACTGTTTCACCTCAGTTGACATTACGCCAGACGTTTCTGTCAGCAGGGATGAAGGAATGCAGACCTGTACGCCAAATTCTAACTTTGCCAAAACCTGAAATCAAACACGCCTGAAATATATTCGAGTCAGCATGAGAGGTAAAGAGACAAAAACGAGCTTTGTTCCATTAAAACATCAATTGGGTGTTGCAAGATGAGCCAGAACAGAGATGTTTGCATCAATAAACTGCAGCTGAATATTCAGTTAGAAGAGTGTGGTGCAGCACATTTAAAGGATTTTAGATAACGACGTTATTAGCTTTCTTGCAGGGAGGATGTAATGTGATTTTTCTCTGCCAGCTCTGTCTACCAGCACTTTTAAAGTATCTAATTAACTTGATGCATCTCTTATGTTTCTACAACTCTTGAAACCTGCAGTGCAAAGCCAGCAGCAGAGCAGAAAAATGTCTACTGAAGTTATTTGATATTTTATAGTTTTATACAGACAAACATAAATTAGTACAGTGGATTTAGTTTAGAAGTGCACTGTGTCTTACTGACAAGAATAAAAAGAGTAACAGTTTTGTTTTGTTAAGTGCATTTGGGGCTGATATTTGGAAAGACATGCTGTTTGTTTCACTAAAATCTACAACAAAGTATTAGTATTTTTTTCTTTAGTATTTAGTTTTTCACAAAAAAGTGCAACAAATGGACAGAGACATTTTAACTTTACACAGTAAATACGCTGACTCTTCAAACTCATATCTGATAAGCAGTGGTGGGATGTAGCAAAGTACAAGTACTTTGTGTACATTTTTCATGCATCTGCAGTTCTGCACTTAAGTAGAGTTAAACGCGGGTACTTTCAACTTTTACTCCACTACAGTTTACATTAAGTATCTGTACTTTCTACTACACTACATTTCTATAATGTGTTGTGTTACAAGTTACATCCACGTTGCAGTTTTTTTTATTTGTTCGTTAGTTTGAAAGTAACCAATGGCGAGAAGGGAGTTGGTCCATTGAATCACTGCAAAGTGGGCAGGTAACGTTAGACCCACCTTTAAGAAGAACCGGGCCATTGACGAATATTATATTATATACTCGGCAAGTTACGAGTTCTGCCTTCTGATTCTGGTACATGTCATTGAGCAGGGCGCACTCACAGCACTACTAACACACCCAAAATGGATTCTACCACAGAGAGTCAGCCAGAAGATACGTGCCACTCATGGCCTTTTTGAAAGACTATTGAAAGACTGTTCAGTAAAGCGGGTGTCATGATCTGCCGTTTGGTTCTAACCCACATGCAGGAAAACTGGAGGTTATGCACCATAACCAATGTTCCCAGAGGGAAGGGAACAAAGTGCAACACAAAACATATGGGAATTGCGCCACCGCGCGGTTCGCCAAAAGCATTACAATCACGCCTTTTAAGGAAAGTGAGGCTTCTATGTCACCAGAGGCCACGCCCCTCTGGAATAAAGACGGAGGATGCCTCACAAACGCTCTCTGCAAGCACTTCACCGAGCTTGTGCATTGGAGGGGCAAACGAGTGTTACACTTTGTTCCCTTCCCTCTGGGAACATTGGTTATGGTGCATAACCTCCAGTTCCTCTTCAGTCTGGTCACGGCAGTGCAACACATAGATATGGGAACATACCATCACGCCCTGGAAATGCATGCTTTGTGCAACATTAGGCCCAAACAGACAGGTGGTAGTACATTCAGCTCTCCTTTGTAGAGAGCACAGCCTGTGTGATGTCAGGAGTTGTGACATCCAAGCTGTAGTATTTTAAGAATGTGTTAGGAGATGTCCAGTTAGCGGTAGCACAGATGTCTGTTACTGACACTCCTCTAAATAAGGCCCAGGAAGTGGCTACCCCTCGAATTGAGTGAGCATGTACACCACTGGGCACCTGCTGACCTTTGCTGCTGTATGCTCTAGAAATGGCCTCTGTCACCCAGTGGGAGAGTCACTGCTTTGACAGGGCTTTGCCTGCAACAGGAGCAGCAAAACATACAAACAGCTGATTTGTTTTTCGCCAGCTGCTAGTTTTCTCCATGTAGGTGCTCAAAGCCTGCACAGGGCAGAGCACATTTAAACGCCTCTGTTCTGCAGACAGAATAGGAGGAGGAGGGAAGGCTGACAGTTCAAAACGTAGACTTTTGTAATTTAAAGTTGGGACTTTTGGCGAATAAGCTGGGTTTGGTCGCAGAGTGACCTTTGGCTCACCCTGAGCAAAATGAGTGCATAGGGGGTGAACTGACAATGCATGCAGGTCCCCCACATGTTTAGCAGAGCATAAAGCTAAAAGAAGAGCAGTCTTATAAGACAAGAAATCAATTTTAGCACTCTGCAGAGGCTCAAAAGCAGGATCACAGAGGGCCTCCAGGACCAGAGTTAAATCCCACTGTGGGGCCAAGACCCTGCTCTAAGGCCTCACTTTCATAACTCCCTTCATGAACCGGATCACGAGCGGGTGGGAGCCGGGAGACTTGCCGCCCCACCCCTCGTGGCATGCTGAAACAGCTGACAAAAAGACCTTAATGGTGGAAAAGGAATGGCCTTTATCCAACAGGTCCTGTAGAAAAGTGAGGAGCTGAGCTATGTTACAGGAATATGGCACAATATTCCTTTCCACACACCAGATCTCAAAAACACACCATTTCCGTGCATAAAGTGTCTGAGTGGACATAGCAGGTGCGCTCTGAATTGTATTTACCACATTACTGGGTAAACCAGAGTTGATCAGTCTGTTCATCTCAGCGGCCAGGCCCACAGTTGCCACAGACTCGGTCGTGGGTGCCAGATTTGCCCGTGGGCCTGTGATAGGAGGTCTCTGTGAGCAGGCAGCTGCCACAGTGTTCCTGCTAACAGTGAGATATGCTCTGCAAACCAAGCCTTCTTTGGCAACCTGGGGCCCCCAGGATCAGTGAGAGGCCCCCCTGCGCACACACTCCAGTGTCGGCTGTATTAAAGCCACAGGGGGGAAGGCATAATAGAGCCTTGTCGCCGGCCACTCTTGGGCGAATGCGTCCAACCCCAGTGTTGTGTTCACGCCCCGTATGGAGTGAAACATAGCAGATGACCAGATGACCTGATTGAGAATTATCGGATAGCAAGGTGGGCGTTTTCCTTGGTGGCAAAGAGATCGATGTCTGCTTTCCCGTATTGTGCCCAGATCTGGTCCACATGCGTGGGTGCAGACGCCACTCCGAGTGGCAGGGGGCTCCTCTCGACAGAGCATCTACTCCGTAGTTCAGCTCTCCTGGCACGTGTGTCGCTCTGAGTGACAGGAGACGTGGGCTGTACCATGTCAACAGCTCCTGGGTTAGCAGCAGGAGGGGTGGGGAGTGGGTACTCCCTTCTCTGTTGACATGGGCGATCGTACAGGTGTTGTCCGATCTTATCAAAATATGTTGACGTGATATCAGACCCTTCCTGTAGAAATGTTTTAATGACAAGAACACAACCAGCAGTTCTAGCTGATTGATGTAGAGCTGAGCTTCCTGCCAGGACCACACACCACGTACGTGCTGATTTTGACAAAGACCCCCCCAACCAGATTTGGAAGAGTCTGTTGTCACCAACACTTGAGACAACACCCTGCCTAGCGGGACACCTCTGCTCTTCATTGAAGTGTCCCACCATGGCTGCAGGGCTTCCAGGCAGTCTGAGTCCACTGTGATCCCCCCATTTTTCACGGGGGGAAGGGGAGGCGAGAAGCTGCAGTTGCGTGCTCACCCAAACCTGGAAAGCGTGTATCTTTAATAAGCTGAGATGAATTGCAACGAGTCCTGCTGCCATGAGGCCGAAAAGATACTGACAAAGCTTTATTGTCACAGTTTTGCCCAGTTGGAATAGAGCCAAGCAATGCTGCAGGTCTGAAACTCGCTTTTCTGACAGCCTCGCTCTGTACAGAACAGAGTTCAACTCTAGCCCACGGATAATTATTTCCTGGGTCGGCGACAAATGACTTTTTGCCAAGTTTATCACGAAACCTAGGGATTTTAGGTGTGACAACACACGATCTGTGTGTAATTTTACTTGCTCTCTGGAGCTCGCCAATATTAAAACATTGTCGAGATAATCGAGCGCTCTGATGCCCTGAGCTCTCATGGGTGCTAGCGCTACCTCCAGGCATTTGTAAACACCCGGGGGGCTCTCGAGAGGCCGAAAGGCAGGGCTTGAAATTCGTACGTGGTAGCCATGAATGCAAAACGTAGGAACTTCCAGTGGCTGGGCAGGATGCTGATATGCAAATAAGTGTCCTTCAGATCGACACTGCAAAACCAGTCTCCTGGGCGTACAGTTTGGACCACCCGCCTCAGTGTCAATATTTTGAATTTGAATGAACTTAGTCATTTGTTTAAACGTCTCAGATCCAAAATGGGTCTCAAGCCTCCTCCTCTCTTCGGGACTACAAAGTATTTGTTGTAATAACCCCTGTTTCTGTCCTGAGGAGGAACAACTCTGATTGCTCCCTTGTTCAGGAGCGAGCTGATTTCCTTTCTCCGCGTGGGGGCACAAGCTGGGATGATAGTTGACTTAATCACCCTGGAAAAGGGTGCTAGACGTCTGAAAAACTGCAATCTGTAGCCCTGAACAACAACTCCCATGACCTATCGCGATGGGCCGCAAGCCGTCCAAGATCTCTCATGAGCAGCGAGTCTGGAAGGCATGCTGAGTTGTTTCAGGTGGGGCGGGTATGTGAGAGTGACACCGTGCTCCCTGTGACAGAGAGCTTGATTTCACTTGAGGGCTTGTGTGGCCCTCTAGTGGACGTCGTGTTAACAACAATTTTGGGCTTATTTGATTGAGATGTTCCATATTTGTTAGTGGACTCATTTGGCCCAGTTTTGTGCAAGGTCTTATTAGAGGGAGTCGACAGATTGTTCTGAGCGGCTGCACAACCTCTTTATTAACCCTGACTTCATGAGAAAATGTTGACTCGTGAAACAGAACACTTTTCACATTTTGAGGTTTTATTATTGCCTGAAAACAACAATTTCTCTTTATTACACACTCAGGGAAACATATTTTGTGCGGTGTTGAACATACCTGACCAGCTAGTCTGGGTTTCTTGACCACAGGCTCTGGTGAAAAACGGTTGGCTCTTCTTTTGCCCATGGGGTGAAGATGCCTGTATTGTTGCTGAAGCAGCTGTGAAATTAGGCTGACTTCTGCTTCCTGTCTCTGCTTGCTGAAGCAGCTATGAAATTAGACTGAATTCTGCTTCCTGTCTCTGCTTGCTGAAGATGTTCTAGACTGTCCAGCTTGTTTAGGGACGAACCGGTGCTTGGACCAGGCCTGACCCTGAGGTGCGCGGCTGTGCGGCTCTTATGTGGACGCTGCCCTCTGCTCACTCGTGTTGAGAGTTGGTCTCTTCTGAGCGGAGTGTCTAGGGAGCGAGTGTTGCCTCTATGGAGCATTTCTGTGACCGCTGGAGTCCCTCTGCTGTGAATATTGCTTTCTGGGCAAACCTTCACGTAGGGCCTCCTCCTGCTTACGCCTCTGATCACAACGGCTCTGGATCTTCTCCAGGGCGCTCCCAAACAGTCCTTAAGGCTCCACAGCTTGATGGAGGAACATGGAGCACTGGCTTTCAGGCAGCTTGGTCAGTGTGAGCCACAAATGTCTCTGGGTCACCACAGTCTCAGCCATGCATTTACCTATGGCGGTTGCACACGTCAGGCGGAGGATGAAGTCTGCTGTTCTGTGTCTCCTTCAACGTCTCAGCAGCCTGTTTCTTAGAAGTCGACTGCTGGAGCTCCTGTAGCTTTTTAGCTTGGTATGCCTGCAGCATGGAGGCCATGTTGAACGTGCGTGCAGCGAGGCCTTGAGCGCGGTAACTTTTCCCCAGCTGAAGTGCTGACGTGCAGCATTGTTTGCTGGGGAGCGTTGGCTTTGAGCCAGAGGTTTTTGACGCCAAGTATGCTGCCAGAGTCTCATCCATCGGCGGAATGTGAGCCAGGCCCACCGCCTCCATGTCCTCGACGTCGAGGAACTGCGACAAAGGCAGGGAGAGTGGTGCTTTCGGGGCTGCCCATGAGTGGGTAAGCTCAGTCAGAAAGTCTGGGAACACAGGCATTTTGTGTCTCACCGGGACCTGCTGTTTAGCTAAGAAGTAGCTGCCCGCCAGTCTAGTCTGTTGCTGGCGCGGTGGGGATGCAGGCCAGGTCACTTTCAGAGTCTCAGCTGCCCTGCAGCACAGTTCAAACAGGGCCGTGGTGGAGCCGTCCGCCTCGCCCGGAGCTGGTGTCACTCCCTGGGAGAAGTCTTCGGACTCTCTGTCGTCCTCCTGTTCGTCTTCCTCGTCCGGCATGTCGCACGAGGCCGTGACAGACGCCTCGTCTGAGTGAAGGAGCTCACGAGAGTCAAACTTGGAGAAGTTGGGCTGACTCAAGCTGTCTCTCACCTCCTCATGGAGGTCCATCTGGTCCCCCCAAGTCAGCACACCGCTGTCCTTCATCGCGTCAGCCTCGAGCTCAGCTGAGGGCCTGAGCGGCTCGGACGGGAGCAGGTCTTTTGTTGCGCTGGCGTTCCCCATCGTCTTGGCCACGAACTTCGCACGCCTCTCTCTCACAGACAGACAAAGCTGGCTGCAGTGTGTGCACGCGTCTGGGTTAGCTAAAGCAGCTTTAGCGTGAACCATTCCCAGATACACAGGGCAGGCATCGTGGGTGTCCGTCGACACAATGACGAAGCAGCAGTTGTTCGGGCAAGACCGTGACCCGGGGCTAACCAGTCTTGTAGCCTTGCCAGAGTTCTTTGTTTTTTCCTTTGCCTTCTCAGGAGCCATGGCAGGGGAAGGCGTCAAAGTTTCCGTTGTGCTGTTCGTCGAAGGCGGTCTCAGTTAGACAGAGCTAACAGCGAGAGCGCGCGACCCAGATAGCAGGAACTAGCAGGCCGTGAACAGCAGTTTCTTCTGAGCTTAGTTAGCCATGCCAACTAAGCGGTTCGCAGGATGGTGTTCTCTCGTGACGCCTTGGGTAGGGAGCGTGCTCACCTCCGGTTAGGCAGTTCAGTCAGAGAGAAGTCCCGCGAGGTTCAAGTTGAAGCGTAGGTGAAGTGCAAAAAGAGGGTGACCGTGAGGCGTTCTGCGTCTTTATACCAGAGGGGTGTGGCCTCTGAAGACGTAGAAACCTCACTTGCCTTAAAAGGCGTGATTGTAATGCTTCAGGTGAACCGCGCGGTGGCGCAATTCCCATATCATGTGTTGCACTGCCGTGACCTGACTGAAAGGGAACAAGCACTACCTCTGTAGCTTTTTAGCTAACGTGTCTTAGCTTAACGCTACATTAGTACTAGCAGTTGTTGACGGGGGAGGGTGGGGGTTCAGTTGGGTAGGCAGGGTGGGTCGCCCTGCTTGTATAATGGTAGGGGAAACACTGATACTGGGTCTGAAAAGTGTCCATTACACCTGCAGATTGGGTTGACACAACTTCCAGTCAATAGTTGTTTAATGTTAGATGAAGGAGTTCTTCTTCATCGTCCGTCCACAAGAATGATGAGGTTTTTGTTCATCCTCATCTTTTTCTTCTTGTGCTTGCAGTTTAAGTAAGCTTTACGTTGTTTTTTTGTTTAATGAGTCCTTGTGACTCAATAAGACTAACCTGTATAAGTGTAGGGGTACAGGTACAGTCAGAATTACTGAGCCGTACAGTCCACCAGATGTAAGATGAGCAGGTGTTATCCTGACACAATCTTATCATCAATTATTCATGGGTTCTCTTCTTTTTCGGATTAAACAATAAAATTGTGCAACCAGATAAGATGTTAATGACATGAAACGTTAATTATAGTTGACCATTCAGGAGATGCGGCCATTTACCGTATTTTCTGGCCTATAAGTCGCAGTTTTTTTAAACTAATTTTCATGTCCTGCGACTTATGGGGCGAAGCGACATATTTATGGATTTTT
>JARVJN010000835.1:21585156-21596015 GCA_031763805.1 Argolebias nigripinnis | reverse complement strand
AGAAACGCAATTTCGGTCCTGTGTATGTCTTGTATATATGGCAGTTCTGACAATAAAGTTGACTTTGACTTTGACTTAAATTAGATTATTTACCTTTTGTCGTTTGGTGGCGGGTAATAAATCAGTTAAACATTATCCAGTATGTAAAATATGGCATAACTAGCAACATGGCATCTAATAATAAGTGCACTGTCAAAGATAATTACTTCACAAGTCCTCGACAGGAAGCCTCAGAGTAGATGTGGACATTATTTAACAGCAGATTGGTGTCTCTGCCCATTTCCACACAACAAAAACAGCAAGTGGTGTCATGTTTATCCAGAGCCCCGGAGGTTGTGTTGCTTCATCAATAAGGCTTGTTTGATCAAGGATTGTTTTTAATCAATAGAGGAAATCAAACAGACACTGCTAATGATTGGATAATCAGTGACATATATCTGGAATCTACTGCAATCTCTGGAATTTGTCCATCTCAATCCTTGAAGGCAAAAGGAGGAGTGTTTAAAAACCTGTAGAAACAGCCATTGCATCAAAAGACAACAGCTGAATGCTACTTATTTGTACCAGTGCTACTTTTACGCTCAAATCACTGTTTAGTTTGTGTTTACAGTTGAGGAGGGGATCAATCTAAGATGGTAAGGTGCCGTTTTAAGAAAATCTGAGCACACTTTTGTCATGCTATTATTATCTTTAAAACAAGTTCATTCAACCTTTATTTATACAGGCTAGCCTCGTTAAAAAAAAGAAGTTAAAAAAGAAGTTGCTGCAAAACAGAAGAGATGTCTATAGAAAATGCAAAAACAGCTAGATCTGCAAGTGTTTTATGGCAGAGTACTTGAACCAACCTATTGGAATGCAATGAACATAATCATGATATTGGCAAGTGTCTTATTGTAAAAATAGGCGGCTGTCTACGTAAACAGCTTTTTAAAGGACAACATTTTGGCAAGATACTTGGGAGGTTGAAAATGTGTCTATAATCACTGTACACAAACCAAAACCTTAAACCAATTAGTACGACAAAGATTTAACAGGAAAGCCACTTTACAGAATAAAACAACCGCTGTTGTATCATCACATACAAAGACGACTTGAAATTGGTATGAAGATTATGATTGTTTCAAACATTTGTTTTTGCTTATGAAACACGGCAAATTGTTTTCTCTCTACAATGTAATTTTCATGAGCTTTTAGTCACCTAGCAATGTAAGTTTAATGTCATATTGAATGCCCAAAAAGGTTTTAATACCCCTCATAAAACAAAACCCAATGCCCAATTTAGTATAGTCCAGACAGTTTAAATCCAAAATATTTATTTGTACTTGCACCAAAATCTATAACCACAAACTTTAGCTTCAGCAGTCATTTTGGCATGTGGGTGTGTTTAATAAGGCTAATTATGGCTGCTTTCCATGTAACTCAGTCAGTCAGAGCGTTGACGTTGTGCATGCTGGCTGACTTAAATGTCTTACAGACACTTTAATAGACTGAGGCCACCATTATTGTTATAACTTACATATGTGCTTTTACTGCTATGAGAAGTCTGCTGCATTGCTTGTCGTCCCATTTAGCACCACTTACAAAAGGCGATTCTTAAAGTGACGCCCACATGTTGAAAGACAATAAAAGGCCTCATCATTTGTATAGATTAGCTCTTACCAGAATACATGTAATTTTGATTAAACTTGCAATAGAGTATTTATGTTTGCTTAATACATTGAATTTAGCTTTACTTACCGAAGCAGCTCTTTTTAGTTTTACTTTAGGGGCAAAGAAATTTATCAGGCATTTTTAGAAACTCAATTACAAAAACTCCCTAAGGCAGAAATTCTTGACTGGATGCTGTTTAATCTATGTGACTGTATAATGATCAGGTCATCGTGTTTAATTTGGATATACAGTATATTTATATTTACTATCAGACAGCACGTGCATGTTTTTGAAAGTGTAATGGGAAATGGAAATGGAAGTAATCTGAGACCATGGTCCTCAGTCGGATAAGGGTGGACTGCTCTCTTCGGGTCGAGGGTGAGGTTCTGCCTGAAGTGGAGGAGTTCAAGTATCTTGGGGGTTTTGTTCACGAGTGATGGAAGAATGGAGTGTGAGATTGACAGATGGATTGGTGCAGCATCTGCAGTATTGAGGACTCTGTGCCGGTCTGTTGTGGTGAAGAGAGAGCTGAGCTGCAAGGCAAAGCTCTGTCTGTTTACTGGTCAGTCTACGTTCCTACCCTCATCTATGGTCATAAATTCTGGGTAGTGACCAAAAGAATAAGATAACGGATACAGGCGGTTGAAATGTTTCCTCCACAGGGTAGCTGGACTCTCCCTTAGAGAAAGGTTGCAAGGTTCAGTTATCCAGGAGAGACTCAGAGTAGAAACCCCCTGCTCCTCCACATTGAAAGGAGCCAGTTGAGGGGGTTTAGGCATCTGATAAGGATGCTTCCTGGGTGCCTCCCTAGGGAGGTGCTTTGGGTATGTCCAACTGGGAGGACACCCCAGGGAAGACCCAGGACTAGGAATGTGCAAAATAAATGGTACATGGTAGAAACGATAGACATTTAGCCTACGATAGGGATCTGTCTTCTACCGGATAACCGCAGTAATGCTGTGTCTGATGTAAAATCAGAGTTGTCAGATTTAATCGTTACTTTTTTTAGTTGAAAATTGTGCGTAAGTGGTGTTAAAGTATTTTCTTTGAGAGCTAACTGGCAAAGCTATAAGCTAACTACGTCCGGCTTGCCGTAGTGTTGCCGTACTCGGATGCATGAGCAAAACACGTGTTCCATCGGAAGTTAAAGTAAGCATTGGTCAGCTTTAGAGAAATATGCTCTCTGATCTGTGAAAAGAACGCTGTGTTGTGTGATTTTACTGCGAGACCCTCTGGTCAAAGCCACAAAGGAAACTGATCACCATTTTGTGTCAGCTCTCCTTAAAGTGTTTATGTTTATGTTTATTAAATTCGTTCATTTTTTTACAAAAGAAACACAATACAAGACAATCCCATTAATGATACGTACACAATGTAAAAAAATGAAAGGTAGCAGAAAGAAGAATAAATCTTATTATATCTGCCCCTTTTTACCAAACAAACAGATTAAACAATAATAATCTTCCATCAGCAGTAAAAAATGACTAACTCTTTCTAATTTTCTAATACTAATACTACTAATACTAATACATAACTAATAATAAGAACAGGCACATACAGTACAGCATAACAGCCATTTAAAATGATCAAAATCTTAAAAAACAAAAAACAAACATTGAGCTCTTTACGTGAACATTGTTTTATAAACTTGCTACTTTTGCATATACAGTATTCTATAAAACATTTGCAAGAACAGCTAGTTGTAGCAATTTTGGTGCAGACTTGGCAATTTAAAAAAAGGACTATTGTAATATTTCTCTGAGAAATATTGCTAAATTGACAATTTAATAAAGTTTATAATTCTATGTTTATATGAACTGCTAGGAAATATTCACAACTGGATTGTTTAACCCACTTTGGTCTTGTTCCAACATTGACTTGTCAATCCAGCCAAAAATACATTATATTCCATCAAAGAGCTATCTACAACAGGTAAGCTGTTAATTGTCTGTTACCTTCACATAAAAGCCCACTTTAAAATATCCAAATTGTCCCTTTAAAGCTCTCACTAGCCAGGTAGAAAACATTTCATCATTATTTATACGCACACCCACACACACACACAAATCATTTCAGACAGTAAAGTACACTTTGACAAACTGGCTCAAACACAAGCTTTAAGGCACAGCTGCACACATCTTTGCATTAGATATAAATTCATTCACAGGAAATATGTTTATGGTCTTATAGATTTAAATTTCATGTTGAATATGAGTTTCAATGAGCTTGTGCTAAATGTATTTGCTGTTTAGCTACACTTGTGACTCGTTGTAAACAAAAACGTTCTCCGCACCGTCAGACTGAATACCAGCGCTTTCTTCTATAAGCAAAAAACAACTCAGGAAATTTTTTACCAAAGACTGACAATGCAAACTAAATTAAAACTATAAAGACAAATGCCCGAGTCAAGAAGTTCAGCACATTGAACTGAAATAGCTTCGGCATGAAATTCAGCACCTATTGACCAAATCTGCATTTCCATTCCAACGTCTAATCACAAATACTTCACCTGTGGTGTTTGAGGATGTGCGTGAAGGCTACAGATGGTATAAAAATAGATCACTTTGTGGAGCCCTGATTTGTAAATATTAAGAAAATATTCTGTAGATTGTGAGGTTGGGTCTGTGGACAGAGTTTGTTTCCCATAGACGCCACATGACTCCATTTGTTTGATATCTGAGTAGTTTGATGACAACATGAACAAAGAGGAGCGATATTTAATTCAATTCTGATTATGTATATAGCACCAAGTCACAACAGACGTCATCTCAGGACACTGAACAAAAATATTTATAGATATTTAAATAAGTTAATAACAGTATTTATCTGAGGAGCAGACTGCTTTGAGTTTAGCTTCATTGCAGACTCTCATCTTGAGCAAGCTTAAAGGGAACAGTGGAAAGGAAAAACTCCCTCATGAGGAAGAAAGCTCCAGCAGAACCAGGCTCAGGACAAGTGGCCATCTGCTTCGACCGGCTGGGTTTGAGAGTAACAGATACACAATGGCAGGTCGAGAATCACATAAGATATCAAATGTAAATTATTCACTTTTAACAATTTATTTTAAGAAACAATGTGAATTTGTCCTCAAGTCAACCCTAACTAAAGGATATATAAAAAGGAAAGTTTAAACTGCGCAATATGTTAGTCCTATGGACAGAAACTGGAAGTTGGTTCCACAAGAGAGGAGCCTGATAAATATGGGACAATAAGATGTGTAATATAAGATGGAGCTAGGTTGTTGAGGGCTTTGTAGGTTAGAAGTTAGATTTACTGTACCTGTCAGGGGTCAAAATGTTACAGCGGGTCAAACTTCCAGTCTTCCTTAATCCTTGAATAGATTGTGCAGATTTTGTGGAAGCAGGACCCACAAAACGATGCAATTTCTTAGGGAAGCCAGTAAAAATGGTGCACAAATGTTCACATGCACTCAACAACTTACCACTGATCTTTTTAACAAAAATGTGTCTCCGAGTTTTGACAAGCTTCTATTTTTTCCCCTTTAACTCTAATTAATAACAAACCAATCTACTAGACAATAATCTCTCTGCCCCACAACCCCCCCTCACAAAATGAAGCATTCAACCACAACTTACACGAAAACACAAAGAAGCATGTGCAGCTTTGCCCATTTCATTCATAATTCACTGAAAAAGGTTTGCAAACGTCAAGCTCAGCAACCTGGACCTAAGTTATATGGCTGCATCCATTACATCACTCAACTCTTTCTTTTGCCAAGTTCTTTTCCGCTGCCTCGTCTGCGTCACTTGTGGCTTTAAGCCATCAACGTCCGCTGAGTTTTCATCTTTTTAGTCCACACTCTAAAGGTAAATTAAATTTACCCAGTTGAAAAGGTCAGCTCTTTCATGCTTAACCTTCATATGTGGCCAAAAAGGGCCGTAGGTGGCATAAAGCAGCGAAGCCAACTCTAATAACTGATGAAGTCTTTGTAATAGAAAGGAGAATGAAAAGAAGACAGCAAAGGGGGATGTGTCGGTGTCACAAGACCGATTGCATTTGTCAAAGAGCTTAGGTGACCTTGTATGAAAGCATATGGCTGCACACCAGCTTAGTAATGGTATTTCTTTAGTTGAGGACTTTCAAAACACATCACTGTATGATGCGTGCCCAGTAAAAAGGCTTCCCTGACCTCAGAAAGCTGGCATGATAGTCCAGCAACCATAGTGCGCTGCACTGTTCTTTTACTTGTAATAAACGGAACTATCAGAGACTTGGTCAAGTTCTCAAAGGGCTGTCAGCGGGCCGTTAATGCAAATAGACCCAGAACAGGATTTTCCTTTAATGAATCAAGCGTGTTCTACTCATGACAGTGAACAGGTCAGTGAGATGTGTCCGGAGTCAAACAGAAGTATATTGAAGAGTAAATCACTTTGAATCTCACGCAATGGCAGCATACCAAATGACTCAACTGCTGCTGCATGACTTTGCCTTAAATTAAGTATTGGCAGTCTTTATCTAATTAATTCACATGGTACACAGCTTCCCTTTAACGGATGAATGCAAATTTCAAGCTAAAGCACAATCCTCGTCAATTGTCATTACTGGTTGATTAATGGAAAACAATCCAATCTTACAGGAAGGAGGAAAATGGCATAAATTAGCCAATACCAGAGATAAAACCCATTACTGTTTTTTTTGCTCTTAAAATGTTAACAGTGTAATAATATTTGAGCACCATTGGTTTGCGATTGAATCCAGCTCATTTTCAAAGCAATAACACAATCTTTAAAGTGGAAAGGGTTACGGATGATTCACCATCACACGTGAACAGGACACCAAGAGCTGTGTTTATCACTCAGGGATGATATGACTTCAATCATAGATAAAACGCTTGGTGTTTTTTGCAGACATGGAATACAATCCCAGCACTGCGCGGAAAAGAGATAAGGACCCTGGACAACAATGTAAAATGTCAGTAACTGGATTTATTCAAGGGTGACATGTCTCAGACTGAGTCAGAGCTGGAATTGTATAAGAGAAGGAAAGGAGTTTTAGATAGCATAGCCACCAAATATTGTCTTCAATGCTGTTTTTGTTTTCATTTATTCTCACGTCTTATATTCGATTTTCTGCCGTTGCACTCATGAATATCTTAATAGTCAACCCTTAACAACTACTGCTACTGGCTGATGAACTCATGTTTTACAGTTCATGTGGGAGTTGTTCTTTAACAAGCATGCCTGCGATGTGTTATTATGCAACCGGAGCGTGTTGAGCTATGATTGCGAGCGGGAAATGTGAGATCGAGAGGGTGCAATATCGCTTCCATTTTCGGATTCCTACCTTGGCAGCCACAGAGGAGCCGGGCTTCTCCAGTAGGTCCCACAGTTTCTTCCTCTTATCTGGGCAGCAGGTGTTATCAAACTCTCCCTCCCCCTCCCTATCCCTCATTGTCTCGGCCTCCCTCCGCAGCTCCTCGTTCATCTGCTCTTTCTTCTGGTGGTATCGAGCCTGGCAGCACGACTCCAGGTAGATCTCGTCAATTCCCCAGTAGTCCAACTCCTGTCCAAAGGAGAGGGCGCACATCTCCTCCATCATGTGCAACTTGCCCGTGCGGTAAAAGTTTAGGATGGAGGTGAAGGCACCCGGGTGCCGATCGAAGAAGTACTCGTTCTCGTTCAGGCTGTAGTCGTCGCAGATCTCCATCAGGGACTCATGGGTGTTGCAGTCTCTGAGCTTACCGAGCCGGGTCCTGGGCAACCGATCCAGGGTCCGCCACAGGACGTCATGGTTCAGCCCCCCTACGTTAAGGCGAACTCTGCGAGAGCGAGCTTTGGTGCGGATGATGTCTATAGGCTCGGGCGGCAGCGGGGGCGCAGATCGGACATTGTTGGGTTTAGGACCAGCAGCTCCGATCTTTTCAGCCATGATGATAGAAGGGGAGACTTCAGGGAGGACGTCACACAGAAAAAGGGAAAATGATGAAAAATAATCTAAAACTTTTCAGCTATGTTGGATCTCCTTTAGGCAAGTCCATCCATGGCTGGGAAAACAAAAGAGACAGGTTGTGAGACAGTGAAGAAGAAAAAAAACATTGGAAAAAACAGATTTCTGCATAAACAGTCAAAAGTTGTGTCTGCAGCAGCGCGGTATCGATCTCTTTCATCACATTTCTTTGATGGCGTGAGATACAACCTAACCCTAACCCTAACCCTAACCCTGTGTTAACAGTCATAACGAATGGCTTTGCTCTCTGGTCTGGCCCAGTTGTCTTTGTTTTGATCAGCTGGAGCACCACTCTGTGCAGACCGTGAAAACCTGCTTGTTTAAACTATGCAGACAGAGGGTGCACGTGTGGCTGGGATCGTCGTATATCTCACTTACTTTTAAAACCTTTTCATATTTCCTGTCAGATGAATCCGAATCCATTTGCACCCTGACTCTTCCAACAATTAATCACTAAGAAAAGTTGGAGGGTGATTTTAATCAGGAAAAAGGACAATTTCACCCACGGTAAGGGCAGATTTTTAGTTGTATTTGTCTGATTTGGACACAAAAGTGCATTAAAGGGCTGATAATTGTACAATGTAAATGCATAAAATGAGTCAAGAACAGGTGAGGTGTTCCGGGCACGTCCCACCGGGAGGAGACCCAGAGGAAGACCCAGGACACGGTGGAGGGACTATGTTTCTCGGCTGGCCTGGGAACGCCTTGGGATTCCCCCGGAGGAGCTGCTCCAAGTGGCTGGGGAGAGGGAAGTCTGGGCCTCCCTACTTAGGGTGCTACCCCCGCAACCCGACCCCGGATAAGCGGAAGAAAATGGATGGATGGATGGACTGACTGGAACTTAAGCGTACGTGTTCAGTCTGAGAGGTCTCCAGCCTCCTGTTAGGTCAGTCAGCTCCAGCAGAATCTTGTTTTCCATTACACAGCAAGTTGCTTGAATCGTTAACCCAAAGGGCGGTCTTAAAATATTTAATAAAATTAAAAACGTGTTTCCAGCCCCTCAGGTGTGGAAAGCTGAATGGATAAATATAAAAATATTTAAGAACAAGATACAAGGAGCTCAACATAATTACCTTTCTACAATGATTGTTAAAAAAGTGACACGTTATTTATTACAAAACTTTATTTCAAAAGTGAACATACAATAAATTACAAAATGCATGGAGTCAAAACATCTGGAGCTAACTGTGATGAGGTGCTCCTTCCCTGTCAAAGCTGTAATACATGCAGTTAAATAATGCTGAGTAGTGTTCAAGGTCTGAGAAGTTACACATCCTGAATGAAGTTTCCACGAGACAACCAAGCTCCAAAACCTGTTCCAGAATATCCAACAAACCCTCAAAATCATTTGAGACTTCGCTTAGAGCCAAAGCAGGAAACGTGGGGCAGATGTTCTGTCTCTGGAACAGAGATGAACAGCGTTTCACCATGGGAACTGAAACAAGCATACCTGGAGAGCAGCTTAACAAAACCCCAGAGAGGAAACTGCACATAATCACAATCGTGACGCGTGCCAGTGTCACGGCGCGCTGCCCTGAACACCACTAAAAGAGGCACATCTGGAGGGTTCAGATCAGATGCACATCTGGAGGGTTCAGATCAGAGGCACATCTGGAGGGTTCAGATCAGAGGCACATCTGGAGGGTTCAGATCAGAGGCACATCTGGACGGCAGCACATGGTGCTGATAAAGGCTGCAGAGCTGGTGGGCTAATCTCCATAGAAACCACACCAGCACAAACAGTAGGAAAGTCTGGTGAAATGTTTGTTGGCAGACGGGTTTCAAAATGACACGATTCAAAAACAAGGATCAATGAAGCGTCTGTTGTTTTATACATTCATAGGAGAAATGATTTCATCTGCTTTGGAGAAAAAACATTGTCAGATTTCCAGGAACAGCAGGAAAAAGGCAAAACATGAAGAAACGAGGACATTTCTAATAAACAGTAAAAAATAAAAAACACAATCACTTCTAAACGCTGGTCTCTCAGAGCTGAAGCAAGAATACTGCTGCTTTGTGACAGGACTAAAAAGATCAAATACCACATGAAAGGTGAAGTGTCTAAATGCTGAAGTGGTTCAGACTCAGATCATTCAGTTCCAGGAACCGTCTTGAGGACAGCAGAACCTTCTCCAGGTCACATCTGGGCTGGCAGCAACAGTCCACATTGATGAACCAGGGAACAGAAACCCAGAGTTGATCCTTTTCTTTTGAGCAGTTTGTGGTTGAGCCTTCGTCTTCTGAAGACAGAGCTCTGAGGTGGGCAGGACGAGGACACAGGATGCAGAACTCAGGGCAGTGCCTCACCACTCAGCTGAACAACGAGGCTTCCACTTGTTCCTGACTGGACGAGCAGGAAACCAGTATGGCTGCCTGCTGCAGAGGGCTTGAACTGGACAGGGAGCTTCACGTAATGCTGAGATCTAACAAAAGAGAGACAGGTCACCGTCTAATAATCAGTGGTCTCAGACATAAAAAATGACAAGCACAAGCAAATGGAAGACAAGTAATGAAACTCAAAATGAAAAAAATAATGTATAGTTCAGTTTTTATGCACATGAAGTCAGCTTTCTGCACCACTCACAACATGTGAAACTGCACCATTTACAGAAAAAACACTGAATATACACTGAAGAACATACAGGCTTTATTTTTTATAAAGAGTATAATCAACACAACAGGACTTAGAGCTTGAAATATTAATTGATTAAAGTAAAACTAGCATTATTGTAACAATTCATTAAATTTATAAACAAAAACAATACTTGATTCCATTTTTTCCAAAGTATACATTATTCTCTTCTTGTGATCTATGAGTAAAAAGTATTTTTCTAGCACAGTGGCTTTGACAGCTGTTGCCTCACAGCAGAAGGTGCTGGTTCCAGATCTCAACGTGTTCTCCCGTTCACCTGTGGGCTCCCTGCAGCTCTTTAATGATGCAGGCTTACAGTCAGCTCAGGAAATGATGCAGGCTTACAGCCAGCTCAGGAAATGATGCAGGCTTACAGCCAGCTCAGGAAATGATGCAAGTCACCCAAACACATGAAGGAGAAGTTTCAGTGCACCTGTGTGACACAATTCAACATCTGGCACAAGCTTTTAAGGTACAAACCAGATTCCAAAAAAGTTGGGACACCAAACAAATTGTGAATAAAAACTGAATGTAATGATGTGGAGATGGCAAATGTCAATATTTTATTTGTAATAGAACATAGATGACAGATCAAAAGTTTAATCTGAGT
>JARVJN010000835.1:21547453-21557623 GCA_031763805.1 Argolebias nigripinnis | reverse complement strand
ATTTTGTTGCACTTTGTAGCACTTTGAGATTTTCATTAATGAAAAGTGCGTTATAAATTGAATTCATTATTATTATTTTTATTATTTGTTGCAGCTCCTCAGACTGAAGAAGTTGTAGTGGATAAAAGACAAAATGCTTGAACACAGAACAATCTCTCCCGCGGACCTGACTCAACATTTGATTTATCTACCTGGATTATTGAGAATGCATCAGGACGAAAGAAAATACTGTTTCCTGTTTGAATAATAATTCACAGAAAGATTTAATGGCTCTTCTCTTTCAGAATGCCCATGTATTTTATGACTACAGTTACTACTACAGGTCATTAGCTGTGGGGCTGATGTGTCCGCCTGATGCCATGAGTTTTACACACAGTTCTTTACTGCCCATGTCTTCAATAGACCAAGCCATCAGTTGAAGTCAATAGGGGTTTTCTTGCCTCTGTAAATCTTAAGGTTGATTTTTCTGCCCTACCCCAAACCTTTTAACAAAACCATAATCCTTTCTGTTCCTGTTGCTTTATGAACCACTAAAACGTTGTGTATTTTTAATCATAAGGAAAGTAAAGTTTATCCCAGACCTGACTGAGGCAAGGTTATCGTAGCCCCACTACTCTTGAGTTTTACTGTCTCTAAATTCCTGCACCTAGTTCAGGGCCAATACTTCAATCTTTCATCCATCATGCAGCACGCGCATTTAGCAATCCTTGCACAGCTTGTGCCCTCCAACCAGCACCCAGGTCCAAACCCCTCCCCAATCATGAAGCCATGATGAGAAGTTTCAGGATGAGTTATTGCTGTCACATTAAAGGACATCTCCTGCAGGACAAATGGCGGTCCTCGGATCAACGGGCCCATATTAACCTTCCTGCGCAAAGATCAGACACAAGCTTGCATTCACTAGGGAGTTAGGTCATCGTTCTAGGAATATCGTTTCTGGTGCCCCTTTACTAGAGCTCCTGCAGTAGAAAACGCTGCATGGCTTGGCAGATAGAGACAAGAAAAATATACCCCTCCAAAAAAATACCACGCGGGCCTTTGCCAGCATGGTTATGTATTGCCCTAAGCACTTTGTAACTCCCACCTGAGGAAAAGGTTGTGCACAGATGAGCTGTGTCCTTTTATTACAGCGACTAAGCCAGGGGTAATTAACTTAATACTGTTTAATTATGCTAAGTAGGACTCAATTAATGTTTCAATGGTATCTCTACCTATTGAAATTGCATAGGCAGATGTAAAATCCAGTCATATGGACATGACTTTTGAAATAAATAGCCTCTTGGTGACTCTAATAAGAATTTAAGAAAAACATGATATTTGATTACTCACTGTTTTCATTCTTTTTATATTCGTACTCACTGCACAGTGATCACGTTGTATCTTTAAGTAACTGCAGCTGTTTGACAAAGCAGGTTCAAAGCCATCGTCATTCAAGCTGTTACAAAAGATGTCTTCCATCACCGGGCTTGATTGTTCACACGACACCGTGAATATATCCCCAAGAATACAGATGACGTATTTTTTACTCAAGCGTTATTTGCTAATGAGTTTTCAGCTTAAAGTTCATGATGAAGTTAAATCATAAGAACATTGTTTATTATCTTTGTGTTAAGCAAAGCTATCTTTAAAATAGTCTAATCTTAAATAAATGTTCAAGCTACCTATCCTGAGATTTACTCAGTCCCTCCTGCTGCAAGTTTTGATGTGTTTTACTGTCCACTGCGATGGGATCTAATGTTGTCTTTTTTAATGATAGCATTCATCAGTCTGAGCTGTCCGACACTTGAACTACAGCTGGATAGCCTTCGATGTAAGGTGTTTAATTATCTGCTCTCTAAGAGACACCTGGGTATTATATTGAACTAATTTATTCTCAATGGAAATCCTGGAAAGTCTGTTTTATTTTCCTTCGAAACAGTTTAAAAGTCATTTTTAGCAGTGGCATTGTTCATCTATCTATCCAGCCATTCCATTTACCTGCTTTTATTATCTGCGTTGATGGGGTACATATCCAGCCATCACATGGACACCTGCACAATTTAGAGTTACCAATCAGTCTAACATGCATGTTTTTGGTCAGTGGGAGGAAATCAGAGTGCCTGGAGAAAACCCACGCATGCACAGAGAGAACATGCAAACTCCACCCAGAAAGGTCCCGGGCCAGGATTTGAACCGGCAACCTTCTCGCTGAGAGGCAACATCTCTAACAAGAGCCACCATGACAGAGATTATAGTTCAGGTCTTTTGATGTTGGGATCTCTGACTAGGCTATGAACATTTAGTATCGTATGTGCTGTAGATAGCTCTTTAAACAACCTCAGTCAACAAAATAATAATATTAAAATAAATTAGTTCTGACTGACAAACTAATAGTTTATATGAGCAAGGTCAAAATGATAGCCACCTTAAAGCAACTCCATATCAAACATTTTACAATGTTAATATAAACATGATACTATTACTGCATGAAATACCCCAGACAGCACTGGATGTGCTACAGCTAGCTGCAGCTACTATTTGCTCTTACAAATAACCATATAATTACATGTGCATAAGTGTTTATTGAAAAACTGACAGTGTTGAGTAAAAACCACTACTTGTCCACGTGTAAAGTTTCAGTTTAAACTTCAAGCTGATATACTGTACCTAAAGCCTGAGAACATGAGGGTACTGCACATTATCTTATCTGTTCCTAGAACTGTGCTCTTCTGGACAGGGATCTCTGTTGTTGTTTTTTGGATCTGCAAGAGCTACTGACCCAATTCGGGAGTGTTCCGATGACCACTGGCACCACCGAGGCCTTGACTCTCCACAACTTCCCTATTTCCTTCTTTTAAACACGGCACAACATTTTTAAATTGCATGTATATTGTAAATGTTTGTGCATTTGTAGTGGAGGGGGTTGAGGGTGACCAGGATGTACAGACATAATCACTCAAGGCTTGATCGGTAGATAACCTCTCAAAACATAAACTTTGAAAATGTACCATTCACTAAAGACTAATCAGAAAAGTAACATTAAAGTAAATGCATTTTAAACCTATTATCATTTTACTGTATCGTCCTGTGGCTTTTAACCAGCAAGACCAGAATAATTGATCATAGATCACTCAGAAATCACAGTACATCTTATTCCCATGAATTTAATTTCAACTGAGGAATGAATTATGGTGCTTTTTTTTTTCATTTACATTTCCCAAATACTACCATGAACCAAAGACGATTAATTTTAGCCAAATAATACAAAACAAATATATATAAATATATATATATATATATTAGTTTTTATTTTTTTTCAACTGAAACAGTTTTACAGCCACTACGTATTCATAAAAAAATTACACATTGAGTGAGGTATAAATTTGAACTTTTAAATCAGGAAGAGGTATAAAACTCCAGAATGAAAGAACACTGATAAGGTCATAAATCCTGATCTCAATCTTGGCATTCTAAACTGAAGATAGACTGCTCGGAGAAATCAATAATCTGAAGAGGCAGGAGAAAGGACAATTTAAAACCGCTGAGATAAAAGCTGAACACAGAGGATCGAATGAAATTTGTACAATGGCAAATAAAAAAGTATTGCTTTTTTTCCCCAACAGATCAACTGTACAGCTTCACTTCTCCAGAGGAAACCTC
Source organism: Argolebias nigripinnis (assembly GCA_031763805.1). Lineage (NCBI taxonomy): Eukaryota > Metazoa > Chordata > Actinopteri > Cyprinodontiformes > Rivulidae > Argolebias > Argolebias nigripinnis. The sequence goes on along the minus strand of JARVJN010000835.1, from coordinate 21,553,984 downwards.
CACCAACGCATAAGAGCTCTCACACACAATCCCACACAGTGGTCAGTTGCAGGCGTCCCACCTACACAGACATCACTGCACGTCTTCCCATGCAAAAGTGCATTTTATGAGTGCATTTGTTCACCTGATGATTAAAGAAATGCATGCATTTCATATCTATGTGTGTGTGCATGCATACACATACACCCTGATTGGTTTTTTGCTGTCTTGATGAGTTGCGTTAAAAGTGCCGTTGAGCTATTTATATGGGGAAAAAATGGAGGAGTTTCAAATGAAATAACAACAAATAGGCTAAATGTGCTGCACAGGGAAGCAAGCCAATAGAATTAGCTTCTCCAGTGCTGGTTTTTGCACGTATAACTTAAACCCAATCACACAGATTTGATTAGGCTATGCCATCTAATTAAACACAGGCCTATATGGTAAATATATCCAACCCAAATCAGATGGATAGAAAATACTTAAACTTTTCTTTAGAATTGTTTATAGTCTGCTGAGCCGACACGTTAGGAGTAATTTATCTCCGGACCATCAGAAACATTTATGAGTCTGTTTCAGCAGTATGCCCTAAACAAGAAGTCATAAATCTACCACTGCATCCTTGTTCCTCTCTCCTTTCGTCGTGGCCCACGTTCCTCTTCCTCCTCCCTCTTCTCATTTTTCAACAGCCCACGTCAGTTGAGTGTCCGGCTCTGAAGATGTGGCCATCAGTTTCAAATTCATCACCCGTGATTGGATTTCAGGGGAGTGAAAAACGGGAGCTTTAATGTTGTGTTGCTTCCTAAACAGTGAAGTGGAACACATTTCAAAACTAATGTCCTTCATAGAGCAGTTCTTGGAAATAAATTACTGTAGATACATAATACCCCACGGGTTGGGCGAAAAAGGAGATTGGGGAATGATACTATCGTTTTCAGCAGACTCCACTCAACAGCCCATTTAGTGCATTTTCACAATAATAAAAAAAAAGAACAGCCTTGCTAGTCTGAACAGATGCAGCAGTTCTGAGATCTGTTTAGTCTCCACAAGGTGGAGTCATGCTCATTAGCTGAATGTTGCATTTCACTTTGACAGCTGCTCTCACTTTTGCACATTTTGTTGTGCGTCGGTCATTTAGAACGATGTGTCTGAAGTGTTGAAGTCCAAACTCGTCTCCTCGCTGGGGAGACTTCAAGAAAGGGGAGACAGTGAATCCATTATCACAAATTGGAGCGTATCTTGCTGTCTTGACCCATCCATTGACCTTTAAAATCATCTCCTCTGTGGGGCGGAACTCAGTTCATTTCTCACAGTTTCTGCCAGTACACAATTTTTGTATCTTCAGTCACAAAACAACAGCCAGCAAACTGGGCTTTCTGAATTGCTGAGCTGTCTGTGATTGTTCTTTCTCCATTGAGCTCTCAGTTCCCTCTTGCAATTCATCCTTACTTTAGAAAACACCCTTGTGCGCACACTGAACACTTGAAATTCTATAAGAGAAAATCTAAATTCAGCTGATTTTTGACTTCTTTAGTCGGTTGCGTCATAAAGGACATTATACTACTGGTAGTTAGCTTTGTTCTGCAGCTGACTTTACCGAAGTGCAAACTAAGTGGCAGAGTTAACAAGCTTTGCCTGGGTCGAACAAGTCCAGCCATCCCTGACTCATGATCAGCTTACCAATGCACGCAGGGAAAGCCATCTACTGTATTTTTCTAGAAGTAAATAACTTCAGGAATATTTTGGATTTAAATTTGCTAAATTAATTTTCGTCACTGGATGGTGACTGTAATGTATCTGCTCATAGAGTGATGCACCTTAACTGGCTCGTCTTTTTGTAAAATTTGATTACCGTATTTTTCGGACTGTAAGGCACACTTTCATTCAACCTTCATTTAATCAGATAAGTCACATTGAGCCTCGAAGACTCATTTACAAGCGAGACCTGTTTGGACAGACAAGAAAAGTGGTGAAAAATGACACAAAGTGTGGAGACAAAAAAATTACCAACATGCTTCTAACCTCTGTTTGAAAGTCAACAGTGTGATAATGAAAAAAAATATTGCACACAAGCACATAATGATGCCAACATTATGCAGGGTAGGGGGTGGGGGTGCAAGGGCGGTGAGCAGTCAGAGATAACACACAGAAGCACTGCAGAGTTTAGATAAAATCACTCAGTTCAAATAGTTCCCTCTGGAGAGATCCGTGCGGGGGGGTGCCGAGGACGACCAGACTAATCCAGAGTCCTGAAATGATGATAGAATGCTTATTCAGTTGGGCTCCTCTGAAAAGTCCATGGAAATGCCTCAGTAGAAGGGTTGGGAGCAGTTGAGCGTCAGGTTTACAAAACTTTCCAGGCGTGTTGAGATAAGACGGCCTTGTCAAGGCCAGTAAGGGAGCCGAATTGAGATAAACACAATTATTTTGGGGACAGGCAGAATTTTAAGGACATCTACCTTGAGACTGTGTTTGTCCACTCGGTTCCAAAATGTCCAAGTTAAATGACCACACCAATGGAACATGCCTGAGAATAATCCCCAAGATCTGATCCAGTCTGCCAAAAGTCTGGGTTCTCAAGGTACGAACCAAGCCATCTGGTAAGGCAGTCAGCATGACCAGGTCCAGATTTGCTGCAGATGGCTTCCTTGTTTGTTGATAGACCAGTAACTAGCCAAATCCAAGAAGTAGGAACCAGTTATCATAAATCCAATCCACTTCCTTCCTTTCATTTTCTCAAAAATTACCAGTGAGCCTTATAATCAGGTGCCCCTTATGTATTAATTTTGGTTGTGCTTACCTCAAGCCAATTTTATGTGGTACACGATACTCAAAAATCTGTCAAAATGTTTTAGTTTTGCTTAATGCGCCTTATAATCCGATGTGCGTTTTGAATTAAAACAGACCTGTTCATTGATTTTGTGCCTTATAATCCGGTGCGCCTTAAAGACTGAAAAATATGGTTAACATTTTGAACCAATCTACATGATGGCAGGTAGAGTATAAAATTATTTTCCAGATCTGAGAAAATTCTTTAAACTGCAAAACTTGGCTTTGTATTTGAAAAAAAAGGGGAGGGAAAAGGCCAGGAGTATTTTTTAAAGTCATTTATTTTTTCATGTTTTTGTATTGCTTATAAACATGCATGATGTTATCAGCATGATATCGGTATTAGCTTTAAAGTTAAATATCGGACATTCCATCAAAATAACTCATCGATATAAAATGTGCTGTTTCAGCACAATGTTATGACATCACGCACGCCACTGAGTTTAGATTCGTGAAAATTTACAAATTTGCACTGTTCGAGTGTTGTCATTGTCTCATAGAGGGTAAATGTCATGAATAAATCTGACATTAAACATAATCCAAGTTGGTGCCACCGCTGTGGTGTGGGGGTTGAGCGTGCGGCATGTTTTGAGGCTAGCCCTCGCTGCGGGTGTCTCGGATACGAGTCCCGGTCCCAACGACCTTTCCGCAATGTCTCTCCCCCTCTCTCTCCATTTCGCCCTCATCCTCTGCTACAATAAAGGCCACTAGAGCCCAAAAATGCGATAAAATAAAATAAAATAAATAAAACTGGTTTGCTTGTTGTCATTTCGGTAAGGTTGAAGGAGTAAAAATGCGATAAATAAAAAGCACCGCTCACACAGTTTTTAATTTTTACCACATCGAGAAATAAAAATAAGTTTAAAAACATGACTTGTCAACGTGACTCGTCAAACTCACCTCTGTGGTATGTCAGGAAGTTTTTGCTTTGCGTCCCTTCCTGAAAGAAACAAAACTGATGTTTTATTTATTTACTTTTCTTATATTTTATAAAAAATTGGGTAATTTCCACCTTTATTATATTATAAAAAATATGTTGTTCAGTTAAGTTCTAAAGTTGACATGAAAATGCTGTTTCTTTTATGAATCTTGCTTCCTGTTTTATTTTGACATTGCTTCACACTGACTTCCTGTTCTATGCCTAGTTTTGGTTTTTATTCAGCACGTTGCTTAATAATGGAAATATTTATGTGAATTGTAATTTATATTTAATCCAATGACGTGATTCTGCACCTTTGCCGGGCCGGACTATGAGGGAATTCTTGGCGCATCCTTCCAGGCGACAGTAGCCGTCGATCAGGTCGGCCATGTTTTCTGCCACAGCCAGAGAGGAAGTGCTCACCACGAGAGGCTGGAGGGTTGAAGAGACGACATCATCATCCTAAATTAAACTAGAAATCCCACTCAAAGTAAAAAAACAAACAAAAACAAACAAACAGCTGAAGTCCAATGAAATCCCTTTATAAATTTATCGCCTTGTGCCCCGAGAGGTGGGCCGATCCATTTTATTAGTTTTAAATCTTGTCTCCTAAAGGCCCAGCCTCCTCTGATTGGTTAACTAATCGATAGAGAAAGTTTGAGGAATGAAAGATCGGCTGAAAATAAGATACAAAAGAGGAAGAAAAGAAAAGGAAGCTACCGGTAAGCTTTAATTTGAAACCACGTCTAGCAGGAAGTTCAGCAGCTGCAAGTTCTTAGGAATAAACTAGAAAGTTCCTGTAGTAACTTTGTCAGGGTCTGCCACATTGCGACCATTTTAAAATGTCATTTGACAGTACTGTGGGTTCACTCTCAGCCACTAATATACCAAATTTCAGCTCAATATGCCAAAAATTCAATGAGTTATAGTCATTCTCTCTTTTAAGCTATGGTCGCCATCTTGGATTTTTGATTTAAATTCAGGATTTATTAACATTGCTCTCAGCTACTACCACACAAAATTTAAGCGGAATATCTCTAAAAACGACTGATTTATAGTATTTTTCCTTTTTAGCTTTGGTGACCATCTTGAATTTTTGATTTGCAGTCAGAGACTATTAGAGATTGTTCTCAGCTACCAATATACCAAATTTCATTTCAATAGCTCTAAAATCCTCTGAGTTACTGTATATCCATTTGAAAGTAGCTTAGTATACAGTATATATTTCCCTTTTAGCTAAGGTGGCCATCTTGGATTTTTCATTTGCAGTCAGAGACTATTAGGGATTGTTCTCAGCTACCAATACACCAAATTTCAGTTCAATAGCTCTAAAAAACTCCGAGTTACTGTATATCCATTTGAAAGTAGCTTATATACCTGTATTTCCCTTTTAGCTAAGGTGGCCATCTTGGATTTTTCATTTGAATCAGGAATGTATTACAACTTGCTCACCGCTACCACCAGACCAAATTTCAGTTCAACATCTCAAACAGTGACTGTCAATTTTGAGTTTTCTGAGTTAGCTGTGGCAGCCATCTTGAACCAGAATGGCTCCAAAACGTAATCAGTTTCTTTCACAGACCTCTTCACTTTAGGTCATGTGACCTCACTGTCGCAGTTAGAGGCTGCTAAGAGTTCTATCAGTGTTTTTCAATAGAAAAAATGGCTCTTTGTTTGCAAATTATGTCTCCACGGTAACCCAAAATGCCAATAAAAGTAACAGCACACATCACGGTGCTGACCCGGTCGTTTTGTTATAACATTTGTGGGGTGATGTTCAGACCACTGCCTTCAGGCAGTCCCCAGAAACTTCAATGTGGACTTTTAGCTTTGTAACTTTGCACCCGATACACACAATGAGGGGGCCAAGATGGGGGGCCGAGATGGTGTAGGGGCAGGGCAGCCGACTCTGGACCCAAAGGTCCTGGGTTTGATCCCCGGTCATTGCACACCTCATGGTGTCTCTGAGAAGGACACCACATCCTCATTTGCACCCCCAGGCGCTCTCCATAGCTGCCCACTGCTCCACCCGCTGGTGGATGGGTTAAAAGCAGAAAGCCAATTTCATATTTGTATGGGAACATACAATGATGACAATACATAACACATTATTATTATTATTAATTAACATGTAAATTAAACATTCTGGTATACTCCAGGAAGAAAATTAGGGGAAAAGCCAACATGTTTCTGGTAAAAAAGACATTTACTAACAAATCCTAATTTAATCAGGACATACGTAGGAAAGATGGCTAGTCAACAAAAAGATAAACAACCAACAGCAGCAGGAAGCCAACCAGAGACAAAATATAGCAGAGCACTTTGCTAATAGCAAAAACAAATTTCTTATATACAGTACGTAGCGTTAAGCTAGTAGCGCACAATACAGACGCGCTAGCTAAGATGCTATATGTAGCGCTCTGCTTCTGTGACGCATCCTTAGCTAGTGCTTCTGAGCTAGTGCGAGCTTCGTTACGATCACAGGTTGCGATATAGCTAGCGCAACTTTTGTAGTGCTAGCTTAATGCTACTAAAATCTAATCAATGGAAAATGATCCATCTACCACGCCTCTGACAGCCCCCCCCCCCCCCCAAAACTCTTCAGAGCTAGAAGATTAACGTAAATTACATATTTTTGATTGATATTGGTGATTTTCACCAAAAAGCGATACAGATACAGCACAGGTTGAACAACTGGGAGATAAAGTTAGAGAGAGCAGACTGAGATGGTTTGGACATGTCCAGAGGAGGGACAGGGGTTTGGACATGTCCAGAGGAGGGACAGTGGTTTGGACATGTCCAGA
>JARVJN010000835.1:21421149-21432316 GCA_031763805.1 Argolebias nigripinnis | reverse complement strand
ACAGGTGTGCAGTGGAGAGCATCCTGTGCTCCAGCATCAACGTGTGGCATGGAGGCTGCACAGCTGCAGAAAGAAAATCTTTGCAGAGAGTGCTGAAGGCTGCACAGAAGTCTGTTGGAGTCAGTCTCCCCACCATCACAGATATTTACACCAATAAATGCAGAAAGAGGGCCACCTGCATCATGAAGGACCCCACTCACCCAGCACACACACTTTCTGCCCCACTCCCCTCAGGAAGGAGGTTGAGGAGCATTAAGTGTAGAACCACTGAGGAACAGCTTCTACCCTGAGGTGGTTAGACTCATGAATATCTAACCAGGATAGTCGCTGTGAAAAATCACATCATGTTGCTGCTGATCTGTTTTATATTGCTGTGTTCATGCGTGCTCATCTGCTCACACAGACTAGTTTGTGCTGTTGTTCAACTTATTGATTTTACTGTTTTTATGCTATTAGTGCTTAGCATATATTTAGTTTGTTTTTCTTAGTTCATATCTTAGATATCACTGTTTTTATTTTACATTTTATTGTTGGATGTAACTGGGACCCTGTGTTCATAACTTTGTTCCACCACATGCAACATGTGGTGCAAACGACAATAAAGAAACTCTGACTCTGATAATCTTACTTCTAACCTACAAAGCGCTCAACAACCTAGCTCCATTGTATATTCAAGATCTTATTTTTCCATATTTTTCTAACAGAGCACTTTGCTCTTAGATTGCAGGCTTGCGGTTCCTAAAGTTTCCCAAATCAGAATTGGAGGAAGATCATTCAGTTATCAGGCTCCTCTCTTGTTGAACCAACTTCCAGTTTCTGTCTGTAAGGCTGACACATTGTCCAGTTTTAAGACGGGGCTTAAGACTCCTTTTTGATAAATCCTATAGTTAGGGTTGGCTTGTTATACTGCCTTAAGCTTAGACTACAAGAGGACAAATTGACTTAATTTCCTTAATTGAATTGTTAAAATTGAATAGTTTTCATTTGATACTATTTCCATCTTAACATGAGATTCTCAACCTGCCATTGTGTAGCTGTTCTTCCTTGCTTTTCCTCTAAAACCCAGCCTGTCGAAGCAGATGGCCACTTCTCCTGAGCCAGCTGGTTCTGCTGGAAGTTGCTTCCTCATGAGGGATTTTTTCCTTTCCACTGTCGCCTTCATGCTTGCTCAAGATCTCAACGCAAAGTGCTCCTCAGATTAATAGTGTTCACTTATTTTTATATTAAACAATTGTTTCTGTTCAGTGCCCTGAGATGACTTCTGTTGTGACTTGGTGCTATATAAATAAACTGAACTGAATTGAATTAAACAAAGGTTGTTCGTTGTTCAAAGACCTATCTATGACGACAGGTACAATATTAATTGTTCATTACTTTATCATATAACTGCTTAGAAAAAAAAACTTTGAATAAAATGAAAAATATTGCCCTAACATCAATGACAATAAAATGTATGTAGTGTCCTCTATTCTGTGGCATTTTTCTTCATGGTTCATCTACTAAACAGTTTGGTTAGTTTGACTTCTGGTTACAAATTTAGTCATTTTGAACAAGTGTGTATATATTAACCTTTTATTATTACTATTTGTTAAAGCTTCACTTGGTGATACTGGCTCCAAGTTTCCCTCTAACCCCGCCTGCTGATAGAGAACACACTGAAGTGCATTTTCCAGTATTCTGCACACCTACAGCCGTATTTTATTTGGCCACTGGACAGCCTTCACCTCAAGGCCATATCAGAAAACCAGAGTAATGAATCAAACTAATTTGGTTATTACTTACACGTTTATATTCCAAGGTCTGACAAGTCAAACACATAAATACCAAAAAGTGGCAATTTAATTATTACGTTGGGAAATGTCGCTCAGGGCAGCTTTTAGTGGTACGATTTGTGAGCACGGGCTAATATATGCACTTTAAAAAAAACTAGAATAGAAAAATATCTCAACTACTAATGTAATTTTTTTAGGCATTGCTGAAATTAATCATATCCATGAACGATGTATTAAATTTACGTTGTTTGATTTCCATGCATAACAAATTGTTATTGTAAAAAATTGTGCATGAATCCCTCTGTGACGTCCACAAACTGCACACCATGTTTTATGGTGAGATTTGCAAAGCGTCCATATCATATTTTGAGCGTGAAAAAGCTTTTTCTTGTCTGACCTTCTCCCCCTCTCTCTCTGGTTGTTGTCCTGTGGCTAACAAAAGAGATAATATGACACCTACTGAATTACTGGTGCAATATGATGGACTGACTTGTTTTTGGCCTGCAACGATTGCTGGAATGCACCTTACGTGGAAGGTGCCTCACGCTGAGGTTGCTCCTCGGGTTACAGAGCTGGCACTTTTTTTCTAATCTAAACCTTTATATTTTTTCATAAAGAGCAAAGAAAATAAAAATGTGTTCTGCTAAATGTCTCCAAAAGTGTTCCGCATCAAGAAAACCTGCCCCGTTCTTCAGGCGTGGATTCTTTCACGTTACTTGCAGCGTGATTGGAGACTTAATTTGAAACATGTGAACTCAAAATGTAATGTAATAAAGCACACTGTCTGATTGGTTATGGTAATTGTGGATTTAGCCACAATAACCTTCAGTTCAGCCTCTTCAAATCCAATAAAATCCCTAAAAACAGATGTCAGCTAAAGTTCTGTGAAAACGAAAAACTCGCAGAAGTATATCCCCATGAAAACAAAGCATTGGTGCATTGTTATATTTTGCTGTGCGACATAAATCAGGTATTATATAAGTGCTGAGAATTAAAAACACTTGACATATTTGGCGTGACAGTTCCGCCATCCTGGTGTTTAAATGGAGGCGGGAGCTTTGTGGCATCGGGCTGAGCGCTCCCTCCGAACACATCCTGTAGTGTAGGCTTTGTCCCGTGGCGGTGACCCGATCCAGTATGAAGGAAGCAACCAATCAGGGAGATATTAGATCAGCTCTGGGGGGAAATTAATAAAATTCTCTCACGTCTGGCTTCACCTACTGTACTGAACCGTGAGATTCAGAGGCGTGCACTCTATGTGCTTTCATCAGCGCAACTCCATTAAACTCCCCTTTGCTCCAGGTTCAAATGATCTACGGGCATAATGATACGCTCGTGGAAGGTGTTGTGTTCCCCCCAGCTGATGTTCAGACAAGGGTGGTCTGTGCAACCGGATCCTTTGACATCGCGGCGAACATGAAAACACGAAACATAGTTATTGATCACCGAGTCCAGACTAATCAAATAGCTCCCTGGTTTGTTTGAAGTTAAAAATGGTTACAGTGGGTGTTTACCGTTGCACTTCAGGGCCCCCCCAGCCACGCCCCTCTCCAACATACACAGAGAAAAGTGTTATTTGTGTTGTTAAATTTACATTAAGTCCATTTTAATTGCATCAAACCACTAAACAGATCTTACAATAATGGGCCTGACAGAGAAAATTGCAATCATCCACGAGGAGCCTGTGGTAGTGTAATGGACAAACCTGATTAATTTAATCTCGTTGCACTCCATTATGGCTGCACTTTATCATTTCAACAGATGGAGCACCAAGAAATTAAAAAACGCTCTCAAGGATATGTGGCACTCTCCGTCCACTTGCGTGCCTGTTTCTACGAAGGTGTGTTGGCTGCGCTGAAATGAAGCCTCGGACTGGAACCTTCAGATGAGTGCATTTGCAATCCTAAATGAGATTAAGGGAATTATCAATTGATGAAACAAATCATCACAACTGCCAGGTGATGGATTGCTTGACATCGTTAAAAGCTGTCCATTCAATCAGCTTGTCCACTTGGTTAAAATATGGAAGCAAGTCAAGCAATTAGGAATGTTGCATTCATTTATTAATTTGCACCAAAAAAGAACATTTTGTTTTCATAAGTGCAAAGTTATACAATAGTTACCAGATTTTATGGCATTCAGCTTAAGGCCAGAAGGCCATTCATACACTTGCAGAATAAAAAATAATAATTTTAGGGTTACTTTTTATGCTTTTTACTGATTTCCAAGAAATGACGGCATTCATTTATAAGCTTTCTATATGAACCATTTATTATTCATGCTTCATTCTGTATTTAATGGTGCATAGAAATGAACATTTCCTACTTTAAGGGGTATTTCTGTCTAAACTGCGCTGGTCTAAAAAGCCAAACTTAAATTTCCAACCTTATCTGCAATCTTACATGCCATTTTTGTCGCTTTGATCAGTAAATACGATGTTTACAGAACAACCTAATTTAAATGAAGATTAAAATAAAAATAACACAAGCCAGAACTGTAAAAAATATCGTTTGATACATTAATAAACTGCAGTTATAAGTGTTTTTGCATGTAGGGCCATGGAAAAGATCAAACCTTTGCTAATGTCAAAATTAGGCCTTATTTTTAAAACTCTTTCAGCTTTTCTGTAGTTCCAAGCTTTTACTTTTCTCAGAAACTGTCTCAAATGAGGCAAATACAGTATATATATTTTTATGGTGTGAATTCCAGAAACAAATTGCACTGTATGGAAGTCGTATAGCACAAACTGATCAATTTGTTTTGCTCCTTGTACTGTTAAACTTTAAAACTGGCAAACTGGATGTGTAAATAAATAAAAAAGTGCCCTTTCCTATTGTTGATATGGATAAAAATTATTTATTTTTTACATTAGGGTTAGTCAAAGCTACATAAAAATATTTGCAGAAGGCCCAAAAAGCTATATGACCCCACATTTTAAACATCAAAACTGTAGATGCATCCTAATTTATTTCATTGTTTATAGCTGGAATTTAGAAAAGAACTTCAGAATTAGAATCTTACAAATGACTTTTTCCCTTTTTTTATTTGAACAAGTAATGGGTGGCATTCTAAATCAGAAGTGAAGATGAACTGTAGGAGGCAATATGATGTGAAACACTGCTCCTCAAAGACATTACTGATAGACTGATTTTATGTGACTACATAATGATAATGATGTATTCAGTCTGCTTACTTATAAATAAATAAAAATGCAGATGCCATTAAAAATGTAACCAGGTAACGGCTGGAACACCTTGCAACGTGCCTTATCTATAATTTCTGTGAGGTTTGGCCAATTTTCCTTCCTTGACTGTTAAAGATCACTTAGATTGTTGTAAACCTTAACCGGATCTTAAAACCTAAAGCTGCATCATTCAAGATGATTTGCACTTTTAGAAAAACGTGAAAGATAACTGGGCTGCATCTCATGCTTGGGTTGCAAAGTCAGACATGAGAAAAATGCCTATATGTATTCGACATCAGAATTGCAATATTTTCCCAACACGAAGGACATGAATAAAATGTAACCAACTGACTTGAACAGATGGGCAATACTGAATTAAAATAAAGACAATATGTATTTAATGGTCATTTTTTACATGGACAGGTGAGATGCAAATACACCTGTAATTTAAATTATATATGAAAACATCTGGATGATATTGATTATTTATACATGTAGTTTATATCATGAAATGTCACATTTAAAATAATTTCTTTAATAACTTTTGTGTTTGTGTGGCAGTGACTGTTAGAAAACTTAACTATAATGTTTATTTTGGAGACACATTGGAACGAGACAGAAGCCAACTTCCACGTGCCTGCTACACATTGGATCCCGGAGGAGCAGCGCGCGCATACAGGCGTGCGGATACCTCGACTCCGGTGGCTTCCGAACTTTTAAATTAAGCAACAACACGTCCTTTAAAGGTCCTTCCGACTTTTTCTCACCTGCACCTTCAGGGTCAGTGGAGAGAGGAGCAGAGGAGTCGAACGAAGCGGTGTTTCTGACAGACAGGACTTACAGCGGGTGGAGGAAGAAGGTAGGGACTATTTTCTCAACCGGTCTTTCATGTACCGCCACTTCCTTTACAATTAGCAGTCGTGACACGGCCTATTTGTTCTGATTTGTGTGCTTCATTAAAGGTGCACTATGTAACTTTCTGTTGTGCCCAGAACTTAGAAATATTTTCAGCAGGGAATTAAGCATCGGTGTTGCCAGATAGATTCCAGGTTTTCCAGCCCGAAAATCTGTAAAACACCACCCAAAACCCGCCCAATTAGAAAGTGTCACGTGACACTGTGGAGCGTGCATCGAGTTGCATTCACGGACCGTTCAGAAAGTTTCACGTGACACATCACATACAACATTCTGGGGGGGGAAAAAAAGTTAAATTAGGTCCTCTGGATGGATGGGTTAAAAAAATTGTAGAAACGTTTCCTCTTTTATCCAATCCAACAGACTTTTTCAGTCTGAGTGTACTAAAAAGCTTATAAAATAGAATTATATTAATCCCACAGAAAATTGTTGTGCCAGAATGTACAGTGGCCCTGACGCAAGTACACAAGATATAAAAAACATCAAAGAATATAAAAATACCAACATTTAAGTTCTAAAACAGGTCAGGTTTAGACAGAAACATTAAAGTGTTTATTGTGGTGCAGGATTAATTGTATTGTTCTTTGTGTAGGAAAGAAGAAAGGAGTTGAAAAGTTTGAGAGCCACAGGGTGGTTCTGTGGTAAGAGTCCAGTGTGGCATGCAGGGATGGTCTGAAGAACTTTTCTTAAAACATTTTGAAATCTATAAAACAAACATTTTGTCAAACATTTAAGGAATAAACATTTTTAATAATCACTTTAAAAGTTATAAATATTGTCTTTGGTGCATGTTTGTTTTCCAAATATATTAGTGTGTGTGAATGACAGGCATTAACATAAAACACTTTGTAGAACGGTGCTTTATGAAGTTCAGTCCGTTTCCTTTTATCAGTTGACCGGCAATTCTGCCACATCCAATATGGCGGCCGCTCTGACGTACCGCCGCTACGGACCAGCCCACTCAACGAGGTGTCTACTGAAACTGCCTCACCAGTTCTCTGTTGTGATCGCCCTGGCAGATGAAAATAGCCAATCAGTGATGGAGAAAGATCAGAGGAGCTTTGCTATGAAATAATGATTGTTTGAAATGTATTTAATAGTTAACTCAGAAACCACCGATCTGACTCCAAATCCACCCAAATTATCCCCACTTGCCCAAAGCTATTTTACCCCCAAAGTAGAGAATGAAAACTGCCCAATCTGGCAACACCGTTTGAGATCTATTTGACTTTCCACTGAGTTGGGAAGTGGAGGGCGGGGAGTGGGGGTGGGGGATAAGGCAAACAGGGAAGCCCACAGCTGAATGAGAAACTCGGCGCGAGCCCACAGTTCCATCCTTTCTTCTGGAAGTTTCTGCTTCGACGTGCCGCTGTGTTTGGTTCTGGATTTAAAGAGCAGCCGGGGCGAGAACCCAGCTCTTGTCTCAGTGTGATAACAAACAGGAAGTACAGAAAAAAATCCACGCATCGTTCCTCCTCTGGAGACAACACAAGGCTCTTTATGCACAATAAACCACCCTCTCCCCCAGAGAACTTTGAATAAAGTAGATCTCATTTCCTGCATTCTGGTGCACTTTACAAAGCAGTAGATTAACATAAAACAAATACGTAAACTCTAATTATGGTTAAAATCTCTATGGCTGCAAAGAGTTTGTCACGCAACAGTGCTGCAGGTAAGGGGCGTTCACTTCAGGACAAATTGAGGTCGCCGATTGGTCAATTGCTGACGTGCCTGCTGGATTGATTGACAGGTGGGTCGAGGATCCGGCTACTGCAAAATTAAAATAAATAAAAATCATAGATTTGACTGGGCCCGTTTAAGACCGTCATCATTTAATCAATATTGAGTCAATATTTTGGTGAATCTAAGGTGGGGACAGTTTATATTGATGCGCAGACAGAGCGATTCGACCTCAGTCTGTCCACAGAATACACCTGCGTCCTCAGACCAGTACTGATGAATCACCTGCAGCTCCTCAATAAAACCATCATGGCCACTTTTGTCGGGCAGGCGCCCACCCTGGGGCAACAAGCGCTGCTCTAAGTTTTCGGTCACACTTAGAAAAAAACAGCAGAATATTTAACGCAAAACTTTAACTACGGTATATCTATATTTTTAAATCAACCTTTATTTATACACATTAGTCTCATTGAGCCACGAGGACTCATTTACAAGAGAGATTTGATTTTTGTGTGTTTTAATTAAATTGCTCGTGACTTTGAACTTTTAGGAGCAGATGTTTTTTAAGAGCAAAAGTGGAAATGCGAAGCGACAGCTTTGATGTGATATTAGGAAGTTTGTTACGTTTAAAATGAGTGTTTATGTAATTATTTTCAGTTCACATATCAAATATAGGCTTTATTTGTTTTCAGATTTGTTCATAACTTTATTATTGTTATTAGGCCTGAGAGTTAGTGGATCCAAGCAAATGGTTATTGTAACACACCCTGTCAAAATAAGAGATCTGGCTCAAATTAAGCGCTGCTGGGGAGATTTTTATTTATGTATTTATTTTATTCTACCTCTGCAGTGAAGCCTTTCAATGTGAATAATCTAGAATAAAAAATAAATATTAAATGCATGATGTAAAGAAGTGCATAAAGGCACTAAATTTCTGCACATGACTAGGTGTGTGCTTTAATGGCGAATTATCCTTCATCAACCTGTTTGTTCTGTTTGAGTAAAACTGTAGTTTCTACAAAATCACTCAAGTCCAACTTTTCTGGGAAACAAAAGTGTTTGTTTGCAAACTGTATGTGGCAAAATCCTTCGAAAAATGATCAAACCTAAACTGTGACATTGTAGAAACTTAAGAAAATAAAAGTACCTTATTTTTTGGCGTATAAATTGCTATATATATATATATATTTTTTTTTTTTTTGCATAGATATGTCAGTCCTGCGACCTATACACCGAAGCAATTTATATGTTTTTTTCTTCCATATTCATAACGCAATTTTTGACTGACGCTTTAAATTTTGAAGAACTGCAACAGGCCTGTCACGATAAAAAAATTTTTGCTGGGTGATTAATTGTCTAAACGATAATATTGTTTGAAATTTGACAATAATTAGTAATCATTGTCAAATTAAGATGAAATGTCGCTAATTGTTATGTGTAATACATTGTTTGACCATTGGATGGCAGTATAGACTGTTTGAACTGAAGGATGGATAATGAGGGAGCGAACAGCGTGTCTCTTTAAGAAAAACGAGAGGGAGGCCCCTTGACGTGACATGGGCTGTCTCTCTTTGGTTCTCAAAATGGTGGACACTTGGTGTGGTTTGAGCTCTTTAGCATAGCATCTGTCACACAAATCTTTTAATAAAAAAAATCAGTAAACAAGTTCTCAGATACTTTTTGCAGAGAAAAACAACTTTTCACACAAAGGCAAACCGTGATTTTTGGAGCTTCGACAAGACAGAGGTTTTTCCCGAGGTCGGCCTGTTAGCTTAGCTCGTAGCTTAGCTTCTCAGCTTAGCTGCTTTTAACTATCCGAAAACGTGATTTTGGATGGTTAAAACATTTTAAAGAGAAAGGGAGGGGTCAGTGAAGAGCACCGGAGTTGAGCCTTTGGTCATCGAGAGACGAAGAAACGATAAAGCAGATAAATGAAAACGAGGTCGATAATTTTTATTTAACATGAGATTAGTTGATTTATTGTTTATTGCGACAGGCCTAACAACATCGAGTCCTCCTGTGCGCACTCGCTTCACTCAGCTGGTGCAGGTGGAGGAACGCTGGAGAGCTAGTGGCTCTGGCTGCGATGGTGCCGTGCCGCCCAGGCGAAATTAAGCTGTTTTAACCATTAAATAAACGTGGCGGGTCAGCAGTGATGAATAATAAATGCAACTTATACGCCGAAGCTACTCGTATATGTTTTTTCGTCTTTATGCTATTTTCTGGACTGATGCGACATACGCTGGAAAATACGGTATCTGTTGTGTCCTGTAAAGTCCAACTGTGTGGGAACTGGTTAAAGTTTTAACGGCTACTAGTTTAGGGCTAGTTTTACAACTTTTTTTAACAAAATCCCATTGACATCTTCAGGGAAACTGTCAGTAGTTAATCTATTTATTGGTAAGTTTATTTTTTTATTATTATTATTTTAACGCTACAGTTTTAGACTAAGAAGTTTTTATGGTACGTCAAATTTTAGCTCAACATTTGTAAAATTTACTGAGCTGTAGCCATTTTTATGTTGCTCCTGTTAGTTAGCTGTGGCGGCCATCTTGACCTCCAAAGTTCATCAGTTGTAGGATCTTTGTGACCCCTTCTGCCTGCGGCCTGATTTAAAACTTGTTTTTACTCATTTCCTTGAAATCCAAGGGTAATCGTGCGATTGCGTGTTTTAACGATAA
Organism: Argolebias nigripinnis; assembly: GCA_031763805.1. NCBI lineage: Eukaryota > Metazoa > Chordata > Actinopteri > Cyprinodontiformes > Rivulidae > Argolebias > Argolebias nigripinnis. Next base: position 21,422,084 of record JARVJN010000835.1, on the reverse strand, counting down.
GCTTAATTTTTTTTTTCAAGCGGCCGAGCGTGTGGAGGCCCCCGGCAGCGGTCAGGAGGCGACGGTGGCCGAAGGCTTCGGGAAGCTTTACCCCAGCTCCCAGACGTCCCAGCAGCAGGAGGCGCAGAGCGACGACGAGCAGGATGTTGTGTCGGACGTAGTCTCCAGGAAGGAGCTGGAGAAAGGGAGGCTGTCCAAAGATGGTAAATATGAGCTAAACATTGTTGGGAACAACAGCCGACACACAGCTGAAGGGTCACTTATCAGCTGATGCTGCAAATAGTCTAAACGTTTTCTACAACAGTGATCTGAAATGTTTCAGGAATCTGTTTCAGGTTAAGGACTTACGACAATAATCCTCTCGTCACGCAGCTTCTTTCTTCTTGCTGTCGCAGAACAGCCGAAACGTTCTCTCACGTCCTCTCACGCGTTCTGCAGTGATGCAAGGAGAGTCGGCAGGTGCAGCTGTTGGGCTGCGAGTTGATGGCTAAAAAAAAAAAAAACTGTGCCGACTGGAAAATAAATAAAAAATTAGACACTGATGAACCTCCTGCTAACATGATTTGCACGTGGAGGAGACTATCGTCGTTTTTCTGTTAGGATTGTGAGTTAGGTTGTTTTCGGAGCCAGATGTTGACGTCGTCACAGCTTCTGCCTCCATGAATTGTCTCGGAGAACTGCTTTCGGCCTTTTGGTTGTCTAATGAGCTGAAAATAAACCCACGAGGTGAGAACCGGCACACGTCAACGTGGCAGAAGTTAGATTAATGCCATCAGTTGTTCTGAGAACGCTGAGTCAGCATTTTTATTTGCAGTCAAACTAAACTTTGAGCAGTTTTAATCATTCGTATATCAAAACTAGGGATGGGGCCGATCCGATCCAGTATCGGCTTCCGATACCAGCATAATTTAAGTATTGGATTTTCCGATCCAACC
>JARVJN010000835.1:21029009-21039440 GCA_031763805.1 Argolebias nigripinnis | reverse complement strand
TCACTCACAAGTCACTTAACCAGGTCATGTGACCAATCAAATTGCAGCCTTCGCGATTAGAAAATCTCGTTTTATCACATCGCGATTTTATTGCAAATGCAATTAATTGTTCAGCCCTACTTTTAATTATATTTTATTTGTAAGAAACATTTGCAGAAAACAAAGCAATTATTCCAGAGCACATAGTATTTGTAATGATTGTGATGACTGTATTAATTTGTTGGTAAAGTAGTGAAAGGGGCAGTGATAGGTCAGGGTTGCAGTTTCTAAATTGCTTTTATTTTGTTATAAAGAGGGTTGCTTTATTTGAGAGCCGTATGAGCATAGGGTTCATCTTCTGTATTTTTTTTGGGCTTAATATCCACGGCATCCAACCTTTGTACCGTACAGAGTAGAATATAGACTGCAAAGTCAACCCTGGACCAGAGGTGCATGTGAGATGGACAGGACATGTGGAGAGGAGCGGAACTGGGTTGCTTATGATTAATGTGCCAGAACGTGCGCTTTTGTGTGTATTACACCACTGTGTTGGTAGGTTCGCTCACAGAAGGTGGACATTTCATTGGACAGTCTCAATGTAATGCACACATGAGTGTCAGAGAATCTTTATTGTCGTTCACACCACATGTGGAACATGTGATGAAACGAGATTATGTACACAGGGTCCCAGGTACATCCAACAATAAAATGTAAGAGAAGAACAGTAATAACATCTAAGATATGAACATCAACTAAAAACACACTAAGCATTAATATCATAGAAAAACAACACTCCAAACAGCAGCACGAACATGAGTCTGTATGAGTCTGCATGTACCATGTCTAACCAGAGATGACAGCGCTCTTGTGTTTTAAGTGTTAGCAGGATGTTTTAGCTTTTTATTGATTTCATTTTGTTGGCTTCTTTTGATTACCGTATTTTCCACCGTACACGTCGCTCCGCCCTATAAGTCGCATCAGTCCAAATATGTCTTAAAAAGTGGAAAAATCCATAAACATGTTGCTTTGCTGTATACGTCGCATCTATTATTTGTCACAGCTGATGTGTCGCGTTTGTTACGCGTCACCGCTGACAACCCGGAAATGTGGACCGAACCCGGAAATATGGGCTGGTGTTGTGCCAAAAATCGATGGGCCCACCAAATGGCGGCTGCGGGAGCATGCACAGGAGGACTTGAACAAGAATTTAACTTAATTAACATTTAAAAACAATTATTTGTTTGCTCGACATTATAGTAAAGGTGTGTTCTCAGTCTAACGTTTGCTTAATAAAAGACTTTAACAGTTAAATCAGCTGTATTTTAAATGTATTCGCAACCTCGGGAGCGTGCAGAGGGACAAAAAAAGGAAGGAGGAATGCTGCTCGTTTCTTCAAAATTAAACAAGAAAAGCACCTAAAACATTTATTTGTTTGCTGGAAATTATAGCAAAGATGTGTCTTAGTAGATCTTTTGCTGAATAAATACCCTTTAATGGTCAAATTAGCTGCATTTTGCCGGGGCGGTGTAGCTGGTTTGATGGTTCCAAGCAGCGAGCAGAACGAAGCTTGGGGTACTGTGGCAAACCGATTGTGTCATTAATAGCTGGTGAAGATTCTCAGTCATCCAGGACACGATACATTCAAAAAAGTTCAAGACGGAAACAATAAAGTATAAAGTATAATAAATAAATTCCAATTGTTTTTGTATTGAACATTTTTGAATTTCTCATTATAGCCATGTTTACCTATTACATGATAAAACGACATGCCATACATCTATTACTCTTCAGCCATCTAGTGGCTGAAAGTGGTACTGCTCAATTTTTTTTTAGTCAGAATGAATGAAAACTGTCATAGCTCAGCCAAAAATTGGTTCATAAATACAGTATGGGTGGGAAAAATCCATAAATAAGTCGCAGCCCATGCAAATTATGCAAAAAAAACCTGTCACTTATAGGGCGAAAAATACAATATACATTTCTTCACACAGCATCCTTAAATTGCTGTCAGAGCTGCACTGTTTTCCCGGCCGCACTTCAATCTCGGCTGTATGTGAGCGGCTGTGGCTAAGTGGTTAGAGATGTCGTCCTCCAATGCAAGTGTTGGGGGTTTGAATCCACCAGCAGTTACATGCCATAGTGTCCCTGGGCAAGACAATGAACCTCTCATTGCCTCTGATGTGTGTCCCATCTGTGTATGAATGTGATCTTAAAGCACTGATTAATCTCTTTTAGAATGATTTGTTCAATTAGACTTTGTAGAGATCTAGTAGAGTGCTGTACGAATGGGTGAATGAGGGCACAGATTGTAAAGCACTTGGAGTGTCTCGATAAGATACAAAGGCGCTATATAAGTACAGTCCATTTACCATTTAAATTATTTGCTGTGCTGGATCATTACATGTTCAGATTGTTTGGTTACACTACTCCTAATAGCTAATTAATAAGACAGTGATTACAGAATTAATTTTTCTGTGCGCCTGTCTGGGTTTTGCTGTAGGATTACTCGGACATGGGACACCCCACAATCTGTACCCAGCCAGATGGCTGCTTGTCGAGCAATCTTTGTGTCAGCCTGCAATTTTATCATTGTAATTCAGTATATCTTCGCTATTTTTGTGATGTTGTATCACACTAAACATCAGAAAACATCAATAAAGAAGTGATCAATGTGAACATTTAAACATAATCTTAAAATTGTAATACTGGAAACATGGTATGTTTGTTGTACTTTCCGTTTATGATATTGCAGTGATTTTTAAATTTTTTGTGTGCATTTCATTAACTGACAGACATTTGTCCTTTTAAAGTTGGACTCCGTTGGACTGAAAATATTAGAACGGTTGCTCAGCATTAACAGTGTTGATGCTGCTCCCTCCTTGTTGCACATCCCTTAGAGCACATCCTGCCATTGAGACCCAGTATTGATCAGATCTCTGCGTCACAGGGAGCCATTGCAGCACAACTATTGAAACTGCCACAAAAACGAGAAAAGATCCTCAGGCTCGTTTCTTTCTCTGCGCTCACCTTGGTCAGGTGGTCCAGTGGAAATGTGTCAACCACTCATTGAGTTGTCACTGTCGAGACAACATTGCTACTTGCTCCATTGACCTTCATGGCTGCTTCAGATGACTCGTGGGAGAGATCACCTCTTCCTGTGAAGCAGCGTTTGGGGAAACATGTTCTCACATGGCACAGAAAGCTGATATGTCGGTGCGGGAAACGTCCTTGATTTGTGTTGCAGATACTCAGATTACCATGGTAACTAGACAGCAGTTAACCTATTCAAATCTACAATGACTTTGCTAGTCTCTTTTCATATACAGTACTGTAATTGTTCAATCAGAACTCTTTGAACCCATTTCGATATTTCTCTAAATGATTTGATCATATTGGTTGCTCATAGAGATTTCCCCCTCAGTGATATTAGTTTAAAAAAAATCCAACTTGCAAAGTGGCTCAGAGGGAAGAATGCGCCTGCTTTTGTAGGACAATGCAGTTTACGCTGAGGGATCCCGGTGTCCTTGAAGAAACACAAAGCATGCACATGTTCAGGTATCAGGATGTTTTCAGTGGAGGCAAGGCGTGCACAGTTCTTTCTCACGTTTCCTGGCACCGAACCCACGTCACTGTGTTCATGTTTGTAATCGACTCAACATCTGCACTCGATGTTTTGTACGTCGTGATTAGAGAAACGGCTAGTTTTTTCTAAATTTTTTAGGATTTTGTGTTTTTGCTTTTTGCCCCAATAATGCTCAGAACAGCTTCTGAGGATTATTTTCTTCCCTACTCATCGTTTTTTTCCCTCCAACATCACATTCTTTGTTGCTAAGGTAAAAATTTTTATCTGTGAAAGCAGCTTTATTTAGTGTAAAAGGTGCATTAAATAAAATTGCACATCTGTATAACAATGATAAAGAAACAAATAGAACTCTTATCATTTTATTTTTTACTTGAGCTTCTTAACCATTAATCTTCTGCTTTGACCTCTCAACTACTCTCATAAACGACCAGTAAATATGCTTCTTGTCATTGAGTTGTTGGTTTCTTCCAGCTTTTGGACAGCGTCTGTGACTTGTGGTTGTAAGAGAAGGGGCAATGGCTTCTGTGATTTACAAGCAAATGATGCCGACTCGCTGTTTTCAATATAGGATGACATGAACGATTAGGCCTCAAAAGGGCTTTTTGCACAGTCTGCATTACTTTTCAGAGTAGGTTTACATGAATGCGGCCACTGATCTTAATTTGGAGCCTTTCACTGTCTGAATCTCCAATGTCTTTGCATCACAGAGATGGAAGTAGCTTCCCTCTGCAATCAGGAAATGGTTAATAGTTCCTTCGTCGCTGACCGACCCATTGCCTCTGCATTAACAAACATGCTGTGCTGAAATTCTAATTTTATTGGTGTTTCTGCATTATTAATGTCCGTTAAACACTCCAGAGAAACCACGGGTCTCTAACTCAGCCAACGATTAACACAGTGGGATTGTCAAAGCTGAAGGAGGAGGAAAAACTGACTGGGCTCTGCTTTATGAAAGACGAGTTGAAACATCCTCAGAGATGTTCTGAACTGCCGTCTCGCCTGCATGCACATGGGCACAAGGCCCATTTTATGTGGACAAATTTAGACTGAACAGTTGCTCTCGGTCTCTCTCCTGAACGGTGTGAAATGTGTGTTCCCCTGCAGATTGAACATACACATGAGCTGCTGGTTTACGATGAAACTTCTGTTCTTCCTTCATGAATAATACCATTTTCTGTGCTGCTTCATTGAACTGTGTGTGTATGTGTTCTGTTTAGCAGCAGCTTAAGCAAATGCAGACTGTGCACTCACCGGGATCCCTAGAGAACATGCTTTCTCCCTGCTGCTCGTCTGCTGGATGAAATATCTCATTTCACTTTTGGTTTTAGGGTATGGTCCCATTGGACGTGGGGCCACACAAAGCTGGCAGGTCTTGTTTCATCACTGTCACTTTTAGCTGCACAGTTTGAATATTACTGCCCCTTTCCCCCAATGCACAGTCAGGGTTACTCAGCAGCAGGCAAACTTTTTTAGCTGCACACCGCAGACTGCAATCTCTGACTGCTACTGTACTATGACTCCCCTGTGGACCACTGACCTCTGTGAGGTTGATCCTGTGCTTCAAAATGTTCCTGCAGAAACGGGAGGCATGATTAAATGGGAAAGAGAAAACAGATAAGTGTAGGAGTGTGTTTGACTTTAGGAGCAGGAGTCTTAATCAAATTGTTCATTAGATTTTATTTAACACATCACAGCCTGGCTGTTTGTAGCTGATAGCTTTATTGTTTTGACATGTGGGAAAGTTCCTGGGGAAATGCCACAAGAATGCTTTTGTTTCAGCAGTGCAGGAATGTATTTTCGCCCGTTTGGTTCACGTGTGTCTAACAATCTCTGGATGTCTCAGAATACCCTCTGAAAATGTTCAAGCGTTTCACAGAAACACCGTGGAGGCTTTTCTTTGAATTTGACAATAGAGGCAACTTCTTATGTTAGGACTACAATCAAAAGGTTTAGAACCTGAATGCTGTACAAAATGTGAATTAAAACTAAATGCAGTCATTTGCAAATTATTCAGATTTAATATTAATTTGTAACTAGAAAACGTAAAATGTTAAGGTTGAGGTTTTGAGTAAAATCTGGGACAGTGGAACAGAAGGTTATGGTTTGAACGAGAAATAGAAAAAGAGAGCAACACTACCACTGTTCATTTAACAAATTTGAGTATTATCTTTTAAGTACATCATATGATTAAAAACGTTCTTGGGACATTTTTACAGAAATATTAATCTATTTACCCTCAAGAGGGCAATATCACGTTAAAGATACAGTAGTCCCTCACTTATTGTGGGGGTTATGTTCCAGGCACCCTTGTGATAGGTGAAAATCCCCAAAGTAGGGACGCTATATTTATTTTAGTATTTATATATATTTTAAGGCTTTATAAACCTTTCCCACACTCTTGCATTGTTCTTAACAATGTTCTAAACTTTCTAAATAATCTAAAAGAGCACAGCGAAAGAGAGCAGACAGTCCGATGCTATGGTTACTGAGCCAATCAGCACCCGGGGCCGACTGGCCATCAGGAGCACCGGGACATTTCCCGGTGGCCTGGCCCACTCGGTGATCGCTGAGGGGCTGGACCAAAGGCTCGGTTCAGGTCGCACTTAATTATTTTATATAAATGATCCATGCTACTCACTCAGGTATCTGCTTCACTGAAGCTGCTTGCAGTAGCAATACTATCTGAGCTATCTGAAGCTGTTGGTCACACCAGAGCCTCAGAAATAGAAAGGAGGGGGCAGGAGATGGGGGTCTGTATTTCCCCATTGCTACTGCTCAGGGAGCTTCAGTGAGGTGGATACCTGAATGAGCGGCATGGATTGTTTGTATTATATAATTAAGTTCGACCCTCACCAAGTCTTTGGTCCAGCCCCTCAGCAATCACAGAGCGGGCCAGGCCACCGGGAAATGTCCCAATGCTCCCAATGGCCAGTCCGCCTCTCAGCACAATGCTCTAGTTGGTCGCTTTCCTTCAATTAGCCAATCATGTGTCGTGTACAATCGTACGTTGAAAACCCGCGAAACAGTGATTCCGCAAAAGTCAAACCGCGAAGTAGTGAGGGACTACTGTATTCTATATTGTAAATCACTTAATGGCTTCTAAAAATCATTTTAGTTAAGCACTCTAATTGTTGCATCCAAAAATACAACGTTAATATATAATTTTAAAAAAAGTTTGAAAGCACGGAGCGGAGTTGATAATGGCCTATAGTAGCGCCCATGGCATGGAGATCAGAAGATTCATCCTATCTAATCAATAAATTAATTGATCTACATATATTACATATGTTGTTGCTTCCAAATGCTATTGCAAATGTTATTCTTCACCTATTGCAGTAAGTCTCCAGATGCTAAACTGATGTTTGGTCAACTGAAAACATTTCAAGCGCTGTGAAATCAAGAAATCAAGAAAAATTATCGACATTTTAAAACTATTTATACCTTAGTAAAAAAGAGTTAACCTTCAAACCAACAGCATCTGTTTCATCCAGTTTTACTGTATTTTCCACCGTAAACGTCATTCCGCCCTATAAGTAGCATCAGTCCAAATATGTCTAATAAAGTGGAAAAATCCATAAATATCTTGCTTCGCCATATACGTTGCATCTATTATGTGTCACCGCTGATGTTTCGTTTGTTACACGGCACCGCTGACAACCCGGAAATGTGGACCGGTGTTGTGCCAAAAACCGATTGGCTGCCAAATGGCAGCCGCGGGAGTCTGCACAGGAGGACTTTAACAAGAATCTAACAAGATTAACACTTAAAAACAATTGTTTGCTTGAAATTATAGTAAAGGTGTGTCTCAGTCTAACTTTTCCTTAATAAATGCACTTTGACAGTCAAATCAGCTGCATTTCAAAACCTGATTCGTGGAAGGGGGCATGTGCAGAGAGACGGGCCGCTGTTCATATCTTCAAAATTTATCTTCAAAGTTTACCAAGATAAACACCTAAAAACAATTATTTGTTTGCTCGACGTTATAGCAAAGGTGTGTGTCTCAGTTGAACTTTTACTAAATAAATGCACTTTAATAGTCAAATTAGCTGCTTTTTGCTGGGGCGGTGCAGCGAAATGAAGCTGGTTTGATGGTTACTCCAAGCAGCGAGCAGAACGAAGGTGGAAAGCCATGGCAAGCCGACTGTGTCATTAATAGCTGGTAAAGATTCTCAGTCATCCAGGACATGGTAAATTCAAAAAAGTTCAAGACAAAAACAATAAAGTATAATAAATAAAGTCGTTGTTTTTGTCTTGAACGTTTTTGAATTTGTCATTATAGCCACTTTTACCTACTACATGATACGTCTTTCTACTCTGGTGCCATCTAGTGGCTGAAAATGGTAGTGTTCAAAAATTTTCAGCCAGAATGAATGAAAACAATCATATCTCAGCCAAAAATTGGTTTATAAATATGGGAAAAAATCCATAAATGTGTCGCTTCAGTCTATAAGTCGCAGGGCATGCAAATTATGCAAAAGACTTATAGGCTGAAAAAACGGTAGTTGTCTTGAGATTTGGTGACAATGTTTTGATCTGTTGTTTAAAAAAAAACATTAAATTTGATATAGATCTTAAATAGTTTTCACGTCATTCTGTTTTCTTTAACTTTCTTAGCGATACATATGAAAAATCAAGGATAGATACCTCCTCTACGCTTTCTTGACGTAATCATTTCTGTGTAGATAACTTTAATAGGTGGTTCTAATGGGGCTAATTTCTCCCTTCATTTGACTTATCTTCATCTTGGATGAAAGGGTTTCACAACATACACTCAAAAGCAACGGACTGGTTTTATCTTTGTTAGCCAATTGTATCCCCTATATTTTTTGATTGTGCTTATAAAACCTGCTAGCAAAAATAGCTTCTTCCCTCGCCTTTTAAGTTAAAATGAATTAGACTTTTATCACGTTCTTATCTATGACCTGTGATGACTACTGAGGCTGATGTGAACATAAATGAGCTGCAGTGACAGACATCAGCTCTGCCTTGCTCACATAGATTTTCTAAAAAGAAACAGTTTCCATCTTCTCGTCTGTCTTATCCGTTTAGACTGCCCTTTAGCCTTCAGGGTGTTCGTAGGAGCGTTGTTGTGCTTTAAGAGCAGGAGAAACATCTTCCTCTCTTTCCTTTTAGCTGTAGTTGGGCTGTTATTCTCCTTGACCTGAGCATTGCTCAGATGGCTTGTGAGCGAGTTTCCATCAGATGTGTTAATGGTATAAAATAAATAAAAAAAGAAACTGGGAAAGCAAAAAGAAAAAGTGATGCTGTGAACAGCTGAAATCAAACAAAAGTGTCAAATTATTCTAAAAATGAAAGGTTTGGTGTGATTTAGCACATATTTTCAGACGCATTCTTTTTTCCTGTTCTTCAGTTGTTCTGGCTGCACATCGTGACTTCCCATTCTGAGGGAGATGGATGGCTCTGAGCAGTTTTGGACCTGTGTGATCATTGTTGTGCACACTGAATGCACAAAATAACATGCTTTGAAGTTGCAGGAAACTATGCACTTTGATCAAAATAGCCTAATAAGTGTAGCGGTGCATGTGAGGTTTTGAGTATAAATGTGACATAAAGCTGGTTGTGTCTTTGGTAACCCACTGTAATAAGCTGGACCATATATTTGATGCAGAGAGCAACATTTCAGGGAGTGTTCTGCCGACCTCGGTTTGCTTATTATTGGGAAACTTCGGAGAGGAGTGGCGTTTTAAGTGTTCTAGCTTGTGTTATGCATTTTCCATTTTTGGGGGCGTAGTTGTTAAAAGTCATGAGTGTGAACAGTAAAAGAACAGCTGTTTAAAGCTTGTAGGGCACTTGGTTTGGAGAGGAGGGGTGTGTGTGTAGTGTGTGCACCTACTTTTGGGGTTAGGTGAGGTTTTCCGATTGGGAGTACAAGTGTCTGAAAATATTCTTATGGTTTTCCTGCAGGCGCTCTGTGCTACTTGAACATCTGTGGGTGTCAGATAGTCTGAGCCAACGAACACAGTATCAAATGTTTCTTTGACAGGAACATATGTGCACTTTCAGTGTGTGAGGCACCTCTGCTGCAGAGCAAAGTACTAGACCTGGTCCTTTGTGCATAAACAGCAGGTGGAATAAGCTACAGTAAGATGAGACAAGTAATAAAGTCTTTAGATGTCTCAGTATGTATAAGAGCAAGTTGTTCTTCTAAGATGCCAACTCTCTTGTTGCTCTCTGTGGGTGGAATGTGTCTTAATTGAAAACATTTTGGAGACACTTTTCTAATCTGGGGAGATTAAACAATTTAAAGATATTCACTTTAGATTGTAAAGTGGCTAACTTTTGTTTCAGAATGGACAAAACAAAAAGATCCTTTTAAATAATTTGTTTATTTTGATCCAATTTTTTGTTCACAAGTATACATTTGCCAAAACTAAGCCAATGTTTATGGGCTTGATAAAGATTTAAAAGATTCTTTGGAACTATGAAATTCACAAAATGCACAATGGCTCTATGAGAGTATCGTGAAATATTATTTTAAGGTGACTCCAGTTGCCACTACTTGTGGTTTCACTGTTCGTGTTCATCATTTGTGTTATTATTATACAATGGTCTGCTCAAAAAGTTTATTGTACTTCTACATAAATCTATAGGATTTGTGTAAGTAAATAAAGAATTTATATATAAGTATCTGTCCGTCCGTCCATCCATCTATCTGTCCATCTTACAGTTTGAGGGGTTAGATTGGAAATTTAGTCTCATTCATAGAGAGGTCTGACGAGGCTCATCAGATCAGTGTTTGAGTTCAGGGGAGAGGACGCTGGCGTGATGTAGTGATGTTCGCCGCTTCTCCACGCTGAAAAGTTGTTTTACTGTTGCTATTTTTTGGACATTTATCTGGACTTATTTTG
>JARVJN010000835.1:20965013-20978530 GCA_031763805.1 Argolebias nigripinnis | reverse complement strand
CGTGTTTCCTTGTGAAGTTCTTCTGTGCTCGCCCGGTCCTGTCGCCGCCATTTTAAGTAGGGCAAATGAGGCGCTGATGCGTCGCGTAGCGGTGACGCATAATAGATGCGTCTTAAACACGGAAGCATATAATGTACAGTTTTTGTCTGGTTTATTGGCAATAATTGGAAAAAACGTATTAAACACCGGAGCGTATTATCCACCGACGAATACGGTAATGAGATGACATATTACTTACTATCTGGAGGCTTTTAACTTAGTTGTTACTGGCGAAGATAAAGGAGAAGTTTAAGAGTGAGGAGGAGGAAGGAAAAGAGTAAGGGACTTATCTTGACAGGATTTTTAACCAGAATGACACTTTCCATGCGACTCTTCAGCTAAAACGCAGGTACGCTGGTAACATTGACGACTCTTTACCTTGCAAGACGGTCAGTCAAGAACGGAGCTTCCTTGACGTCCGAGTAAGAGAAGGCAGACCAGCCTTAGACGTTACCTTTCAGCGTCTTCTGCGTTCGCTTTGAATGGCAGAAAAAGCGGCAGTCCCTGGTTAATTTCCAGAATAAGATATTCCTCAAAGAAATTTCATTCAAAGTTGGAGCTTTACGCTCTGTTCGGATTGTAACAGCTGCAGGCTGTCAACCCTAGCTGATGGACGAGTCTTTGGCTCATGACTCGCGTCCAAGAGCAAAAAAAGAGAAAGTCCGTGCATCTTACTTCCTCGCAGCAACTGGAAGTTCTAGGAAGTTTGGAACTTTTAAAGGGAGTCTGACGTCAGTGACTTGCTCCTTCCCGATTGGTCAGTTCAATCAGGGAATGGGAGGAGATTAGTTGACATCAAGTGAAGGTCAGGAAGAATTGTTTAGAAGAACAGAGAAGAAGTTGTGTTAGAAGTAAACAGAAAAACAGACGCCAGCTTCTGATTTCAACTGATTAACTGTCTCACACTTTCTAAACAAAATCATTCTGACACGTTCTTCAACTTTAAACAGTTTGAACACCGTTCACATTGAAGAATAAACCAGCATAATAACACATGATCATAAAATGACAGGTTATTCTGTTGACATATTTGAATTAGCCCAAATTAAAGAGTCTTTATGATTTAATTTGTGTCTTTTGATTCAAAATAAATGTAATAAAATTGTGTCCAACTCGTCTTCTTGAAAGCCTCAAGAAAAGTGTACCACTAAGAGTTTCAGAGACCAGACTACACATTCAAACCTCTGCCGTCTTCGCCTCCTGCTTTAACAAACAACAGGCAACATTGAACAGCTGCTCTGCATTGGTGCGGTCGTGTTCCCAACGTTTCCGAGTGCAAGCTGATCACAGGGACTCGATCGTTTTTCCCCCTTTGGGTTGAATCATTTCATTTCCCCACGCAATCGCTTCCAGACGCACACATGAAAACAGAACTGCGGCCGAACGTCTGCTTTGTCGTTTCAGCTCCGCTCAGGAACAAGAACATTTAACGACATTTATAGACGGCGTGCTTCTTCAGAAACCTGCGGGGATGGTAAACGCCATCGACATATCACATCTGACGTTTTGGTCGACAATGAGGATTTTACAGCGTCTTGCATGCAGGGTTCGTAAAAACTGGAGCAACATTTGGAAAGTTGTGCAAACAAATCTAAACGGCGTGCTACCAGCTTAACGCTGCAGATTAGATCAGGGTAAAATCTTTTTAAAGGAGGCGAGAGACTCACTTAAAGGGATGAAGCTGATCATTCCTGTTCTTCAGTCTGTCTGCCTTGTTTCGGATTCCTTTGCTGTAGTAACTGATAATAAAAACAGAGAAAAAGACAAAAAAAAAATTTGAAAAAAGATACAACCTAAAATGATAAATAGCTTATATTTTGTGCAGTGACAATACAGTATATAAAAATAATAAAACCTTGAAGAAATGCAAATCACCCCTTACAGTTCCATAAAGAAGTTTTAAACCAAAATCATCTTAGATAATAGATTTTTCAGCCATTTTGGTAAAAAAGAAGTACAGTAATGTGCAATTTCAGATGATGTGTTTTGAATGACTCTCAACTACTACCACACTGTTCGTTTTACTAAATATCTATAAAATTGACAGAGTTGCAGTCTTTTGGGTTGTTTCTAAAGTCAGTTGGCTGTGGCAGCCATCTTGAAATGGGTTGGCTCCAAAAATTAATAAACTGTAGCTGAATATCCATTGATTATTTTCAGAAAGCTTTTTTAAAATTCTGCCAAGTGGTTCAGAAGATATTTTGCTAACAGACAGAATATACCCTAAATACGTAGTTAATAATAGCATAATTTTTAATGAAGATCTTACTGATGCTAAGAAAATATGTTGGGGATTAGTCCAAGCTACTCACACCCCAAATCTCTAGTAAATTTCTATCAGATGATTCAGTTAAAATCATTTTTTGCATTTTTTAAGGTCTTTTAGCTGTGGCAGCCATCTTAGATTGTTTTGACTCCACAAGATAATCGGGTGTAAAAGTATACCCAGTGATTCATTAAAATCCCCGCACTGAATCATGAGATGTTTTAACAGACAGACGTGTTAAAGCGTTACCGTTCCTCTTTGGCTTTCAGTAGCGGGTGAAATGGAACCAACTAACCTCTTTCCACAGTCGCACTCGTCTGGCCTCGTCCTCTTCAAATGACCTTTGACTTCTCTGAGGTTTTTGATTTTGCCTTGAAGTTGTTCGATCTAAGAGGAAAACACAATGCAGTCGGCGCTACACAAAAAAAACTTTTAGGACAATGTTTAAATAATCATCCACTTCACCTCTTGATCCACGTAGCTCTTATGGTCTTTCCAGGCTCTGGATGACTCGTAGATTTCACGCTCACAGTGAACGCTGTCATTCGTCAGGATGTAACATCTAAAATAAAAAAATATATATAAATGAATAAATGAAATGCTACTTCGGATTACAGCTCGACTGATATATCGGCACGGCTGATAAAGGTGTTGGTGGTATAATCCATCTATCCATCCGTTATCTTTAATCCAGTCTTGGGTCGTGGGTGCCACTGGTGCCCAGGTCCAGCTATCACTATACGAGAGGCGGGGGACACCCTGGACAGGTTGCAAGTCCATCACAGTCCATAGAAACACTTCTACTTTTCACCCCTAAAAAGCTGGAAATGAGCCTCGTCCTTACTTGCAAACAGTGCAATAGCACAATGTATCCAGCAGAGGGCGCATGCACACTACTTTCAAGTCATGGCACTGCACACTTGACTCACAGCACAGCTGAGAAGAGACCCGAGAAGCAGGGAGCAACTAAATAGCATATTTTGCTGAGCAGAGCAAGGTAAGTTTATTGTAACTGAGCTGTAAAAATAAAGAAATAATCTTCAATCCTTCAACCCACTTGAGTAGCTACGTGTCTCTCAAGTTAGCAAGCTAACGTTTAGATAACCTAGCATAGGCTAGTGCCTTGTAAAACTTTATCCAGAACAATAAATTTAACATGGACATAAAATACGTCAGTGTTAGTAACATTATCATTGTCGCCCTCAATGGAATTGCTTGAAATCTTTACTTCTCTACAAAGAAAGAAAAAAATGCCTCTGCAGTCAATACTATGGTAATTAGGCCTTTATGGAGTGCCATTTGTAAAGTTGTACAGTCAAAAATTAGCATAAGTGTTTTGGTCTATTTAGCTTTTAATACGAAAAAATAGTTTTTTTTTTTTTTCAAAAGTCATATTTTCACAATTTTATTCATGCATTTATAAATGACATAGTTCCCAACTAAATATTTAATAAATAATAATAATAAATGTCCCATTTTTGTCATCTGTGTATGTTTCCCATACAAGATGAAATTCGTCTCTGCATTTAACCCAACCACCACCAGGTGGTGCAGTGAGCAGCCTTTAAAGCGCCCGGGGAGCTGGGGAAATAGATGTGCACTCATAGACACCCCAAGGTGTGCCGTGGCCGGGGTTCGAGCCTGTGTCCTTCGGATCCCAAGTCCAATTCCCCTGCCACTACACCATCTTGGCCCCCTAATTTACAAGATAAACATTTAGTTAGCAAACTAAATACTTAATTTGCAAGTTAAATATTTAGTTAGTAAACCAAATATTTAGGTGTAAATTAAATATCTAATTTGTACCTAAATATTTAGTTAGTGAACTAAATATTTTGGTATTAAAATTAATATTTAATTTACACCCAAATCTTTAGTTTACTTACTTAATATTTCTAAGCTAAACATTTAATTCCTAAACTAAATATTGAATTTGCTAACTAAATATTTAGCTCGGACCTAAATATTTAACTACCGGTAGCAAGTTAAATATTTAGCTAGCAAGTTAAATATTTAGCTAACAAGTTAAATATTTAACTAGTAAGTTAAATATTTGGGTCAGAGGTAAATATTTAGTTAGCAAATTAAATATTTATTTTGGAAATTAAATGTATAGTTTGTAAAATATATATGTAGGTCTGCGATAAATATTTAGTTAGCAAATTAAATATTTATTTTGGAAATTAAATGTGTATTTTGTAAAATTTATATTTAGGTCAAAGCTAAATATTTAGTTAGTAAATATTTAGTTTAGAAATTAAATGTTTAGTGTAGCACTTAAAATATTTAGTTAGAAAACAAAATATTTAGGTGTAAATTAAATATTTAATGTATACCAAAATATTTAGTTTACTAACTAAATATTTAACTTGGTTGCTAACAGCAGCACTAAATAAAAAAGCCCTGCACCACTTGCTGTTTACCGTACTTGGGTTGTTGCAGGTGGACAAAGCTCAAATATTTTCAGCCAGTATATCAGTTATCGGCATTAGCCTTTACCTCTCAATATTGGTATTGACAATAGCCAAAATTTCCATATCAGTCAGGCTCTACAAACTTCAGACAAAAATAAAGTTTGCTCTACTGAGTGGTCTCCTGAAATATTTATTCTTCCAAACAAGAAGCTTTTCTTACTTGTGGGTGACCTTCAGGGAGTTGGGGTATCCCACCGTGTTGGTGTCATCCGCCAGCATTTCCTCTGAGCCGTCATTAGAACCAAAGTTGAAGTCGGAATCCTCGGGTTTGTGGTGGCGTTTGGAGATGACGCGGCGGCGGATGGCTGACTGGTCATCTGCTTGCAGGTCGACGTCGTATATCTGGCCCTCGAACTCCACGGACAGCGATCTGGCAGGTCGCGTGTGGACGAAACGAGGGCGGAAACCTGTAAGGACACAAGACACCCGAACTGAGCAGCATCGACTAAAAACAAAAACTGGAACGATTTTTATGTTTATGTAACAAGTAGCTATTCATTTTTTTTACCCACAACTAATAGAACTGGACACTTATTTAAATGTTTTTAGCGAAACTCTCAAGAAGTAACGATCAGATGTTCATTGAAAATCTTTTTACGTCTGGAGTCAACCAGATTCAAGATGGCCACTACAGCAAATCAACTTCTGCAAACATACAAATGGCTACAATTCAGTCAATTTCACAGATGTTGTGCTGAAAGTTGGTGTGGCAGCAGCTGAGAGTCATTTATAACAAACACTCAGTGCACTTTGTCTAAAGCTTTGGTGTCCAATGTGGCAAACCTCCATATAGTAACATATCTATAAAATTAGTTGATAATACTCAGTGACACTTTGCCAAAGCAGCAATAGAGGGAGCCACATGACCTAAAAAGACAGTTTTGGCCTAAATGCATTCCTTTAAGTAACAGCTAGACATGATGAGTGTTTGCTTTATACACACATCTGACTGCTTTCAGGCCATAAATAATCAATTAAGTCATTAAAAATGACGAGTCACAGGTTTAATACACTCTTTTCTTCAAGCAGAACTGAAACATGCATTAAAAACAGCATTATACAAGGGAAAATCAGAAACAGCAGTGGGATTTCTTACACTGATATAATAAAATGCATAAATACCCAGTTCTGGATTCTTTAGATGCCATGTTTATGTCATTTACAGCACTATATTAAAAAAATAGAGTTATAGTAAACTCACGCTGGCCCGTCGAGGACAACTGCCGGTGGGAGCGTCGATTGGCTTTGGACGGTTTGTACAGCGCGTCCTCGCAGTCGCACTCCTTTTCTCTGTCGTCGTAGCTGCTGCGGGCCTTCAGACTGTGAGTCCTCTTCCTGGAGCCTTCCTTGGATCCACTCTTACACTTCTGTAACCTCCACTTCCCTGAGATCTCCTCCACACAGCGCCATTTCTGCGCGACAAGGCCAAAGCAGAAAGGATCGTAGCACGAACAAAGCTGAAATGTGGAGAGATTCGCCCTGTTGTCTAAACATCCTTCCCAACGCGCATTCCTCCTGGAAAAGAACGTTTTCAGACTAATTGCTGTGACTGAATACACATATCTGCAGGGCGTAGTGGAAAGAGATCAGCTCTAAAGTGTGGGAACAAGCGTCCAAACAAAGAGGCGTACGGCAGATCCGGTTTCTTACAATCTTACAGGACCAGCAGACCATTTACCAGTGTCAGACAAGAGGTAAAAGAGGCATGGATTGTACCTACAGGATGAAAATAAATCATCCGTTCTTTATCCTCCTTGATCCACACACAGAGTGTTACCCATTAGGATAGAATGTCATAATGCCGCGGAGTGACAGCAAAAAAAACACCTAAGAAAGAGCTTAAAAAGAGTACCTTTGACTGAAACCCTTACGTGGCTTCCAACAAATGTTACTTGAGAACCACATGGGTTTGCAATCCAGATCAACTCTTGCTGTTTTTAGTTTGTCAGGATGATAGTGCATAAGGCACGAATGGCAAAGCACTGCAAGACCTGAGTCAAACAAACCCAGGTTTATTACATCCAGCTGAAACTCTGCACGCACATCCCTGCACTCTCTCCCGAGCTCAACCCAACTTGCCCCGCTGCTGCCTCTAATAAGCGATTGTTGCGTACACACGTGCATGCGGTCATAAAGTGGATCTGGATTGGATTAGTCAGACCCTCAAACTCTGCCCGTCATTTAGCACTACCTGAAGTTTGTAACAATTTGTATCGCACTGGCCTGTCTGCTCCAAGGCCACAAACTGTGGCATCTGGCCGCTGGTCTGCCAGAAAATTAATGGGCAGAGATGAAAAGGAAATGTACCCGCAAATTAATGGACCACAAAACGGCGCAATGGAGACCAATTTCAAACCAAGTGATGCATTCAGAACTGGCTGTTTCATTAGCAGAGGTCACCATTAGCAAAGAACTGACATGCTTTTCTATATATATAATAGAAAAGTAATTTTTTGCAGAGGATTTGGGCTTTCACCTGTCCAGGTTGTTCGCACGATGTTGGGAATTCGGCCTGCTGGCACGTTGCTTTGACCATCTTGTGCCTGGGAAGGCTGTTGGTGTGCTGAGTGCTAATGGAGTCGTCCTTCTTTCTCAGGATCTTACTGCAAGACCAAACATATAAACAGAAAAAACAGACGTGCTGTATGACACAGGGGACTTATTCAAAGGGACAGAAAGTTAGTTAAAGTGGCTCCTGGTGTTATTCTAGGCATAAAGCTCTCTGCGCTTATCGCTTAAAGCTCAACCGCATTGCTCTCTGTTTTCCAATATCTTGGGTAGGATACTCACCACTTCTGTTTTAAACATGCCAAACCCCCCACCCTCTAACACACACACACAATCACCTGCTCTATTTCTAACTCTGTGCCAATATGCCCCACAACTACAGCCAGAATGACCACAACAAGAGGAACGTCTTTCCCAGAAGAGGAGGACCACTAGGCCTGTCATGATAACAAATTTTACTGGGTGATTAATTGCCTCAGAAACTATTGCGATAAACGATATTGTTTGAAATTTAACAATAATTAATCGTCAAATTCGAGAAGAAATGCTTATTTGTTTGGAGTGTAGTATCCTTTTTTGACCTCCTGATGGCAGTATAAGACTGTTTGAACCAAAGGATGGATAGTTGTGCAGCTGTCTCTTTTAAATGGGTGGGAGGACCCTTGACATTACCGGTACATGAACTGAGATGGTGACATGGCCGACGCTCTGTGATTTGAGCTCTTTAGCATAGCATTTTTCACACAAAGCTTTAAAAAAAAAAATCCGTAAACAAGTTCTCCGCTTCTTTTTGCAGAGAAAAACAACTTTTTACATGAAGGCACAGGTTTCAACCGTGAATTTTGGAGCTTCGACAAGACGGAGGTTTATTCCCAAGGTTGGTCTGTTAGCTTAGCTTGTAGCTTAGCTTCTCAGCTTAGCTGCTTTTAACAATCCAAAAATGCGATTTTGGAGGTTAAAACGGATTTTAAAGAGAAAGACAGGGGCCAATGAGGAGCACTGGAGTTGAACTTTTTGTCATCCAGTGTCTTCAGTAGAAAGAGAGAGACACGAAGAAACGATAAAGCCGGTAATTGAAAATGAGGTTGATAATTTTCATTCATCTTGCAGCTAGCTGTAGCACTTCTCACAAAGCCTGGAGCATTTTCTTCAAAAATATAACATTTCAGCCACAACAACAGTGCAATGTGTAGCTGATGCAAACAAAGATATATAAAACAACATGCAAAGACCACTGTAATACTTTTAAGAGTAGAGCAGTCTGACCTGTTGGCTCATTATTTTGGTTGAATTTAAAACCCTTTCTCCGAACATTTCAAAAAGCAAACGGTTGTTGATGTCATGTCCCTAATAAATACATTGCATAGATGATAACAGACTGAGCATGCCCACATGTCGTGGTATCTCTGGGCAAGATACCCAATCCCCAATTGCTCCCCAGGCTCCTACATAAAGTAGCTGCCCACCGCTCTACCTGGGTGCATCCCAGGTGCGATGGGCTAAATGCAGAGAACAAATTTCACCATAGTATAGAAACATACAACAATGACAACACATAGCACTTATCTACAGGCGTTCCAGTAGAAAGATTTTACAAAATGCTTCGATTAACGTGCAGACATTCACCAGCTCCACATCAGCTGGTAACTGATCCGTATGTTTGGCAACAACAACCGCTTCTTTTACTCTCAGTATTGAAGACATGACACTGGCAAAGGAGGACATTATTGAAAAGGAGATGGGATAATAAAAAGATTGGATAAAAATGATAGAGGTGAGAATTGCAGCTGTAAGAAAATATGTGACACTGTAATAAACTAGATAATTACACATGCTGCCAGCGTATTCAACCAAAGTTATTGTACTTTTTCTTCACAGCCAGCCGAATCTTAAAGGCAAGCTTGATGGGAGTAGATTGTCAGATTAGAGGCATCACTTTCTACAATTAACATCTCAATTTAGAGAAGAAGTTACATCATACATATAGAGCTGACGAGGGTTTGAGGGACAAAATGTGTATTATGTCAAATTCTGTGTGGCGAAGAGAAAACAGGACTTCATGAAAGAGTCAAGTGTTAGAAGCTATGTGACCTCTGGTGGCATGTTTTGTGGTGGGATTAAGTGTCGTTGTTAAAAACCTGGAGAGCTTTAGTTTATTTTTGCATAAATATATCCTGGATATGTTACTAAAATCCATCTCTGTTTGGTTCTGTCAAACTGTAGGTTAAGTCAAGTGTTATGTACTCAACATTTCTCTTAAGAAGACAAGGTTCCTTTCTATAAGGACTGAGATAAGGCAAAGTCTGAGGGTGCTTTCACACTCGATAGTCCGGTAGACTCGGTTCGATTGGGAACCAACATTGGAACATTTGTTACATTTACAGCTGGTGCAGTTTGCATTCACACTGCACCGAGTCAATCGAGCCAAACTCTTTGAGCAACCTGTTCCCCCCCTCGCCTGTGGTGGCGCTGCACCAATAACCACTGAAGGAAACAACCGGAAAACCTCTGAAGAAGACACAGAACGCAGATTACTTTTAGGACTTTTTCAACAATGGACTCAGTATTGTGTTGGTAGAATTCGCTAGTGGTAGAAATGTGCATTTGTTTTGGTTGTATTTACCCAGAATGCCCTGCGCTGTAGTTCACTTTCTTCTTTTGGAGTGGTCTCCGGTCTGCTTGCATCCACATACACATTTGAGCCACGCTACAGTTTGCTTCTACCGAACTGAGACCTAGGCTTTTAGGCAGACTAGAGTTTGCTTTATTTGGTCCACATCAGAGTTCGATTGCGCATTCACACCTCCCCAAACAAACCGGACTTTCTAGGCAAATGGACTAGAGTTCGATTAAAGCGGACTAAACAGGGCTGGTGTGAATGCACCCTGAGATAAGAAGTTGAACACAATATTTGGCAACATGATGTGCCTGTGGTGTCAATGGGGAATAAAGGACCCCAACTTACCCTCGCTCCACCAAGAATGTATCTCTCCAGACTTTAGGTTTGCGGCTGGACTTGAATCTGAAAAGAAAAAAAAAAAACGTTTATGGGACTCGTTCGGTCCTTCTGCTACAACACTTCAGGCACAGAGCTGGACTGTGGAACAGTTTACCGGTTCAGGTAAATGCTCGAGTTTTATACTGTACCAGTTTTGCATCTCTGGCAGCATATAAGTGCAGTTATATAAATTATATACACTTTGTAATAGACAATTTTGAACCCACATTGTACAATGTTAGTACAGTGAGATTTCGTGAAGAAACACGATTCAGCTTGCAAACAAATTTAGCAGAAATCCTAATAAATTGAGACCTCAGCGACTTACAGCCAAAGCTCCAGAGCCAAGGAAAAATCCACTAAATAGCCCAGAACCCACACAGCTCAGCCGAAGAAAAAAAAAAAGAAGAAAAAAAAATCATTTAGGTGGAACTTTGCCGTTTGCCCGTGAAATGACCAATGAAGAGAACCATTAGCATTCATCATGCACACTGTGCATTTATTGTTCATAATACCCATTACAGCAAGACATGATGGATCCATACAAACCTGTTGCCAGTCCGGTCCTGTTCCAGCAGCTTAAGGATGGACTTTCCATCCATGTCTGGGGGAGTGTCCAGGCCAGCAATGTGGAGAATGGTGGGAGCTAGATCAATGTTCAGCACCATATGAGGGTTTCTGAAGAAAAAAAAAAGTGCATAATGGTAAGCTTTTATGCAGAAAGTGGCATGATGTATAAGAACCAACCACTGAAACCAAACAACTGGGAAACAACAGCATGGGAAAAATCAAGGATTCTTGAGCTTTTAAAAACAAACAATGTTACTCACACTGCTCCTGCTTCCACATTTGGTCCTTTCAGGAAGAATGGCACTCTGATATCAAAGTCATAAGGCATAGATTTCCCCTTGATTAACCCAAATTGACCAATGTGGTAGCCATGATCGGCTGTGTAGATGATGTATGTGTTGTCCAGCTCTCCAGTTTCCTCCAACATGTCATGAACCTGTTACCAAATTAGATTTTTTAAAAGTAAGAAGACGCAATGAGGATTTTACATACCTTTAGAGGAAGTGTAGTTATAGCTGTACTCACTTTCTGGACAGAGTCATCGACTGACATCAGGGTCTGCAATCTTTTCCTGTGCAGGAAGTTGGTGAACTCCATGTGGATTGGTTTCATGGGGCCTGTGTACTGCATGATCCAATGCTTGTCCATATTAGGGGCATAGTTGTAGCTGGGGGTTCTACGGACAACAAAAGTCATAACATGCAAAAGAATTATACATTTTCAGTAAGTGCATATACATTTCACATGAAAGTATTAAAATCTTCCTCGATATCTGGATACATGTGAGCTTTCAGAGCACGTGGAGTTCATTTTAGATGCCAAAAGACACCTGTCTGCTACTTTTACAAATTGCTGCTCAACAACAGGTGCAACAGTTGTCCACTGTGTTGGACATGCATTGATAGACACAGTGTTTGTTGAAGGAAACTTCGCAGACAGCAACTTTGCAGTTTTTCCACAACCCTCTCTGACCATCTCTTCTCTCACACAGAGACGAGAGTCTCCTTGCTGGACTGAGCTCTTGGCACAGATGAGCAATTTGAGGGTTGGCACATGCTTGTGAAAATAACAGGCCTCACAGTCAGGCTTGCAACAACCCCTGGATCAAAAATTCAATAAGTCATGGTCATTTAAAAAAGGGGGAATAACAAGTGAGGGTAAACAGCAAGAGGGAGGGAGAATCAGACATGACTGGGCTTCTAAACAAGAAAAAATATTCACCTGTGTGGGATTAGCTGAAAAAATAAAGCAAGGTGGAACTGTATAACTTTTTATCTGCAAAATTTAGATTTAAAACAGAAAAGTGCATACAGATAGATATGAAAGCACCAGACTCTGCTTTCAGCACAGCAATTGTTGCAATTTTGACGCTGACTCCAATAGTAGCCCTGAGAACAACTGAAAATACGTGAATCCTAAAAGAGAGCTTCATTTAAGATTTTAATACGGGTACTTATAGCCTGAGCATCTTTTTTTACCCACCCATTTTCCAGTCACCAATGTTTTATTTATTTATTTTTAAACTGACTTTGTTCAGCTAAGAGCTGAAAAAGGAGACAACTGGGGTTAATATTAAGATACAAGCAGAAGAGTTTAAAACCTAAAATACATCATTGTCTTAAACTAGTCAACAGTTTTAGAAGTCTACAAAACTTTCATAATAAAGACCAAACTCATCCCAGTTTCATATTAGACGTTTATGGACTATTTAGATATTTAAATGGCTCTTTAACCCCCAAATGCACAATAAACAGAGTAGTGTTGGGTCATTCTTTATGCTCCGTTATATCACTCCAAAAACTGTTCTTTCTGTGAAGAAGCAGCCTCAAGTATCCAAACTGAGATACTTATTGAAGACCTGCAACAAGAGCCTCTTTGCTCAGTGACTGAGCTGCCTTCTGTCCTCGTCTCCTCAGGCCTGCTTTGTGAGAAAAGTGAACTCTTCACCCACCTCGCAGGCGGTATAATAAGGCCCACAAAGAGACCTGTCTCTGGGCAATGGGCCACCCAGCTATGGGGTCCTGAGCACCAGGGAACCAGGAATGCAGAGGTCAGTGACAGTCCGTAGGAGAGGTCACACCTGCCAACCGGCATGTTTATGTCTGCATCCATACACTGCAGAATGCCTCCTTGTGACTGTACGAAATAGGGCTTCAACAGACTACTCCAGTAATCGACACATCGATTAATTGGACCTCTGAGTTTTTTAATTTCGAGTATCCGTAGTGACGTCATCACGTCGAAGTTACAGAACAGAAAATGAATCAACTTCCTGTTTCGAGCGCGTTGCAAACCGGTGTTACACCATATTCTGTGACCACCGTATACTGTGACCGTAGGGGGCAGTGTTGCATGAACTGTTGCAGGTCACAAACTGTGGTGTAACACGGGGTCTAATCGACCGAACCAGAACCAGCTTCCTCTGACCTTGTTTCACAAAGAAAAGGCAAAAAATATTAACCTCTAAACCTATAAAAACCTATTAACATATTAATCTTTAAAACTAAACCTAATGCGCAGCACCACAAATGGTGGTGCGGGGTGGTCAACCGCCCCACTGTTTTTAGTTTCGTTTTTGACGTGCTGCACATTTTTTTCACTTTTGCAGCTTAATAATAATAACTAACAGTTTTGGGTTTCCTGTGACTTATTTGCTGTAAGA
>JARVJN010000835.1:20879221-20892042 GCA_031763805.1 Argolebias nigripinnis | reverse complement strand
CTATGCGCCTTTACACCAGAAAACGAAAATTACAGGAGGGAGGGAGAGGGGAGCTTGACGCGTGCTCAGTGGAAACTTACAGGAGGGAGGGAGGAGCTTGATGCGCTGGAAACTTCTGGAAACTTACAGGAGACCTCAGGTAGACCGGAGCAGAGGAGGTCAGGAGGGGCTAATATGCTAAATATGCTAACTCTGGACCGCTGGACCGCACATGGAAATACAGGAGACCTTATTGTTTTGAGCGGAGGTTTACGAGGCAGATGGGCTACAGCTGATCAATGAGCTAACATGCTAGCAATGAGCTAACATGCTAACAGATGTTGCTGTAAATGCTGTTGACCACGTGAAGCTGCAGGAGCTTGGAGTTGCACGAGCTAACATGCTAACAGACGGAGGAAGTATCGACCAGCTCCCAGTAAGAAATTAACTCTTTTTTTCCCTTCATTATGGTTCCAAATGTATGTGTTTTTGATAAATATGTAGGGTAATGTGTTAAGTGCTTGGTGAAAATACAGTACTGTATGTATGAGGGGCCGTTTGGACGTATGAGGTCCATGTATGAGGTGCTGTTTGGACGTATTTTCCGACTTACGACGATTTTTGTGTTACGAATGGGCGTAAGAATGGAACTGCGTCGTAACTCGGGGAGTACCTGTATTTTACAATTCCTAGTCCATGTGGCTTGTATTTTTTCTTCTTTTCCAGAATCTTAGCATTGTAAGCAATCTCTGCATTCTTCCTTGTGAGGTGCTCATTTACAAACACCTGTACCCTTATGGTTTTTTTTAACAACTTTTAGCAGCTCAATTTTGTGTTTTGTACTCACAAATCGAATGATGACATTTGGTCTTTTGTTCCGTTTATCCAAGCTTGTATTTTGTTTTTGCGGCACTGTGTAACAAGCAGCAATAGTTTTACTATCCAGCAACATGTTTTTACTGCTGAAGAACCTGATGACTTGCTGCTCAAGTGAACGTAGTTCATCTGGTGGTGCGTCTTCCCCTTTATTATCTTCTGCTATTGTTCTTGCAAATGTGCAGTGTGTTTTCTCAAGTCCAGATATCACCACATCCTCCTTTCTTGTGTACTGTTCCAGGTCCTCCACTCTTTTTTCCAGCTCTTCAATCTTTTCATCCTTTTCTTTGATAATTGCTTTCAGTTGTTGAAATTCTCCAATCAAACGCATCAAGCTTGTCTGTTGCTTCACCACCTTGCTCAGTTCTTCTGACATGACATTCATTGATAGTTTTAGTTCTTCCATGTCTTTTGTCAAGTTTGGAGCCATTTTCACTGCTTGTTAGCTGCTGAGAATCCTGGTAGTTCACTAGGCCTTTGCTGGTTGTTTAAGCACATGTAGTCAAAAAAGTGCTTAAAATTTGAAAAATAGCAGAAATGATCCCACAAATCTAAACATTAGTTGAATATCAAAGTGCAAATCTTCAACATTTGCTTGGATGTCAAGTTGTATTTCAGATATTCAGTAGATTTTCAATAGATTGCAGGCCAGGTCCTCCAACCTCTCCTATCCAGCTGCCATCCTCTCCTATCCAGCTGCCAAGTTGTGAAGTTAAATGTCACGAAATATTTTTAAAGAGGAAATGAGATCCTAAAAATGACTTTTTATACCAAATATTTAATAATTATTGAACAAAACAATATTTAGGATACCATACCATAACATTTTGTTTATAGAACACTTAAAACAGGACAAGGCCAACCAAAGTGCTGTGCAAACAAACAACAGGCAACACATAGGCAACATACACAATGAAGTACAAAAAAACCAAACAGAATACAGTATAAACATAAAATCTGTAAAAATAAAACAGTCTGTTGGTCTTTCCTCATGACAATCAAAGATAACTGAAAATTTCAAACAATTTTTTAAGGCTTCAAAGATGACTGTCATGAGAAATATGTAACTAAATAAAGTATGCTAAACAGACAAAAGCAGGGTGACATAAACTGGACATAAAAGGGAACACAGAACCCCGAAGACCCCCAAGTCAAGGTGGGTGGTTAGGAGATCATCCACGGCAGGGCAGAAGATCTGGGGGCTGACCTGGCGACCGTCTGTCGACAGGCCAGCGGTCCGGCGGGCGGCCAGGAGGCCATCCTCCCTTGGACCAGGGTTCTGGAGGACGGCCATGAGACCATCCCTCTTTGGCCAGTGGAGAGGCCACAGCTGCAGGTGAGGAGACAGCTGTTGCCCGATCGATGAGGGCCTCGTGAGCGAAGACCCCTGGCGAGGCAAGGACCTCCAGCAGAGCGAAGACCCTCAGCGAAGCGAAGACCTCTGGAGAAGTGAAAACCTCTGGTGAAATGAAGACCTTCAGTGGAGCGAAGACCTCCAATGAAGCGAAGACCTTCGACGAAGCGAGGACCTCGAGAGCGAAGACCCCTGGTGAGACGAAGACTTTCTGCAAGGCGAGGACCTCTGGAGGAGTAAAAACCCTCTGCAAAACGAGGACCTCCAGTGGAACGAGGACCTCTGGAATAAAGACCTTTGGCGAAAGGAGGACCTCAAGAGCAGAGACCTCCGGCAAAACGAAGACCTCCAGCGGAGCGAGGTCCTCTGAAGAAGAGACTCTCGGCACAACAAGGACCTCCGATAGAGCGAGGACCTCTGAAGCAAAGACCCCCGACGAAGCGAGGACCTCCGGTTGGGCGAGGACCTCTGGGGTGAATACCTCCAATGCGAAGACCTCTGATGAAGCGAGGACCTCTGAGACGAAGACCCCCGACGAGATGAGGACCTCCGGTTGGGCAAGGACCTCTGATGGAGGAGCGAGGACCTCTGAGGTGAAGACCCCCCAATGACACGAGGACCTCCAGTTGGGCGAGGACCTCTGATGGAGGGGCGAGGACCTCTGATGGAGGAGCGAGGACCGGGGGCGAGAACTTCTGATGGAGGAGCGAGGACCTCTGATGCAGGAGCGAGGACCTCTGAGGCAAGTACCTATGATGGAGGGGCGAGGACCTCTTATAGAGGAACGAAGACCCCTAGTGAAACGAGGACCTCCAGTGACGCGAGGACCTCTGAGGCGAAGACCCCCGGCGAAACGAGTGAGGGGGATACGTTCGAGGATACATTTATCTATAAATAGATAAATGTACAGTACTGTACATGTAAAGTATTCATTTATTTTTAAAAAAGTTGTTTTTTTGTGATCCTACTTACGAATTTTTGACATATGAGCGCCCCCTAGGGACGGAACTCGCTCGTAAGTCGGGGACTACCTGTATTTAGGTAAACGAGAAAAAGTAGAAAATGAGATTGAAAGACAGTCACATGCTCAACTAAAGTTCGGATAGCTTACTATACAAATAAAAATCACAAAACAGTGTGTGAATGCATTTCTGCATTAATTAACTTGGACTTAAATTATTGAACTGACCTGATGTTTTCTTTCATGTGTGGAAAGTGGAGAACAGCAGTCATGTATCACTGAACGATGCGTAGAAAATGAGATAAAAGATTTTTACACAAAGCCAAACGGGCAGCAGTGTGTGAAGGGTCCCAATCAGAAGCAGTTGGTTTGTTTTAACAGAGACACATGGCAGATAAATCAGATTTAAAGCAGTGGTTCCCACACTTCATATTTTGACCCACAAAACAACAGCGACAGACATTTGTGACCCAGACTATTACTAAGTGAAGTGTACAAACTTTACTAACAAGTCATGAAATAAGGGTATTAAGGCAACAAAAGCCATTAAAACTTCCTTTTTTTAAATTAATGACTTCTGTTTTTATTTTTTTGTAGCTGACCAAAGAATGGTTCTGACCTCAACTTAGGGAGTCGTTGATTTTCAAGCAGTTTGTGAACACGAATGACAGCATTTCATCAGCTGGTCCCAACTCTTTAATAGAAATTTCTTATTAAAATATCACACAAAAAAACTTTTACTTATTGGTGACTGCTCTCAAGTCAAGTCTTGGATTAATTTAACATCTTACCTCTCCATCAATCTGGCTTCAGGAAACAATGCTGCACCACGACTGCTTTGCTGAAGGTTTTTAATGACATTGTTGAAGCACTGGATGCTAAGGATTGTTGTGCTGCACGTTTCTTAGACCTGTCTAAAGGTTTTGACGCTGTGGATCATGACATCTTGTGTCATAAACTCTCAGAAATTAGTTTCTCAGATCACACCATTGGTTGGCTCACAAAGGATCTCTCAGATCGGAGGCAATGTGTTCAACATAACCATACTTTTTCCAGCTATATAAATGTTAACAACGGTGTACCACAAGGTTCAGTCTTAGGACCCACCCTTTTCACAATCTACATAATTAATGTCGGTCAGAGCATCCCTGATCCAACCTTTCATTTCCATGCTAATGAAACAGTTGTTTATTGTCGAGCTAGTTGCTAAGGTTCTCCAGCTTTTACAGTCTGATTTTGACATCATCCAGTCAGAATTGTTCAGTCTCAAACATGTGCTAAACGCTGACAAAACCAAAGGGATGTTGTTTTCAAACAGAAAGTTGGTTCTAGCAGTCGTTCCTTCCATTTTATCTTGAAATGGTATTCCTATTGAGTTTGTCAATTCTTACAAAAATGTGGGTATCTTGGTCAACTCGCAGCTCTCCTTTAAGCTCCATGTCGAAAACTTGATACAGAAACTGATAGTTAAATTGGGTTTCCTTTTCAGAAATAGATCCTGTCTTACTCTGAACGCTAGGAAACACCTTCTAACTGCAACTTTTCTCCCCTCCGTTGACTATGGTGACATTATTTACATGAATGCTCCTACAAGCATCCTGTTGGACGCCTCTATCATGATGCACCAAGATTCATAATTGGCTGTAACTACCAATGCACCCTGTATTCACTGGTTAACTGGTCATCATTAACTTCACATAGACCCTCTCACTGGTAAATTTTCATTTTTAAATCACTTCTTGGCCTGCTGACTTCATACATCTCCTCCTACATGTCACTGTGTGAGTGCAGCTACAGCGTGCGCTCTCAGGACATAATTACTTGCAGTGTACACTCAGTGTGGAGTAAACTTGGCAAAAGGTTCTTCTCCTACTCATTCCATTTACTTTTCATTTCAAATGCTTTTTCATGATTGGATATTGTGATCTGTGTTCTTTGTTTAAAACAGGTCTTTTTGTAAATGAGTCATCGAGGCTCAATGAGACTAACCTGTATAAATAAAGGTTGTATTGAACTAACATTCCCTTAAATCAATCAATACAGAGAAAATGTAAAATACTTTTATAATAAATAAAAAAAATCAAAAGGTGCTATAAACAATAATGGAAAACAGGAAACCTGCTTCCTTTAGCAACTCTACCACTGGTACATAAAGCTTAAAAAAATCTGTTAATGCACACTAAGACCAGCAGTACACACACTGACCCATCTTAGGAGGAGGTGTTTTTATAAAGCCAGCAGGTCACGTCTGTGTTGATCCCACCACACCCACGTTTCCTCTGAAAATCTTGGAAGATAAATAACACCCGTGCAGAGATAACTTTGATTGCTGCACAACTTGACCACTAAAACACACACACACACAGTGCATAGACAAACAAAAGCATTGGTGCTGCTTGCTCTGCGTCTTCCCGCTCTCTCCCTCATCCTCTAACATTCCCATCACCTTCCCACGCATGATGTGACTTCCTCCATTTAGCAAGCCTTATAAACAAACACTCCACATGCTAACCTCGCATAACTCCGGCTGCAGCCTTTGCTAAACGTCACCTCTTCACTCACACACTTACCACAATGTGAGGAAAGATGTGCAAATGCTCCAATCTGAACATTTGCCAACGTGCATATCATTTAACAAATCGGTTTGGGAGGGCTTTCTACCCTTTTTGCCCTCTTTCCCATCTCAGCCATCACTTTCTTGGCCAACGTGTTCCTCCATCTGTTAGCCAGCTGGTGGAAGCAGGGGGGAGATTCCTGCTCCACCCGTATATTTGCGAAAATCAACAGTCCAACTTTCTCCCAGCGACTGCGATGACTCTGGTTTCACCTCCCTGCATGATGTCACATGCAGGCCACCGTCACCGCAGTGTTGGACGCAGAGCGCTGGGACAAATCACTGACAAAATGTAGTTTTATTTAGCTGCAATCTTACCGTACTTCTATAAACATGTTCAACCTACTGAATCTAGGATAGAGTTGAGATCAAATTTACATTAAATTTCCAGACAAGTTGCCTAAATGAGTTCAGCAACATGAATAAAGGAGGTCACTGAGAAAAGCCTGTTCACCAAAACGTGTCAATCATCAATCTTTTCTTCATCCTCCTCTTCCTCCTCTCCGACAGATGGGATCAGGATGAGGCTGGCCCTGATAGTGTGTAACTTGACCCGAATGATCTTGGCTCACCATCCCCAGTGTTGGTTTAACCTGGTGTTAATGCACCCCTTCGGTGCTTCTGAATCAGAGCTCTGTCTCACTGGGTCAAACACATGTCCAGCCTCCGTCACCGCTGCTGTCAAATGGACTTTTCAAGTAGCACCGTCTTGTTCAGAGATCTGTAGTCACATGTGTTGCTTGTCAGCTGGACGAAGCCGTGAGACCAGAACACTAGAAACCTGAGCGCTTTTACTATTTCAACACTGTGCTCTCAACTATTCCATAGTTTATATTTACTTTTGACACTTTGGATAGCAATTAGTTTGATTTCAGCTTGTTTTTATTATTTAAATAAGTAAGTGCTATGTGTTATCATTATATGTTCCCATACAATGGCAAAATTACTTCTCTGCATTTAACCCATCGCAACTGGGATACACCCGGGTGGAGCAAAGGGCAGCTATGTAAGTGCCCGAGGAGCATTTAGGGATTAGGTGTCTTGCTCAGAGACATCACAAAATGTGGGAATAGCTGGGGATTAAACCTAGGACTTTTGGGTCCCAACTCACCCTGCCTCTACCCATCTCTGCCCCATATATAAAAATCACTGTGATGTCCCTCTAATTTGTATGGGTGACATCTGTGCTGCTGATTATCCATGCTGCTGATTTCATCCTGCTGATTATCTCATATCTCATTCATACCCATTTTCTCAACACATGTTAAGGCTTATGCTGTTAGGTCATATTGTTTTACATTATTAGTTATATCTTAGATCTTTTAGCGCACCATTATGTGTTCATTTAATGTGTATCTTAGAACTTTTAGCATACCATTTGGCGTTCGTTTAACATATATCTTGGATCTTTTAGCATACCGTTTGGCTTTCATTTAGTGTATATCTTAGATCTTTAATGTACCATTTGCATTCGTTTAGCGTATAACTTAGATATTTAATGTACCGTTTGCATTCGTTTAGCATATGTCTTCGATTTTTTTAGCATACCATTTGACGTTCATTTAGCGATATCTTAGATCTTTTAGTGTACCATTTTGCATTCCTTTAGCGTATATCTTAAATCTTTTAGCGTACCATTTGGCCTTTGTTTAACATATGTCTTCGATCTTTTAGCGTACCGTTTAGCATTCGTTTAGCGTATAGCTTAGATCTTTTAGCGTACCGTTTGGCATTCGTTTAACATATGTCTTAGATCTTTTAGCATACTGTTTGGCATTCGTTTAGCGTATAGCTTAGATCTTTTAGCGTACCGTTTAGCATTCGTTTAGCGTATAGCTTAGATCTTTTAGCGTACCGTTTGGCATTTGTTTAACATATGTCTTAGATCTTTTAGCATTCCATTTGGCATTAGTTTAGCATATGTCTTAGATCTTTTAGCGTACCATTTGTACCATTTGACGTTCGTTTAGCATAATTATATCTTTGATTTTTTTTTAGCATACCATTTGGCATTCATTTGGCATACAATATTTAGCGTACCGTTTGGCATTCGTTTAGCATATGTCTTAACTTTTTTGCGTACCATTTGGTGTTTGTTTAGAGTATATCTTGAATCTTTTAAAGTACCATTTATTGTTTGTTTAGTGTATATCTTAGATCTTATAGAGTACAGTTTGGCGTCCGTTTAGTGTATATATCTTAGACCCTTATTTACTGTTTCTTTACATACTTTATATTTTGCTAACTTTGGGTGTAACTGGGACCCTGTGTATATCATTTTGTTCCAAATCATGTACCACATGTGATGCAAATGACAATAAAAGTAACTTGAACTTGAACTAAAAAATATAATATAAATCTATCATTGTATTATTTGTTGGAACAAAACAGGAAAAAGTAAATGCTTATTTATGTTCAGCTATTTTATGTTGCTTTAGTGTTTATATTTTACCTCAAAAACTCTCATTTTTAGTTTCGTTTTGTGCATAGTATATTCATAATTATTGAATTATTAGATTTTGTAACTCTCTCTGAAAATGATGATTTGTTCTGAAAACTACAGTTTCATAAAATAAATTATCTACCACAGCCACGTCCTCAGCTTTTCTTAATAAAACTTTAATTTCAGTGGTGAATTCTTTTAGACTTTCAGAAAACAGAGCTTTGGTTTTGTTAACATTAAAATTAAATTAGTTTATAACTAAACTTAATTTGGGGGAAGTTTTAATTCCTTTTTCAGAGCATAAAAACAATTGATCAGACTTTTTCTTGGACAAAACAAATGTGGGGATCTTGGCTCTAAATCATTAACTTGTACACATTGCTGAACAACATGATATATTTCTCAATTGAACGGTCTAAAACAAAGAGGTTAAACAAACCTTAAATCATTTATTCTTAAAACTTTCAAGCAAAATGAAAAGAAAGTTCTGTTTGTTCACAATATTTCCAGGTTCTCTCTCCCGTTTTAACCTTCTTTTCGTAGTAACTAGAACTTTGTGCCCCTGTGACCTTGGACCAGTAATGTCTGGCTCACTTAGCCTCTTACAGGGTCTCAAATCGCAAATTGGTCTCAGACATAAGGCCAGACTACAAGTGGGTTATCAACACCAAGTGTGTGACTGTGAGAGCTGAAGGTCTTTTGGTGGACGGGAAAGTTTGCCTAAGATTACCATTTGAAATGTCAGTTTTAACTTTACTTCAAGTAGAAGGAAAGAGTAAAAAGTTAAAGTAAACATAAAAACGTGTCATTGGGCCTCAGAGGGCAAATCCTGGAGATGCTTAAGAGAAATAAACAGCAATTTTCCTTCATTCATTCAAATCCTCTACACATATTAATAGATTTAATGGTCATGTGTTTGTAAAACTGTGGTTTTGGTCTTCTGATCATTAAAGAAAAAAACGGACCTTATCGCAGCAGATCCTCCCACTTTCTCTGCTTGTCTCGCACTATTCATGCAGCTATTCATGCAGCTATTCATGCAGCTCTCGGGTGAAAGTCTTAAGTCTTTCCTTCATTCATTAAGATGCCTGTTCAGTCTAGCTGAGGTTTCCATGTCTGTCCAAACACGGAGACGCTCAGGCCGAAGAAAAGTCAACCAGAGAGAAATCCCATCTGTGTCCTCATCCATTCTACAGGTCTGGACATGAGCAAACAGCATGCATTCACCGCCCTGGCAACCCTCTTTTCACTTCACACTGGCAAAATGACACACACACACACAAATCAAAGTTCTTGACAGGAGACCCAACTCCCTCTCTTGGTGTAGTCCCGTACAAAACAAGACTTCCTGGTTCTTTGTGACACTGGAAGCAAAGCCGTGTAAGAAGCTGAGGCCTATGGGTTTCTGTTTAAATGACAAAACTTCAACTACGGCGCAGCGAAGGCCTGAATGTTGTTTGCATATGGTAATCGTTTTCCAGACAGACTTACAAATGCTTTTATGTGGTGTAGTAACACAAAAGCATTTAGGATTTACAGATAAATGTTTGTTACAATTAAATTGGATAAAAAAAATTTCTTCTTCACTATTCCTCTTGAATGTTTTTGATTAAAATAAATTAGAGCCATAAATCTTTTGCTGAGCTATGTTGATGTGGCCGTCGAAAGGCAGAGGCGGAAGATTATGTTTTCGCCTGAGTGAGACAACAGGATTCAAGATGGCTGCCACAGCCAACTTAGGCCTCATTGACAGAGGTTTTGTGGGTAAGTTTGACCCAATGGCAGCAGGAGGGTTAAGAGCTCACAACTGGTCTAATATTTAATCAATTTTACAAATAATCACGTAGAAGTTGATGTGGTTTTATCTGACACTGACCCAAAAACATTTTCTGAGTGCTAACTAATTTAGCAAGAGCTTTGCTTAAAATTTTGTCTTTGAGTATTATAGTCAACCATGTTTGTCTGTTAGCAAAATATCTCACAAACCACTGGACAGACTTTTATCCAAGTTTTAAAAAGTAATCATTGGATGTACATCATATGTTAACTCCCCTTATAAACCACAAAAATGGCTAAAATTCAATACATTTTTACAGATATTGTGCTAAAATTTGACATTTGTTGTACCTGAGAGTCAATTCAATTCAGTTTATTTTTATAGTGCCAATAAATCACAACAGAAATCATCTCAGGACATTGAACAAAACATTCATATACATAAAAAGTACGTTAATAACATTATTTATCTAGGAATGCACAATATTATTGGCATGGTACGGGTATCGGCTAATATTAGCATTAAAGTTCAATATCGGACATCGGACATTCCATCAAAATAACTCACCGATATAAAAGCCGCTGTTTTTTTGTATGCCTGCAGCAGCAGCACAACGTGATGACGTCACATGCGCCTACCTGATCTAATCACGGCGGAGAGGAAAATTCAAAATGTTGGCGGTGTTGTTTTTTTAAATTTTTTTATTGAGGATGTCGGATTCTGAAGATTTTTGGACTACGTTGAACCTTGCTACATTGTCCCGAGTTGGAGATATTTTTCCAACTTAGACTTACCCGAGTTACAAGCCGTCATTTCTGACATCATTGAGAAGCTACCGGTAATAGCCGATAGCACTTGGGTGAGTTTTACCACAGACATTTTGGCGTCAAGTGTTAGCCTCGTTAGTATGATTAGTCTTACGGCACAATAGATAGACAAAAACTTTGAACTTTAAAAAAATATATATATATATATACTTACTACTTGTACTACTATTATTATTTTGCAGTTTTTTACTTATCGCGGGGCATCAGGGTATGGATCTCCCGCAATAAACAAGGAACTACTGTACCGAAAGCATGAAGAAATATAAAACTGATTAATATTTAGTTAAGCTCACAATTAAAAGGCTAGAGCACAACTACCATTTGGCAGTTAATGCTCCAGCGCTGACTGGATATCCTCTGCAGCCTTTTATGCTCCTCTTGCACATGAAGCCGATGATCCTCAGGTTCTGCTGAATGGTGCTCAGATGTGACTGCAGAGCAGAACTTCCACAGTTACGCACTAACATGTTGCAGGAGATTGCATATGTTTTCAAGGTTTAACTACAACAGGTCCATGATTTCTCAATATGAGATGCTTAGTTTATGTTTTATTTGAGTTAGTTTAAAACTCTGGTTTGAAACAAAGTGGGCGATATGCATTTCTTCAAGGAACAATATGTGTATGTTATAAATGCAGTTTTAATATGAGGAAAACATAACTATTTTATCTATTGAAGTCATGTGCAAAATTAGTCAGCAGTCATGCACCTCCTGTTCGGTTTGAATTCTTATTTTCCATCTTTGTAACACACGTCACACAGCAAGAGCGATGCGATGGAAACGTTCAGTCCTCAATTGGGGAGTTTGCTTAGACAGATAGGACAAATATTTCTTTTGTGTGGTCGTATCCTCGCCTCAGTTTGGCTCTGACAGCCACAGAAAGAGTGAACAATTCAATTTTGACCACATTATGGACGGAGTGGCTGCTCTGTCCAAGACACATGACATTCTCACCAGCTGTCTGTTTGCACTGCAACAATATAAGCTTGGGTATCAATTAGCTTTATAAAGGGAGAAGAGCCTAGTGGTACAGCGGAGACATCATAAAAACACAGAGAAGCTGGACTTTAAATGTGAAGCCAACAATAAATGAATCCAATTATTTCTAAACTGAACAAACAAAGACAGCTTCAGATGACTTTAGCGCCATATGGGAGCTTCTTTCGAGGCAAAGACTCTGTAATAGCACACCAACTGCAAGGACGAACTGCAGCCGGGACCACATGTTCCTGTAAATCAAACCACGACTGCTCTTTAGTGGCAGGGTCTGACAACTAGCAACGAGGAGCAGGTGATTGCATTATGATCACTTCATAATTTGTCTTCACAAACTGCTTGGATAGACAGGCAAACTGAGAACCAGCAGTCTGGGGGAAAAAAAGATGAAAATCTTGCGTTTTAAATAACCATAAATTTAAGGTTCATAGAAATTCTGGTGCAGTACCTGTTTTCTATGAGAACTTTATTTCGCTCAATCGAAATCCACTGCTTAAGTACTCCACTCTTAATTATTTTGTCCAATAACTGAACAACCATCAAAGCACAAACGAAACCAACTAGAGAAATCACATTTCCTGTGAAAATGGAGTGTGAATACTTATTGCTGAAGAACTTCCTGAAAAATAGCTGAAATGTAGCTGAAATGGAAGAACAAGCCAACGTTTGCAGAAGAAAACAGAAAGAACACATATTTGCTTAATTAAATTTAAATGCGCAGAAATGAGCATAAAATTAGGAAATTAGCTAAAAAAGTTGAAATTAGCCAAAATACAGGTGGTCCCCGACTTACGAACAAGTTCCGTTCCTACGCATCGTTCGTAACCCGAAAATTTGTAAGTCGGAACGATTTACACGTGCCGTTTGTAAATCCGTATTTTTGGTCGTAAATCGGAAAATGTATGTTAACGCTGCGTCGCACACCCGTTTATCAACATGAGACTGAACAAGCGTACATACTGGTTCATAAACATGCACAGAACTTTATTTACAA
>JARVJN010000835.1:20838762-20852487 GCA_031763805.1 Argolebias nigripinnis | reverse complement strand
GGACACGAGCTAGAAACGGTCGGTGTACTCTCTGGAAGTGTACCCTAGCGGACAAAAGTGGTACTGCACCATTTTTTTGCCAAAATGAAAAACGGCGATATCAGAGCCAAAAATGGGTCTAAAAATATGAGGAAAAATCCATAAATATGATGCTTTGGCGTATAAGCCGCAGGACATTCAAATTAGTAAGAGAACAGCTACTTATATGCCGAAAAGTACGGTAAATACATATTAAAGCTCCACACAACCTTTTACTATGATAAAAACCCCTTCAATCTTGTTTTATTTGGGTCTATTTACAGTTCTTCTTCTTGTTCTTGTTTATTTTGTTCTTGTTCTTGTTGTTCTTCTTCTTCTAGTTGTTGTTCTTGGTGTTGTTGTTCTTTTTGTTCTTGTTTTTTTTTGTTCTTGTTTTTTTGTTCTGTGTGTTCTTGTTCTTCTTCTTGTTCTTGCTGTTTTTGTTCTTGTTCTTCTTGTTCTTGGTGTTCATCATGCTAAGCACTATTAAAACAGCATAAATCTGCCATCTCCTCAGCGAATCACAGTGAAACCTCAATGAAAAGTACTTAGTTCCACTCTGGTGAGCCTCTGCCTAACAGGTCGTCCTGCCACGTGCATTTCATTGATTTACAAAGCAGAACATTCAGTGCTGATCGTATTCTGTCATGTTTAAAGCTGCAGTATTAAGTTTATTGTATTGCAGCCAGATCATATTCTGTAAAAAGATTTACAGCGTTCAATGACAATCAATCATGTCTATCGAATAATTCCTGAAACAGATTTTTTCTTACGTGAGGCCAGGAACTTTACATCTCTTAGTTTTAGAACACATCCAGGTTTTCACCCATCAGTGAAATATGGAAATTTCCTGCCCTTGTGTTCTATATAGAAAGTATTCAAGAAGTTGTTTCTATTTTAATTCAGTTGGGGTTTATCAGGGTAGAGGGACACGACGAAACGAGCCCGTTCAGGAAGGTAAAAACATTAAAGAGAGATTTGTGAGCTGTGGATTTGCCTGTGAGACAGCTTTTGAAATGACCCGTGAATGATTTCTGCTGTAACAAGAGCCCAGATCAGCAGAGAGACAATCAAACACAGAGTAAAAGAACAAGAAAATAGAGAGTGAAGCCAGCGGAAAGTAAATGACTCACTCTTATCCTGTTCTGGAGGCTCCAGGATGTCACTGTCTGTGTCACTGGGAACATGCCAAGGCTGTCTGATGGCCTGTAGCTGCTGGTAAAACTCATCCTGAAATGGAAAAAGAACACAGCGCCAGAGAGGTGATCAAACGCTAAAATTGTTCATATTTTGAGTCAATAAGCAAAAAATAAATAGGCGGGAAGGAAAGGTTAAAGAATCTCAACAGTCTAGGCATCTTAGAGTTTGCATATTCTTACAGGTATTACTCAGATCGTATCGATTTTAGATCTTTTGAAGTGGGGTCCTGTGGAAATGTTACGCACATTTAGTGTCTTACCTGTTTTAGATAACTTTATTTGGAGAGTTTACTTCTTACTGGTTTGATAAGCTAACAGCTAACCAGAACAAAACCAAAGTGGATATTAATCAAAGTACATGCTCAATAATCCAGATGTACAATCCAACACGGTTCAATCAGGTCATCCGGGCGGTTTCTTTTTTATGCCGAGATGCGTTTTTCCACTTTGGAGTAGGCTGTTGGGGGAGAATCAGTTTTGTTTCGCGTTTCCTCAGACTGATGAAGCCCTCAGGATGGAGGGCGAAACGTCTCAGCACAAAAATAAACCGTCCAGATGACTTGACTGAACTTGTTGGATTGTTGCACTTATTAAATAACTCCAAATTTAAAAGTGTCAGTTACTTACACAAACACAGTTTAAAAACTTTTACACCTCTGCCATTTCAACAATGCACACGTACTCTGGCAAAAATACTTGTATTATGATATTCCTCATGAAAGTTCCTCAGGCTACACCTGGTGTACTACAGCTAGCTGGTGACGCTGCTATTTAGGTTTACCAAGAATTGCTAAAAGTGGTTTTAAGATGGGATCAGCTTAATTAGCTTTATTTAAGCTTGTCATTCTTGTCAGAATTTTTTTTTCAAACTGACATTCTACAAAGATCCATCTACAACAGGTAAGTTTTTCATTTTTCAGAATTTTTTTAATTGAACCTCATTGCAAAAGCTGTGAATTATTAATTCAAGCTCTAACAAAGGTACATATTGAGCAGTATAATTTTTTATTTTATTATTATTATTATTATTTATTATTATTATTATTATATATTTTATTATTTATTAATTTTTATTATTTGTTATTATTTTTTATTATTATTGTAACAGCCTACATTAAATAAACTGTTTTGTTTATTCAGATATGACGTTCATCAAGCTTTGAAGTGTGTTTTAAACAATTAAATCTGTGTGAATTGTAAATAAAAATATATTTTTTGTGAATTACTTAAAAAAAACTTCCTGAAAGATATGTTTAACTGGAAACAATAATTATGTGGACGTTGTGGTAAATTATGTTCTCTTGTTTAGATAAAATAACAATAATTTGATATTTATAGCAGTAGAAATTCTTGACTGAATAAAAATTGACAATAAACAAACAAACAGCCAGTTTGTGCGGTTGTTTCTCTCCATCCTAAATACTTGGTGAGTTGTGTAAGGTTTATGCAACACAGTAGTAAACATGTTTTCATCCCAGTTGTTTTTCAATGTTTTAAACGTCTCACTTTCAGTACCAGACTCCTTATGTTTTTGCACTTTAAACAATTTAGTGATGGGTTAAAACAGACAACTGTTTTGTTTAAAAACTAATTTTACATAATGGTGCCACCACAAAAAAAAGTTTATTAAACTAAAGCATATAAAATCTGATCTTTTCAACCCAAAAGATCAGAAGTTGCTATATAAAAATAAGTATTTGTGCAAAATTTGTAAACTTTTACTGAAAATCCAAATGGATAACCAATTTATTCAGGTATGAAGTTTATGAATTTTTATGTTTTGCATTTAAGGCTTTAGTTTTTCGATAAGAGAGCAGGTGGCCTCAATAAAAGCCGACTGGCTGCACAGGAATCAGGTTTTGGATCATGTCACGAGGTGTCAACTGGTATAACTGTCAAAAAGTATCCAAAGAGAACGTAAAGCTACTGGATGTCATTAGGAAAGCCTTCAAAAACGGCTTCGATTTAACAGGGCTGCTGTTAAGAAATCATGAAAGGAAAATATGAAAAGAGATCCCTCTGAAAGCAGCCCTTTAATACCAGGCTCATTTTTCCACAATGAAATGACATCCTACTGTACAGACCTCCACGACTCTCCACAAAACCCCACACGAAGTATGTGTGTGTTTGGTAGGGTCATAGGAAAGCTCACACTTAATCTGTGTGTGTAAAAATGTTCATGTTCTGTAGCTTTCCTGAGAATGCACGTTCTATCTTATTTTACTCAACTTTCTCATAAAGTGAGTACGTTTATCAAAGGTTTTTCATGTTTAAACCAGGTTGAACTACATTTCACTGCAACAGTAGAGACAACTTGTTACAGAGGCTATTTTCATTTCAAATAATAGTCCAAAAGTGGGTATTTTCTGTTCTGCCACACAAAAAGCTACAGCCAAGAGACAAAGACTTGTTACAGAGGAACCAGCTAGACTGTTTCTGTCTAGAGGTTAAGTAAATACACAAAAAGTAAGTGCAAAAATAACAATTTGTGGTTTATGTGCTGGGCTTTTTGTCTGCATGGCTCACACTTTCTGGAGTCTTGTCATGGCTATCTTCAGGCAGTCACTGTGCTGTGCCAAAACTTATTCTGTCTATGTAACAGCCTACAACCAGGAATGCATTTTCACATCCCCACACAATTTTTTAAAATAGAATTGTAAAACCATAATGCCCATACAGAATATTTTTCTTTCTAGAAAAGGTCGAGTTCACAGTTAAGGGTTTTATGCTTGGTTAAGATAACTGGTGGGTTTTTGTTTGACAAAGAGATATGGAAGAAGTGTTTACTCTCTTTTTCAAATAAGACTGTACAGTATTGTTAAAAGTATTTACAGAGTTCGCTTATAAGGAACAAAAAATCTTTAAGTTGCAAACTGCAACACATTTTTGTTTCATTTTAAAATAAAAAACAATATACTGTGATACAGTATAAAAATGATGCAACTATGTGATACCATACAATTCAATACAATGTGATGCAATTTGAGATACATTTTCATAATATTTGATATAATATGATGGAATGCAATAATCTATAATGCAAAACAAAATGATGTGATATAACAGGATATAATGTCATAAGATGAAGTATGATAAAATGCAATATGATTTGATATAATGGAATGCAAAATAATGTGATGCATTGTGATACAATATGATATGATGGGATATATCGTCATACGATGTGATTTGAAATACATTTTCATAATATTTGATATAACATGATGGAATGAAATAATATATGATGCAATACAAAATTATGTGATACATTGCAATAGTCATAATGCATAATAATGTCATAAAATTAAGTATGATACAGTGCAACATGGTATGATATAATGCAATGCAAAATAATGTGATGCACTGTGATGCAATACGATATTATAGAATATGATATATCGCCATATGATGCAATTTGAAATACGTTTTTCTAATATTTGATATAATATAATGAAATGCAATAATATATGATGCAATACAAAATGATGTGATACACTGCAACAGGATATATTATAAGATGAAGTATGATATAGTGCAATATGGACTGATATAATGCAATGCAAAATAATGTAATGTATTGTGATGCATTACGATATGTTGGATGATATATCGTCATCTGATGCAATTTGTCATACGATGCAAGATGATACAGTGCAATACTGAGCAATGTAGTATACCATATTTTTGGGATTATAAGGTGTAATATTGATGAATAGGTCTGTTTTCATACATAAAGATTATAAGGGGCATTAAGTGAAACAAAACAGTCAGATAAGTCCAACTTTATTCAACTCATTCACAATTTCTACATAAAATTGGTTCGAGGTCAGTAAACACAACCAGAATTAAAACATAAGGAGCAGCACCTGATTATAAGGCTCACTGCTGATTTTTGAGAAAATTAAAGGATTTTAAGTGTGCCTTATAGTCCAAAAATATGGTAATATAATGTGAGGCAGCAGAATATTATGCACAATATTGTTGCCTTGGGGAAATTTATTTTCTACTCATTGTCCCAATAGCTTCCTCCACAAAAGTTCTATAAAGAGACTTTTAAATCAATCAGTCAAAACAGTCATAGTGAGATACAATGCACAATTATCCACAACACTCTCAGCTTTAAAATGTATTAAAATATGAATAACTCAGTAGAGTTACGCACCAAGGTTGAAAGCTTGTTTCTGTTTGGGGTCTTACCTCAGACAGATACGCCCGAAGG
The DNA here is from genome assembly GCA_031763805.1 of Argolebias nigripinnis. Taxonomy (NCBI): domain Eukaryota; kingdom Metazoa; phylum Chordata; class Actinopteri; order Cyprinodontiformes; family Rivulidae; genus Argolebias; species Argolebias nigripinnis. Next base: position 20,847,051 of record JARVJN010000835.1, on the reverse strand, counting down.
CTGGCACCAAGGCTGTCTGTGGTACTTAAACCTGGAGGAGTGAGCAGCGGTCGAGGCAGTATTGGCTGACATGTGGGCGTCACAGGGCGGCTTCGCGACCTCCTGAATGTCACCTCTTTATGAGAACCAGGGTTAAACGTGGAGCGTGTCAGTAAGCTAGTAGGGGTCAGAGCTTTGCTGGGGGTTCTGGGGGTTTGAGTCCTACTCCCAGGGTTGCTGGGATACTTAGTCCGACCCATGGTCAGGGAGGTGGGTTTGGGGCTTAGCAAGGGGAGGTTGGCTGAGAAGCTGGGAGACTGGGGCCTGGAGACGAGGCTGGCCAGCGGAAGCGTGTCAGGTAGAGCTCGGTGGCGCAACGGGTTGTGGAGCAGACCGCCATGTGGATTGTTGGAGCTCCTAGTGGTCATCTTGCCTACTTCTGCCAGTTTGGCCAGGTCCTTTTCAACCTCTGTTGAAGAGAGAATAAAAACATCCAAACATCACTCATTACAAAGCTTTAAATACAAACGTATAAAAAAAAGACTTGGGTGCTCTTTGGCATCAAAAACGTAGTTTTAAAGGGGAAACAAGCAGTACGTAGATATCCCCCATTTTCAAGATGAGTTATTTTCTGTACTGGAATTTACAAAGTAACTGGGAATGCAAGTAACCCTTACAGTTTTTGGTGCAAGATCAAGTGGGTAGGGGTTGTTTAAGAATAGAGGTACAGGTAGGTTTATTGTTTTTGCTTATCCGGGTAGCACAGAGGGACAGATCTTTGGGAGGGGAGGGAGCATTTTTATCCAATACAAGTTGCAATGGCGGAGCCAGTGCGTGGCCAATGGTGGCCTTAGCCACCATAGATTAATCTTAGGCCACCTCACCAACCATTCATCATCCATTTCATTCCGTGACAGGGGACACAATGAGAGATGATAAGCGATAAATCGAGGAAAAAAAAAATATATATATATATAGGTTTAAAATGTATGTTTATCACAGATTTTATTTTATCTTTCCCAAATTGAAACAATGACCAGAGTTTTCATCCATTTGCGACAGTGCCTGTAACACACTCAGATTACTGAGTGTTACAGGCACAGATTACTGTCCAAGATCCCACCATAACGTCAGCTCTGCTTTTGATCATAATTCGGAGGCCATGAAAGGAAGCTGGTCCGCATCCCACTGGACAGATGATTCACACATTTTACCGAGCATTAAAATAGGCGCGACTGCTCACTTTAATCCTTCTTCTGGGTAATGATGACAATATTTACAGCTCTTGTAAACTGTGATGAATCAAGCTTCACCCTAAAAAAAAAAAACTGATAGCAAGTTCAGAATGGAATAGTTTTCCATTTTTTTCTAGGAAAACAAACTTGTTTGTTTCCCTGGTAGTTTACGTAACAGTGTCTGTTTGAAAAGAACTGACAGTGCCAACCTCTGTGATCAACATCTGGGTCATTTTCCCCAACTGTTATGCTTTTGTTTCAAATGCTGGCAATCTGAGTTCAACAAACCTTTCTGGGAGTTATCATCGGAGAGGCATAATTTTACGAGTGAGTCATCGGGAGTGAGCCTTTCTGCAGAGCTGTATATGTGTGGTGTCAAATAAAACAAAAGCAAGCATGACAAGTATTTCATAAACCTTGACTTCCTTGTTTTTGAGCAAATGGTGCTTCGCTCCCATACAAACATGTTTTTCGTGTGATAATTTGAAACATATGTTCCTGCTCACTGACAGATACCCATTTAGTATGCAAAGTAGAAAACAACTAATACAGTTTGCATTGAAAACCCCTCCTTTAACGTCAGTTTGCAGATTTGTTTAACAGCATTATTCAATATTCATGAGTGCGTTCATTTATTTGACAATACAAATAGATTTATTGTGTTTAAAGCTTTTCTCTGCTCAATAATCTGGTTTATTTTCAGGAGATAGAAAACTCAGTTTAATGTTAACTAAGTTGATGAGCTCTGCTGGTCCTCGGTCCATATGATGATAAGTAATTTAACTGGAACGTGGAATTGTAATTAGCTGAATCCCCCGCACAGCTCCTGACCTTAAGACCTACCGAACTTGCCGTACACGTCGCATCAGTCCAAATATGTCTAATAATGTGGAAAACACAAATATGTTGCTTTGTCGTATACGTCGCATCTATTATGCATCACCGCTGACCACCCGGAAACGTGGGCTGGTGTTGTGCCAAAAATGGATTGGCTGCCAAATGGCGGCCACAGGAGCATAAACAGGAGGACTTTAATAAGAATTTTACAAGATTAATACTTAACAACAATTATTTGTTTGCTCGAAATTATAGCAAAGGTGTTTCTCAGTTCAACTTTTCCTTAATAAATGACTGTAATAGTCAAATCAGCTGCATTTCTAAAATAGATTTGCGGCTGCAGGAGCATGCAGAGGTAGGAGTCACTTTTCATTTCATCAAAATTTAACAAGATAAGCACCTAAAACCAATTATTTATTTGCTCAACGTTACAGTATAGGTGTGTAACAGTTGAACTTTTCTTCAATAAATGCATTTAATTGGTCAAATCAGCTGTATTTCAAAAATCGATTTGCAGAAGTGGAGCACGCAGAGGTAGGACTCGCTGTGCATTTTGTCGAAATTTAAGAAGATAAGCACCTAAAAACAATTATTTATTTGCTCAACATTATAGTAAAAGGTGTGTCTCGGTTCTTAATAAATCCACTATAATGACTAAACCAGCTCCATTTCTCCTAGGCGGTGCGTCAAAATGAAGCTGATTTGACGTTTACTCCAGGAGTTCCGGAGCGAGATGAAGGCGACTGTATGGCAAGCCAAGTGCCTCATTAATAGCCACTTTTACCCATTAATGAGACACTTTGGCTTGCCATATTAGTTGAGGGCCCTCTAGTGGCTGAAAATGGTAGTGTTCAATATTTTCCATGTCAGAATGAATGAAATCATCGGATCTCAGACAAATTTGGATTATAAATATGGGGGGAAAAACGTAAATAAGTAGCAGGGCATACAAATTCATGCAACTTATATGGCAAAAAGTATGGTAAATTAATTCCAGGAAAATAACCCTGCATGACACTTAAATTTTACACACTATAGTCTGAACTAAACCTGTTCCACGTATGATTTCCCAGTTTCTCGTCAAACCCACCTACACCCCGTTAACTGTGAGTGTGTGATTATATTCTGCTGTAAACAGGATACTTTCATTAGTCATTTATTCCAGTAAAATTCATCTTGAGATATTTATAGTTCTAATGATATTACCACATGTTTAAGGTTGTGTAAATCTCACCCATAAATGGTCACTCTACTCTTGAACTTGTAAACCATTTCTCCTGACTTACTGACATTAAAGAGGCACAGAATATCTTTAGAAATTCTGTCGATAAGCTCTCTTTCTCAGATGTTTCCACAAAGCGACAGCTAAAACGACGTGAGGAAAGCCATGCATACAACAATATGTAATACATTGCATGATGTTTTGATAGTTTTGATTCAATTTCAGTATTTAAAAAAATGAATAAAAACATAAACAAAGGAGAAGATGGAGCAAACAGACCAAATCTATTAAAGTCTTTGATCAGGGAGCGGTTGAACAGGGTGAGACACAGCCACCGCACGCAATAAAACCATTTAGAATGCATGCAGTCTTTATTGGGTCCCTCCTCTGAAAATAAACAAGTTCACTAATGACATATTTGCCTGCAGTCTTGCATCCATACCCAACACTGCTTCCCTGAATGAACTCAATCACCACCTCGATGTTCTTGAATCAGTAATTCACAATTTTATGTTTATCACTGCATTAATTAATACCTGTAAGACAAAAAGGTTATGTTTGACTATTAAAAAAAGTTTAAAATTGTGCATATTCTTACAGTGCGTTGCATGAAAATAAAGACATGATCATTGAGATGTGAAGAAAAATGAAACGGATGTTCATGACGTGAAGCTAATCAACTTGAAAAAGTGAATTAACTTTCCAAATAAAGTCAACAAGACATCTGCAGAGGCCTGAATAGTCAGTACCAGCGTGCAGCTGAACTTATTCTTAGCACACACGTTGCAGTGCATTCTTCAAAACTCACGCCGTTACGTTGACGGAAAAGCTGCATGTTCACGTCACTCCTCTAATATGCTTCAAATAAGACAGGCGTGTGAAGGTCTGCTCAAAGCCCTAACACAGTGTGAGGCAGTCAAACGGAGGGGAAGACATGCATAAACAAACAAATGCATGACACATGACACTTACATGGCGCCGTTCCCCCTTGCCTTTCATCTGATTCATAAACCGTGCTTAACCTTCATGACAGCAACTGACTCACCCGGACGTCACGCGTGTCAAAGATGAGCAGCAGAATGAATGATAATGTCCGAGCTGCTTAAAAAAATAGAAGCTTTATGAGAAAATATTGTTTTTTTTCCCTGTACAAATGGACTTTAATTAGCTTAGCTGGAGTTAACAAATGAATATAAATATTAGAGCTGTAATGAAATTTTCAATATGAGAATATTAGAAAATGATTAAAAAAAATTGAATGAACACAAACTTTAACCTGAATATAAAAGAGGATTAGAGATCCCAGATGTTTATTAGTTTTACTTGACATTTAACATCAGGGTTTGTGCAGAACAATGTGTAGCAAGAACAGAAAAATGGATTTTGTTGGTATTTTCTTGTGGAAAAATTGAAACTTTTTTCACATCATGGCATTGTTCCAATGTTAAAGCATTTTGGTCTGAAGGGTTTTACAAAGTATAAGACTTTAAAGATTTTGGATCCATGTTTGCCTCTTTGTCAAGCAGCTGCTAAAATTAAATATAGTTAAAAAAATTCAAAGTTCATGCTCAATAATCCAGGTAAAAGAAACCCAGCAAAGTTCAGTCAGGTCCTTTGGATGGCTTCTTTGTGTTGAAACATTTCATCTTTCATCCAAAGGACTTCATCATCATCAGTCCGAGGAGCAGCAACAAACTAAGTAGCACACTCAGTGGGACAATCAGTTTTATGGTGATAAGATGGTTTCTGGAGTCTGCCCTCTCCCCCATCGACTCCTCTGAGGCAGCCATAGCTAAAGTTCAAAACATCAAAGTTCATGCTCAATAATGAACTAATGCATTTGTGAACTTATGACTCCAGAAACTATCTTATCACCAGCAAACCGGTTGGTTCACTATGTGAGTGTGTTGTTTATGAGACTGAGTTTGTTGCGGCTCCTCAGACTGATGAAGTTCTTTGGATGAAAGACGAAATGTTTCAACACAAATAAACCGTCCAGAGGACCTGACTGAACTTTGCTGGGTAAAAAAAAAAAAAAAAAAAACTTGTTCAAAACCATTAAGACACTGGCTGTCAAAGTATGGTTTATTGTTGATCATTTGTTAAATATTTTGAAAGTTCTTGTCCCCCACCTCTCAGAGCCAGTGAAGGGAGGACAAAACTGGTAAAATATGCTCAAATCTACAAGCTCCTGTTAAAAGCCGAGGTGCAGCATTTTGGACGAGCTGAAGACATGAAAGGGAAACCTTACGACCCAACATAAAGTGTGTTACAGTAATCTAACCAGATTGTAACAAACGTATGTACTATTTTTTTCAAGGTCAGATATGGTCAACACTAACTTAAGCTTAGCTATCTGCCATAACTGGAAGAAGTTTTTTTTTTGGTAGAACAGAATTAATCTGTTTATTAAACTTAAAGTCAGAATCTAAAACCAGCCCAAAATTTGTAACAGACTCCTTAAGATAGATCAAGAGAGTCAAGGTTAATAGGAACAGAGACAGCAGTAGAGCTAGGGCTAAACACAATGACTTAAGTTTTCTGACCATTGAAACTTGAAAAGTTTGAAGCCATTTAATGTCATCAATACATGTTAACAGAGGGTTGATTGTGCATGAACTATTTTGTTTAAAGGGCAGATAAATCTGAGAATCATCAGCAAAACAATGAACTGAAAGACCATGTTTCCTCAGGATAGACCCCAAGGGGAGCAGATACAATGAAAACAGAAGGGGTCCAAGAATCAAGCCCTGTGGGACCCCACAGAAATGAGGCACTGACGCAGATACACTATTTCCAACGCTAACACAGAAACTCCTGTCACTTAGGTAAGAATGGAAAAAAGTAGTCCAAATCTGACCATCTTCATTTCAAAAGTATACTCCAGCAGATTAAATCCTAAACTTGGGGGCAGCTGATGAGTAGTGTACAAAGTGGACCGAGACAGATACAATGTTGGCAACAAAATGATATGCAAGGGCTAGAAAGGTTTTTCAAGCTGTGCACATGCATGGCACCAAGTTGTGACTTTCAAAAACTGGCTTCCTGGTTGCTTGGTCACAAATTCAGTGAGACTACAAAAGTAAATTTACCTATTTTCTTGCACTTTTGAGCCACCAGTCAGTCTGCTTACAGTCACAGCCCAGCGAGCTTTAAATGATTTTGCCAAACTAGAAGAGATTTAAATCTAATAGCTTTTTCCGAATGCAAAAATGTGAGTTGAAATTCTTTTTAGTTTTCAAGTTGGAAGATGCCGAACTGGGTTTTGATATTTAAAATGTACACGTTGTGATGTTTGATAGAAACAATGAGTTTTTCTTGTTTTACCGATTGATTTTAATAAATTCCTTCACAAGGATGAAATGTATGATTGCATGATTGCAGAAAATTTGGGTTAAATTAAGCAAGACAATTCTCTGACAAAAAGTATGTTTTTTTTGTTGTTGATCAGACTCAGAATAATATTTCAGCTTCAAAAATGGTGATTTACAATGTGTTTCAATATAAGTGCACAACAAATAAAGTTAATTTGTATTCATTAAAGCCACAAGTCACGCACATAAAGCACCTACCAGCAAGCTGTTTGCCCATGTTCTCCAGCTCTTTAGAAAAGAGGGGGTCGCCAAGCACTAGGCCCGTCTGCCCCACAGAGCTCCCACCTCGCACAGGCTTCAGATCAGCGTCCCAGACAGCCTGACGCTAGTTAGTGAGGAGAACAAGGGGGGTAGAGAGTCAGTCACATTAGAAGAAAGACCCTTCAATTAACTCTTTATATATAATTTTCAGCTAATGCTGAAAATATCTGAGCCATATCTGCAGAGGGAAAAAAAAAGAGAAGCCAATTATTATTTCATGGGGTTTAAAAAAACACGAGAAACCACAGCAAGTGTAGATGAAAGCATACAGCACGGAGGGAACTTTGTTAAATGAATGTATGCAGCGAGACAGTCAGTAGTGGTTCAGAACCACATTTTTTTTAAATAACCATCAGCAGGGACTTGCATGCAGACTCGTGTGTTGGCATAGAGCCTGTCAACAGCAAATTGTGCAATGACGATTAAGCAGCAATAAATTCAGAATTGCTCCCTTGAGAGCGCACTGACTCTTCAAAGGTGTAAAAAGCTTAATTTTTGGCCATTTTTCCTCACTCTACTTCTAGACAAAGTGTACAATTAAGAAGAAAACGTGTCCGCTTTGCCAAGTCCTGCAATGGCAGCATGCCTATTCCTACAATTTACTCCTTTATGTGGCCAGATGATCTGTAGAAATAACACAAAGTGCCCGTGAGCTCCGAACACAGGTGAGAAATAAAACTTAACAACCAAAATTCCCCCACCTGTTTGTTTAGTTTACAAATGATAAGTTATGATACCTCCAACGCCAGCACTTACATCATCTGATATGCGAGGCTTTTAACGAGAAACAGAGCTGACTTGACGAAGTGCTGACACAGAGTACGCTTCAGGAACATCTGGGGATGAACTTTTACTGCATTCTTTGAGTGATACTGATGTGCCATGCGATGATTTACAAAGTGGCTGGATTTAATGTGTTGTCATTTCACACTGAGACTAGCATTTAAAAGAACAGACGGTGATGTCACAACTTTATGACTTTTTTTAAATTCCTCATTTTTGCTTATAATAAATCACAGGAAAACTTTGACTCCAGCGCAATCTGTGAGCTGAAAGCCAACAGACAGAACAGATGAAACTTTGCCAAAAATGTTGAAAGAAACTTGATGAACTGGCTGTAAATGCTTAGGTATAGTGATGCTTATGTTCAGTTGGTGTCAACCTGGTCAAGATTTTCACAGCCATTAATGCCCCTTTTTTGTTAGTACCCTTAGTACTGGTACGGCACGGTTCTACTCGGCGGTACAGGCGATTCCATTATGCTTTCGGTACCTGTTCCAGTGGGCAGGGTTCAAATTGATGTCACCCGCCCCACTAGAGGGTGGTGATGAGATGCCAAAACAGGTTTCAATGCGGGATAAGAATTAATTTTGAAGTTTTT
>JARVJN010000835.1:20809212-20828452 GCA_031763805.1 Argolebias nigripinnis | reverse complement strand
AGCTCTCCCGGAGGTGGGAGTTAAAGCTCCGTCTTACGGGAGACTCTGCCAGACGTTCCCAACAGACCCTCACAATATGTTTGGGTCTGCCAGGTCTGACCGGCATCCTCCCCCACCACCTTATTTTATAAATGCTGCATTTGATAAATGCTGAGTTAAAGTTTGGTGTGGTAATAGCTGAGCATTATTCTTAACAAATACTCTGGGTGCCATGAAAGGTGGTGGGTGATACAGTATGCATTTCTTTAAGGGATTTTAATAAACAATATAACAGCTCTAAAGCTTCCTGTCCAATCTTTGTTTATTAGGATCTTACATTATATTCTGGCTGGGGACTGCAGACTGGGGGCAAAGACTTCTAACAAACAAACCGGATATGAAAGGACTGCGAGCAGTTCCCCTTCTCAGATAACATCAGTGCACTGCACACACAAACACCACAATCACAATCAAACTTAGTTCATTGGGTTGGGTGAAGTCATACATATTTCGAAAGTCACATGGAAATCATCAACATTAAAGAATCTACCGTAATAATAAAAATACAAATCAGAGAAAATACTGAAACATTAAAGTAGAAGGACAAAAAATAAAAAAAATTGATTAGATCCTGGAAATACGAAATGAAGTAATAAAAAAAGTGATTTCCGTTTGCTGCTCCAGATGTTGTTTCTGTCCCGGACTGTGACATAAACACATCCTCCTCTTATTTTAATACTCGCTTTGGATGCTTTTAAGCTACACAATAAAAAGAGAAGACAGGGTATATCTTTTTATGTCCAAAAAATAGACATGGCAATGATTTTCTCTTTAAATTATGAATACATTTGTGCTTGTGGTGCAAAACTCCAACTTTTATCATCCTTCTCCCACGGTTGTAACAACAAAAAAGAAAAAAGTAAAGAGAAAGAGGGGGAAACCCTCTGTGTTGCTCCTGCCCTTTGTCTTACAAAATTTACTCCACATTTAGAGCAAAAATGACAAAGAGGAATGACATTAAAATGTTTTATACATGTGTGCAGCTATGCGTGTGTGGAAACTATCACCATAATCCAGGGTTTGTGCTTCCATCAATCAACATGTAGTTATGGCGATGCAGTAACAGAACAAAAACATATACAACATAACAAAAACAACAAATGGAATCAGTAAAGTCATATAGATGAACACCATGTTTCATTTCAGTTATTTCATTTTAGTAGGTGGCACACATGTGACTGGTTATGCGTTTGTTAGCAAACATTTTCATGAAGTACTGGTTGGATTTTTATGAAACTAAAGAATTAATTGGATGTGCAGTACATCTATGACTGATTGCCTTCTGGAGTCATCTTGATTCAAGATGGCTGCCACAGCTGATGACCTTAGCCTTTTAGTTTTAGCTTAAATTACCTTAGCTGCCATTTTAGCTGTATGTTGGTAATATCATCAAAGGATGTCAGGGAATGGCCAAGGACAGCACCAATGAGAATCCAAGAGTCCTGTAATGATGACACAATGTTTATTCAGATGGTTCCCTCATGTTGATCAGTGGACTTCCTCAGTAGGAAGGAAGGGGGCAGAGCAACAGATTACAGTGTTCAGGCGAATTGAGATAAGGTGGCCTGCAAGGCCAGCCATGAGAGCCAAATTCAGATGAACAATGTGTTTTGAAGGCAGGCAGAACTTTACTGAATTTTATCTGCCTTGAGTTTTTGCTGGTCTCACATAGATTCTGAAGGGTCCAAATTAAGTGGACACACCATTGACCTGTGCCTGAGAATATTCCCCGAGATTTGATCCATCGCGCCAACAAGTCCTAGGGGCCACATATGGTCTGCAATTCTGACAAATCACATCCAATTTGCGATCCACTCCAATATGCAATAGAGTCTGGGTGCTCGAGACACGGCGCAAACCTTCACATAGGCGGTAACCTGACCAGGCCAGATTAGCTGCAGCCGTCTTCTTTGTATGTCGAGAAACCCGGAACCAGACAAAAACAGGAAACCTATAATCATAAATCCAATTATATGCAATTTTGGCGTCCTCGATCAACAGCAGAACTTGTCGTCTGGGCAGTTCTGCTCGCCTGAAGCTTGTCTCAAAAATTTGATCCATTGCATTGAGAGACCAACTGACCAGATCCACAAAATTACGGTTTGGAAGATATGTAGAGAAAGGCTCAGAAGCAGTTTCACAGACAGGACAGAGCAGCAAGGCATAGCAGAGGAGGGAGAGGAGGGGAAAAGCGTCCGCCCTCAGCAAGAGCAAGTGAAGTGATTCTGGTCTACAAGAGCTACATTTAGGTTATAACAGCTACAATAAATGTCTTCTAATGAGTGTTTTTAGTGAGACATTGCACAAATTTCTTAAAAAACAAACCGTGTCATTGTTACTTGTCAGTATTTCTAACTTTAGTAGTCATGCTGATAGTGTCTGCACTCTGATAAATGTTTTACTCTTCCAAGAAGATAGAGCATAGAAAACTACTGAACCATTAATTTCCCCCACTGCACTCATTACAATTTTAACTGGGTCAGGATCAATGATTTTCAGTCCCTAGGTTTCTGTTTATTTTTTTGTGGCAATTTTCTTTTATTTATTTATTTATTTGTTCAATTTGTTTTCAATTGTTTCGTTTGTGTACTCATTTGTGCTGTCAGACATTTTTCCAAAGTCTGTTCTACTCCTCTGCTCAAGCTCCGCCCACTCTCACCTGTTCCCAGTTTGCCTTTAGTTCAGGTGTCACCACTTCTTTATCAGCCCGTCTATATATTCTGTCAGTTTTTATTCCCTCACCAGTGAGCAATGCCATGACCGGTTCTCTTTGTGCGTCTTTGAGGCCTCTTGTCCTCCCCGTTTCTTGTAAGATTGTTTTAAATTTTTTCCTTGCTGCTATGACAACTTTTTTGTTTTGCTTTAATTGTTTCAGTTATTTTGTTGGGCTCCTTCTGCCAGTCTGCTTTTTTTTTTAGTCAAACTTCCTGCTAAACCGTGAAAACTCCAAATCTATTCAGAATGTGAAAATATGAAAACAATCACAATCCCGTTAGAAGTGCCATTATAGAATCAAGAATGGAAAATTCCAGTATTTACTACGTAACTCGAAACAGGACGGCCTCGTTTTCTAGCTTTGAAACATGGACAGATTCCTCTCTTCGCATGATTTTGAGACACTTTTTATTATTTAATGACCTAAATAAAGCTCAAGCAAACACTATGGATTTTATGTCACAAGTTTTAAAATGGTAAAACCTCACTTTAAAAAATAAATACAAATACTACCGGTATTTTCCTTTTGCTGTTGCATGATCTTCTCCCGTGCATAACAATGAGAAAATAAAGGGTTTCAGAGGTTACACTTTTAATGAATTCCTATTGTTTTGGCGCACAGCAGAATCACCTAATGAATTTTATAGACTTGTGTACGGAACTCTGAGGCTTACCAGCCCAACTGCAGCCAAAAACAAACAGGATATTGGCAATAACAGGCTTTTAATAAACCATTCCAGATACAAGTTGTATTCTCCCCATTTTTATTTATAGACGGTCAGCTCGCTGATGGTCAGTAAAGTACTGGTATGTGAACATACAGATGCCTCCTATGAATGAATGAATAAACAATATTAGAAGAGTTAACTTTATCCCAGTAAATGATGTTAGTCTTAGAATTAAAATATTTTAATTGTTTCATTATTTTAAAAACTGGATGTATTGTTTGACAAAAAATATTTGACAATAATTTACAAACATTCTGTAAAGATGGTGTAGTGGCAGGGGAACTGGACGTGGGACCCGAAGGACCCTGGTTCGAACCCCAGTCACGGCATAAACTTGTGGTGTGTTTGAGCAGCACATCTCATCCCAACTGCTCCCCGGCGCGCTTTCTATAGCTGCCCACTGCCCCACCTGGTGGTGATTGGGTTAAATGCAGAGTCAAATTTCGTCTTGTATGGAAACATACACAGATGACAAAAATATGACATTATTATATTATTATTATTAAAGAGGCTTTTTAAAAGAACCATCTTGATTGATTTATCATTTTATTGTCTCTAAAATAACCTTACTGCTTTAATAATTGTGTTTTATGTGTGTTTCTTAGTGTTGTAATGAAGGTTTTTCCACAGTACCACAAGTCAGACATATTTGCTAAAAAAATAAAGTACGGTAGGAGGACAATCAATATAAAACAAGGCACAGATGTAAGAAAGTAAACAAAGCATCAGCATAAATACATAATTCCTCCCCAATACTTCTGATAATTTGTCAGATTTACTCAGAGAATGACCATACATGCAAAGCCCTCTAACTGTGTGAAGGACAATGATGTCAAATATAAAAACCATACAGCCTTTGAACTGAGCCAAAATCTCCTGGAAATGGAAAGGAACCATCATAAAGTTCCTGCTTTTTATCAAGCATGTTGCATTGCATCACTTCAATTATCTTGTTTCTATCAGACAAGCTGAAAGTTTCCTCTTGCAGACTTTATGACTGTAAGAGCCGTCACACTCGGAGCCAAACACGATTAAAACATATAAATCAGCTCTCATAAAGCAGGTCGTAGAATGGGGGAATTTGCGCACGCTGTTACTTTAAGAACGTATGTGTCTTTATGGGCCAATTATCACCTGAAGGAGCTGGCACAGGCAGGGGGTCTGTCAGACTAATAATATTAACTATTAACAGTATTTATTTTCCAACATCACCAGGTTTATATGGCCCAGAATAGCACAGTCTGCACAGTACATGGTTTGCATCATTTATAGGCGGTCATAAACATGCTAATAATAAAATACAAATCAAACTTCTCAACTCAGAGGGGAAAAAATAAAATCAGATGAATCTTTTTTAATGCTAGGAACCAAAAAAGAAACAACTGGCCGCTTTTCCACAAATGAAAAGATCATTTGTTTTCACAAAAAAAAAAAAAAAAAAAAAATTATTCACAGTCGCCACCCTTGTCAACCCATAAAAACGTTGCATTACTTCCATAATGTTCAGTGATTGCAAAACAAGCACCTTCAAGGGTTAAGCGGTTCAATTTGCAAGGAATTACAAACCTGATTAGCATTAAAAAACCAGCTACTTGTAACTAAACCCAAACCATAACAGGAGATGTTCATTCTTGTAGGCTACAATAGATACCGTTTTGAACATCCCAGATCTATTCCATGGAGACGTAGAAGAGAATAAACATATTAATGGAAATTTTTAGGAGATTTGGTTTTAGATGCCTTCCACCCTTTCACTTAGACAGGTCCTTAACCACTTTGTATATTCAAATATCTGTAAGAATCAAATACTAATTTTATCCATATCCAAGTGTCCTTAAGTTTAGGATGTTCAGGGTGTTAAATGGCTAGATGCTAGATGCAAAGCATATAAGGTTTGGTTGATGTCACATATGTTTGAATAAAGAGGTATTAACTTAATGGGCCCCATGTTGTTGAGAAATAGCTCAAACAATACCCCTTGTGACTTTAAATGAAGAGTTAAGAGGAAGGTATAGAGGTGAGGGAACACTAGAAAATGGGATATGGATTATTTTGGGAGCTAAATTTTTTTTGTTTTTTGTGTGCAAAGAATCAAACTATTTTGCTCAACACTTCACTACTGTTTGCTTCATTTGTGTCTATACATGCCATATCAGGCCCATACAGAGATACAAAATCCCACAAGAACAAAACTCTATACTGTAATGACCTGTAAATATTTACTCCTATAAAAAAACAGAAAACCCTCCATTTTAGTTTGTGTAAGATATTCTTTTATTCTTTTCAGCCAGCGCACAAGTGCCCTAGAAGGCAAGCAAAGTGATATAGGTAGATTTCTCATTGAGGTATCACCATCAATTGTTCTGTGAGAGCTGAAATGCCCACCTGAAGACAGATTGGTTTAGTTCACATCTTCTACTGTTAACAAGAAGCTTGAGGTGGTTTTTGCTCAATCTCAGACAATAAAGCTGCGGTGGATAAAGCTACAAGGCAGCTGATGACTGTAAAGTGATCCTAATTGTTTGATGATGGATGCAGGGAGGACACTTACTGAGGCTGAAACTTGAGATAAGGCTTCGCATTCCTGTAGTCGACCTGCCACTGTGTCCACCCCGGGCAATGGCGCTGCTCCATGCAAAAAACAATGGAGATTGTCACAAAAACGTACCGATATGAAACAAAATCAAAATGTTGATTTTGAACTTACAAGAGATGTCAGGGACAGCTTGTTCAGGTGCGTGAGGCCTGTGCTCCTCCTCAGATCGGCTGTTTGATAGAGTGTCTCCCTGCAGCCTAGAAACAACACGTAACACGTACACAACATGGTACATACAAACAAGGAGCTACATATGCTCGCTGAAAGTCAGACAACAAGACAGGTACATCTTTGTCAGGCTGAGGTGAAGAGACAAAAAGGAAATGTTCAACAAGTTTCTAATCTCTTCTGCTGAATGTGGGCCAGTGACAAACAGGGAGGTCAGTCTGAGGACACCAGTGCAATCTTTTACAGTAAAGATTTAGCGGAAAACTATAGTAATAAATACAAAACAGCCATTTCTATTTCCTAAATGAACTATAAGCAGTCGATGAGCGCACACCTCCACCTCCCTAGGGTCACTCACGCAATAACATCTTGTGCACAGACAAAAATCCTTTAAAACAATTCCTGGATCCAGATCACCACCAAAATTTAATAATTTGTTATTTGTGAATACCTCAATATTTCATGACATTTTCATAAAACCCATTCATAACTTTTTGAGCAATCTTGTGAACAGAAACAAACAGACGCTACCAAAAACAACCTGTTTGCCAGAGCTTACGCAGATGTCCCCCGTCACTCAGGCACTGGAATGGTGAATGTTTGTAGTTTTCGAGATTAGTGTTTGTTTTTCGGGACTGGAATTGAAGAGGGAATGGAAGCAAACCTTATTTTTTCCAAAGCAAGATATTCTACTGGGTATGAGTTCCACTGAGGAGAAGACCAGAGGTGTGAATGATGGATAGTGAGTGGAGGGGGTAATTTAATCCAATACCAGGCCCAATGGCCGAGCCAGGGGGTGGCCAATGGTGGCCTTGGCCACAATAGATTAATCTTCATCCACCACAATCCTTTGAGGAAACTACTTTAAGCAATATACAAACCAGAAAGCAGGGTTTCATCAACTGGCCTGGGGTGGCCGGTCTATACCCCACCACCACCACCACCACCACTACCACACAGTGTGCTCACAGCATGTATTTCCAATTCCCCTTTTTGCTCCGATGGGGGACAAAGACGTATTGAAACTAACCATTTATTTAAAAATTGTAAATCATCTAACAAATGAGCATTTGCGCCGGTCTTTTGCCGCATGCCATTTTCATGTCATCAGTGCAATCATTAGTTGAAGACAAAGAAAAGTAATCTCTTTGTTTTTATGGTGCCACTACTTTCCCAGCCACAGAGTCTCCTGCTCTCTACCTCTACAATAACAGCAAATAACTTTTTCCAAGTGTATTTTATTTCTTTCCCTTTCTTTATACATCCATCTCCTTGTCTTTCTTTCTTTTAAATGATCTTTATAAAGCCATTAAATGTACCCAAGATGACTATCACAAGGCCTTTTTAGTCTGAACAAAAGCTGCTCCGTAGCCGCAGGTCTTGACTACCATCCCCTCGGTGCATTCCTGATATGAAGGCAGTTAATTTAATGAGAACTACGAGCCCGAGAAGGAGGGTAGCGCAGATTTATTCCCAGGACCTCAAGAATGTAAGATCTGCAGTGTGTCTGTGCACAGTGGGCCTTTTAAACGAACTGCTCAGGAACATTAAAGAGGTGGATGCGACGTTGGTGCGACCACAACTAAAGCCGCAGCCACAACAGGCCTCACCGCTTTTACCCCTGGAACAAACCAGCGCAAAGACGCGCTGCATGGCGGCAACTGGTTCGGTCTTGTAGGCAGCCAGATGGACGGCACAGTACTGTACATGTGTTTCAGCTCACAGAAACTACTGGCCTCTGAGAGCTCATAGGTAGGAGGGGGGGGAAAGGACTGAATGCTAATGTGTTTGCCTACAGGGCGATGGGTACATGAGGAATGCCTGTCCAACTTGGGCCAGAGTTCAACACAGAGTGAAGGAACCCTTTCCTGTCTGTGGGAGACACAAACAACTTTTTGTGCTGTATAAAAACACAAATATGGTTGAACCTCTGTCATATTTACACATCTTATCCTCTTATTAACTTGCTTTTTATGTATATACATTGCTACATACATACATCGCTATATACATTTTATATCGCTTTACAACCTAGCTGTTTATGGTCCGTTATTTAATACAGTTTTCTTTCATTTGTTCGTCTCAATTTGTATGCTTTCTTTCACGATTGTCTACTGTTGTCATCACTCTGTTAAAATCAGGTCTCTCTTGTAAATGAGTCCCCTGGGCTCAATGGGACAAACCTGTTTAAATAAAGGTTGAATTAATAAATATGAATGTTTCTGTTCAGTGCCCTGAGATGACTTCTGTTGTAACTTGGTGCTATATAAATAAACTAATATTTGGTGTGATGCTAGCTGAAAGTAATGCTCAAGATTTTCATTAACAATGTTCCCAGTTACAATTTGAAGTTAACTCTGTCTGTTAGCAAAGTATCATGGGCAAGTCTGTCATGGGCAAGTTTTAATGAAACTTTCAGGAAGTATTAATTGGATATGCATCTATAACAGATTAACTTCTGGAACCAGACATGTTTCCGCATGAAACATGAAACACTTCAGTGTTAAAACTTCTGCACACATCAGAGCAGTTCATTACGATAATAAATGGTAATTGGACAGTACAGTACCATTGTCAAGATACTCAAAGTGCTTTTCTACACAATCTGTGCCCTCATTTACCCATTCATACAGCACTCTACTATATCTATATGAGCACTTTATCACATTCATACACCGATAGGACACACATAAAAGGCAATGAGGGGTTCAGTGTCTTGCCCAGGGACACTTCGGCCTGTGATTGCTGGTGGAATCTAACCCCCAACTCTTGGATTGGAGGACGACTGCTCCAATCACTCAGCCACAGCCGCCCCAAGTGACTGCAGGATCGTCATTCCAGATAATTGTTTCTAGTTTAGGCCTCACACGCTGTTCAAGTGCTATCTACAACAGGTAAGACAATAATTGTTAAAATCCTTAAAATTGAAATATTTGGCATCCAATCCACTGCATTTCATCAAGTGCTGTGATTTGCGGGTGCCTCATCTAAGTTTCAGATCTCATGTTAAGCTCAGTCATTATACAAACACTGGTAGGTTTTCTGAGAGGCAAATTGAAGATTTACATATGGTCATGTTTCGATTTTCTAGAAAATATATTTAAAACAGAGATGACGCATAAAGTTTCCCAAACTGCTTTGTTCACTGTATAACTTTTAAGAACCTCCAAGCTTCTTTTGCAGCTTACTGATCCCTTGTAGCACCTAAATTTAACTAAATTGGGTTTCAGGTTATAGAGAGCAAAGGTATTTCTGACATTTCAGAGACACAAAAATCCTCATGAGCCAAAAACAACTCCTGATTAGAGATGCTGCTTCACTCTGCCACTCCTGGAACGAGGGTATAAACAGTTTTCTTAGAAACATCGGGTAAATAAACTGTCAACAAAAGGAATCCCGCGATACCACGCATCCTTCAGCAGCGTCCCACAGCCCATGTATGGACCAACACTGATAAGCTGCAGGAATGAAAGAAGAAACAAACCCCAAACAGTAGAGGTTGTAAAGGCAAGAGCACGCCTGGCGTCTGATGAAGATACCAGTTTATCTCCGACTGGCATCAAGAAAGAACGTTGCCCATACCTGCCTGTCGAATCCCATAGAAATATAAGCTGATGCTGGATTATGAATTTAAGCAGAAAACATGTCAGAGGGAAGTGATAATAGACAAAAATGGGGATAATAAAAATGTTTATCCATGGAAGAATCATGATAACATTGTGGACCTTACATTACTCTTTGCTACATGTGATTTTAGTGAAGATAGAGTGGTGAATATGTGCCCATAAGCTGACGTTTAGTTATAATTTAACGTACACATGCAAACGGAGTGTCAGACAGGAGAAGATGAAATCATTTACCTGGCACACCTAGAACAGATGTTGAGTGTAACTTTGGCCTGCGGTTCCGGCTGATAGGAGCTGCGTCCCTGGCTGAACTTGCAGCCGGATGGAGCCAGCCTCGTCACACCCTCCATCCGCAGGTCATCTAGGTCCTCTGGGGGGCGCAGGGTGCAGCACATGGAGACAGGACAGCAAAACAAACCAAGGGGCTGAACAAACAGCTGTTATTTATACATCAATGTATGACTTGATATTATATTAACAATTAAAGCTGTTCATTTTGGGTTGAGAATGTAGAAAAAAAGAAAACTTGACGTACGCTAATATGATCAGACAATAGAGAAGCGGTAACTTGTAACAGCTGATTGCGACCAAAGTGCATTAGTTTGTCTCAAGCTAACAAATAAAAAAAAAGCCTCGTCAGTTGAGAGTGCAGGGTCATCTTCAGGACAGACTCACATCGCATGCAGCGCTGTGCGTGCCTGCCTTTCTGCGTGCCTCGTTATTTAAAACCAACACTGATACTGTTTTTTCTTTGTGCTCACATTGCCCCTGGTTTGAAGGAGAGAGAAAAGGGGTCTCGCACCTTGCAAGAGGAGAATGCATGACTAATCACCTGGATTAGATTGAATGACACTTACTCATGAGAACTTTCCTCCCTCCATCCATCAGGGTGGCACAGACCCAAAAGCAAAGTCAGACGAGAGGAAGTAAGTCTGAAGATAACGGCAGCTCGACATGACACTTCAGAGTAGTTTGTGAGTTTTATCATGATACTGTCATACTAAAAACTAGCTACTTTCAAAAACTGTCCGCTTGAAGCATGAGGAAAAGAACAAATATTATAAATCGTTCACATTCATATAAGTTGCAGCTGCAACGAAACAATGTGCTCATATACGCTCTTGTTGGTCTTTTAATTGGTGGAATCACACAAACAAATGAACATATGTGCATGCGAGCACTGACCCAGTTAGAAACAAAAACTTTGATGTTGGGAACCAGTCACGGACACAGAATTTGACTGTGCAAACTGCATGTTGGCACAATTGCTTTGCACTGTTGTCTAGCACCAAGAAGGTTGTTGGTCTGATACCCCGCCGTGGGTTTTTCTGTGTGGAGTTTCCATGTTGTCCCTGTGCATGTGTGGATTTTCTCTGGGTGTTTTGGTTTCCTCCCGCAGACTAAATGAGATAGACGGTGACACTAAAATGTCATCAACAGAAATGTTACGTAACAATCTGTCGTTGGAAAATTACCCATCTTCGATTATTAACAGGTCTACTGTGTCTGTGCAGGTTTATATTGCTTTAGTCAGAGCAAATCAGATACTTTCTAAAAGTTAGGAAACTTCTTAGTTTGCATTTTGACACTGGAGGCAACTCCTGTAAATGCCACCAGAGAAAAGGGTTGCAGTGTGTTTCAGAAGGACAGATAAAGTACATTCCTGTTACCCCCTTTTAGCAATATTAAATGTCCCATTCATCCTGAAATGCATTGGAGTGGAGAGGGCAGACCAGTAACTTGGGCATTTTTCTGGTCGTGGGAAGTGTGCATTCGGTGCCTTTCCCCGTTCCCATTTTCTCCCACCTCTTCTTTCCCGTAGCAGTTAGCCCTTTTTTTAGCAGCTAGCTCGTGTGGCATTGCCAGATTTTCTTTGGGTCATAGCCTGCAATGCAAATCATTACTTGACAATTGGAAGCATTCACTTGCGAGACTGCAGCTTTCGTTGGACACTAAAAAAAATAACACGAATTGGCCCTGACCCCAACAAAGAACGTGACCTCCGAGAGCAGCTGCTTGTCAGCTCAACTTCGGCTTTGTGTTTTCAGCTCGTTTCCTTCTGGTTTGGACAACGTGATACACTGGCTGAGAGACAGGAGGATTGAAATAACCTCATGCATGAAAAGGTCAGTGAGGTATATGTAGGCTTTTACTCAGAGTTCATCTCGTATAAAAAGTAGAGTAACGTACCTGAAAAGAATGAAAAACAAGAAAAAAGTTATTATTTTAATGAGCTCTACTGTTAATGCAAGATAAATTATACTTAGAGCTGATTTTTAGTTTTCTTGTAATCAAAAGAAAAGAAAAATAAGTACCGGTAGCTTCAGTCAATATTTAGAGATGAAGAGAATATTACAAGTGTGTATACTCAGGACAATGAACAATTAATATCTTACATGTTGCAGATATCTACTTAAGCAACCCCAGTTAAGATTTTTTTAATTCAGACTGATTCTTACATTGCTGTTTTTTTTTTCTTCTTTATTTTTTTATGCTATTGTTAATGCAAGCTCAGGTAGCAGCTGTTCTTCTGGTGATACCTGGGCTACTTATAGGAATTTCACAGTATTTTAGCCAGAATAATTTGTATAGCAAAATTTGTAGCCATGAAAATTTTATAAAATTGCGTTTACATAAATCACTATGAAATCTTTGAGACAGAAACTGTTTTAAAACCCAGTTTACATGGGCTTTGGCCCAGTGTCTGTAGCCTTAGCAATCTGATGAGAATTACGTTTGTTCAAACTGAGGTTGTTTAAATGACTATCTACAACATGTGATATATTAAAAATTTATATACTTTTTATAGAAGGAATTTTCTATGAAGGAGTCTGGAAGGGCAGCTGCTGCGGTCCTTGTTATCATCAGTTATGCTGACAGGACCTGCTAACAAGACTGGAACACTAACCAAACCACTAACAATACCATGGAGCCAATGGGACCACTTTTTTAAATTAAGTTTTTATCAACATTACAAACACGTGTCTGCCAGGGGTATATTAACAGGTACAAAGGTAGGAGTATTCAAGTATTAAAAAAAAGAACAAGATAATTATAAAAAGGTACAAAAGGTTAAAAATTATTAAAAGATACACAATCTATTTACTGGTTATATAGATAAATTCACGTCGTTTTTCTAAAACTGTGATGGTTTTCTTTGCCTTTTTGTTTTCAAGTCCTTTAATAGAGCTGCTGTATATGTAAGTTCCTTGCTGAAGTGGGTTATGCTTGGCTTGGAGTTTGACCACTTTTTCTTATGAATGTGAAATTTTCCCAGGAGAAGTAGAAGTTGAGTGAAGTAAATCAAGTCTTTATTTATATCCTTATCGTAGAAGCATAAAGTCTTTCTCTGTAAGTTGAATTATTTGTCCAGTTTTCTGTCGTATGAGTTGTTGTACATCTGTCCAGAGTTTCTTTGTATGTTTACATTGATAGAATAAATGAGAAATTGTTTCCGTTGTATAGTTCACAAAATGTACAAGAATAATCAATATCAAGTTTAAATCTTTCCAGTTTTTTTTTATTTTTTTATTTTTTTTTAACAGGGTACCGGTATACATTATGATTAATTTTATATGAAACATCTTTAACTTTATTTGTTATGCAAAAATGTCCCCCATTTAACCAAACTTGTTTCCAATTAATTTCTCCAAATGTAGAGGATCAAAAAAAAATCTACCAGATGGTAAAGTACTCTTCTGCAGACATGTTCATATAAGTTTGTTGGAACATGTTTTTTTTTTTTTTTTGTTGTGATCTCCATTCACATACTACATTTGGAATAAGGTGAATATTCTGTATAAGAATAAGTCACTTTACTAGAAAAGCTGGATGGATAATGGAATTATGCTTGCCCAACAGCTGTTGAATGATAATGGTACCATTTTGTCATACACTGAATTTCTGACCAGATTTAACATTCCTGCAACACCTAAAGAGTATGTTGTAGTTTTTTATGCTCCATCAGACTCCATAATGCAGCTCTTCAAAGGAACTAAATCTAAATTTTACTGTATCTAGAGACCAACTTAGAAGCCAGGGACCATGTTGAGAACCCTCACTGCTAACGGCATCATGCTGCTAAGATAACCTCACTGTCCTCAGAACCACTCTGCCACTTGGACCACGCTGCTGTAGATGTATTTCTTTTTCACTTTTGGCGCTTTGCTTTTTTGTTGCATGCTTTGGTATAGCTGAACCGAGCTTATGAGAATTGTGCTGTTGTTCGATGTATTGTTTTGCACTATTAGTGACTATCTTTGTTCTTTTAGCGTACCATTGGTTATTCGTTTAGCGTCTATCTTAGTTTTCTCTAAGATCCTTATTTACCGTTACCTTTTACATTTTATATTTTTGCTATTGTTGAATGTAACTGGGACCCTGTGCTTACAATTTCATTCCACCTCATGTACCACGTGTGTTGGAATGACATTAAAGAACCTTGACTTGGCTTGAACTCCACGATAACAAATCCAAATCTAGAGTACATTTGAACTTTGCTCCTGTCATCCTGGACTTAAAGAGAAACACGTTTATCTCCTTCAGATTTGATCTCTTTCACAGTAACATCTGGGTAAACTTCTTTCTGTGGGAGTTCCAGTGTTTTTCCTTCTCAGATTTCCTACACCAGAGGGTGCTATCAGAATCACACCTAGACCTATTGGAGCTAACCATCTTTTGGAGTATAAATATCAGCGGATGACACCAACCCGATTGCACTGTCTGCTTCATTGTAGTGTAATCCTGGCCTGATTCATTACCTCTTGTGATCTATTAATCTAACCTCGTCTTCATGCTCTAGCCCTGGCTCCTGTGCTCCACCTGCATCCTGGATCTCCTGGCTCCTTCACTAGAATCTCCTCGTGCTCTTTACAAGCTGTTCCTCGCCTTCCACCATTCGTTCTTGTGCAAACCCTCCTGGAACCATTTGGACTACTCACTCCTGCATCAAACACCTAAACTCCAAAATTAAGGATCTCAACTGGACATTATACTCTCCCTGAGATTCACCGACCACCTAATAACTCTATTGCTTTTTGCCCAGGGTTCCAGTCCATCCCTGCTGAGTCTTTGCATCGTTTCATGCTTTCACCATTTGTAAATAAACACAGATAACTTTTACTGGTTCTTGGGTATTTCCTAAAAAAAAAAAAGTACACTTTCACTTAAGTTATGTGATGTTAGTATTTCAGTATGATGTCATTGTTTAGAAAA
This sequence comes from Argolebias nigripinnis, assembly GCA_031763805.1. Classification (NCBI taxonomy): domain Eukaryota; kingdom Metazoa; phylum Chordata; class Actinopteri; order Cyprinodontiformes; family Rivulidae; genus Argolebias; species Argolebias nigripinnis. The sequence continues at coordinate 20,813,366 of JARVJN010000835.1, read as the reverse complement.
TGCAAACACTTCTTTGATCAATGTGATGCAACAACGAGCAATATAATTCTGCATCCCAGTGATGGCAGTTGTTTTATCTTTGCATCTGCACCAGAAGCAAAGAAACGAAAGATTTAGCTCGCACTTGTGCATTTTCAGACAGTCCCACAGGTTTCAAAACCTATGTTCCAACTGTTCATCCAGGAAGCAGTAAATCCAACTTTGAACTTTCTACCTGAGAAAAGGAGGTGACGGATGTCCACACACGACAGGCTATCTCCAGGAACTTTTTTTTAAAAAGTCCCTAGAGATGAATCAAACCTGGAGTTTGGGGGGTATGAGGGCCTTCATTTGACTTGCGCATAATCTTTGAAGCATGCACGGTGTCCTGAACATGACACCAGAATTTTTTGTGGTACTGTCATACTGTCTTTCAGTCAGACTGAAGAAGTCTTTCAGACGAAAGACGAAACGTTTCTACTTTTTTTTTTGCTTTGTTTTGTTTTATTTTTTGAGTGTCCAGAGGACCAGACTTAGCTTTTTTGGATGAGTTATATTGTTTGTTTCAAAAAACGTTTTCTGTTTGGTGACGTATTTCCTGTTCTGAGGCCGCATGAATCTTATCCATAGACTCTCGTTAATAATGGCGGATGCGCAGTTATTCCACGACGTTACAAAACAATGGGAAGATGCTGGGCGCAGTTTTCAACGCCCTGGACACGTCCAACGTGAGCTCTACCTACCATCATGTGCTTCCTTTTTTTTTTTTTGTTTGTTTGTTTTTCTGGGAAATGAGCTGTGCAGTGACTCAAGCAGGCTGGCTGCAGGTAGGAACTGGTGAGTTTTTTTTCTTTGTTTGTTTGTGGAGTTAGGTTGCCAGCAGGTTATTGTACTTGGACTCTGATCAAACATTAATAATTGTATATACCAAATGTCACTGGTGGTGTTTTATTGGACTCTGATGGCTACATTTATTTCAATTTGCTTATAAAAAATTATAAAAAATTAATACTTTTATATACTAAATGCCACTTGTGGTGTTTTACTATTTCTTAACACTGTATTGATTTGGAGAATGAAAACAAAGCCTATTGCAAGTAGAAATGCAGAAATGTTTTAATCTCACTTATTTTCCTTTCAATAATTTATATATCAATTATTTATTTTATATATTTTTTTGTTTGTTCTTTGTTAGTGAGTCAAATTGGTTCCTCTCATCCTGAGCATTTAATTGTTCTGTTGACCTTGTATTAATCTGATTTGATTAAAAAAAACACTGTATTTGAACTTTAATTTTTTTTTTTTTTTTTTTTTTTACATTTTTGAGAAATAGCAATCCTATAAAGGGAGGCGTCGGGGAGGCGTCCTGATTTGATGCCCGCCCACCTCAACTGGCTCCTGTCAACAAGGAGGAGCAGCGACGTTACTCTGAGCTTGTTTCTGGGATCTTGTTCTTCCAGTCAAAGTATAGACCTCACAACCATGGAGGAGGACTTAAACAGAAACACACCAGGAAACAAAGATCAAAGTTTGTGCTCAATAATCCAGGTAAAAAAAAAATCCAACAAAGTTGAGTCAGGTCCTCTGGACGATTTCTTTTTGTTGAAACGTTTAGTTTTTCATCCAAAGGACTTCATCAGTCCAACGAGCCACAGCAAACTCAGTCTTAACACCTATCCACCTTGCAACTTCCTGTCCGACAGGAAGTGCAGTGCTCTCTGGTTAACCATGGTAGCGGAGCATGGACCATGGTTTATTTGAAAGTAATTTGAATTCAGTTTAGCAGATAAAACGCTGCTTTTGTTTTGTTCACATTCATTTAACAACCATATCTGTAAAGTTTACTAAAATAGCCGTGCTGCGTTCAGGTAACTGTTGTGTTCACGGCTGCAGAACACTCTCCAGAAACCATCTTATCACCATCAAAGTGGCTGATCAACTATGTGAAGGTGCTGTTTATAAGACTGAGTTTGCCGTGGCTCCTCGGACTAATGAAGTCCTTTGGATGAAAGATGAAACATTTCAACAAAATAAACCGTCCAGAGGACCAAACCTAACTTTGTTAGTAAATGAAGAGTCTCTTCACCATGACAGACCAAAGCAACACCCTCATTACTGCCCACGTGGCTCGATCATTCTCTCGCTCCATCCCACCATCTTTCACGAAGAATATTTAAACTAGATATTTAAACTAGACATTTAAAGTAGATATTTAAACTAGACATTTAAACTAGATATTTAAACTAGACATTTAAACTAGATATTTAAACTAGATGTTAAAACTAGATATTTAAACTAGATATTTAAACTAGATATTTAAAGTAGACATTTAAAGTAGACATTTAAACTAGATATTTAAACTAGACATTTAAACTAGACATTTGAACTAGATATTTAAACTAGACATTCAAAGTAGACATTTAAACTAGATATTTAAACTAGACCTTTAAACTAGATATTTAAACTAGACATTTAAAGTAGACATTTAAGCTATGTATTTAAACTAGATATTTAAACTAGATATTTAAACTAGATATTCAAACTAGATATTTAAACTAGACATTTAAACTAGATATTTAAACTAGATATTTAAACTAGATATTTAAACTAGACATTTAAACTAGATATTTAAACTAGATATTTAAACTAGACATTTAAACTAGACATTTAAACTAGATATTTAAACTAGACATTTAAACTAGATATTTAAACTAGATATTTAAACTAGATATTTAAACTAGATATTTAAACTAGATATTCAAACTTGATATTTAAACTAGACATTTAAACTAGATATTTCAACTAGACATTTAAACTAGATATTTAAACTAGACAGTTAAACTAAATATTTAAACTAGACATTTAAACTAGATATTTCAACTAGACATTTAAAGTAGATATTTAAACTAGACAGTTAAACTAGATATTTAAACTAGACAGTTAAACTAAATATTTAAACTAGATATTTGAACTAGAATTCAAACTAGATATTTAAACTAGACATTTAAACTAGACATTTAAACTAGACATTTAAACTAGATATTTAAAGTAGATATTTAAAGTAGATATTTAAACTCCTCGACTTGAAGTAAAACCAAACATTTACAGACTCTAGGGACTGTGGCAGGTCTGAGCAGCAGGTGATTTCCAACATGTTTGGATCAGTTCTGTCCAAGTCGCCAGTGTTTCCATGTTCGGACTGGGTGACCATTAACTGGGAGCCACTGGAGTCTCTTGGGACACCAGTGTCCTTCCTCTCCACACCACCGTGTGCATAAAGCATCTTTGGAACTTAATCTGTGGATAAAGTTTCACATTAGTCTTGAGAATGACTTGAGAGCTCGATGTTGGGGGAAGATGCAAAACTTCGGTCTCTGTTGGAGCCGAGCTGAGTTTCAGCTGAGCGGTAAGTGGACGGGGACGTGTCAGGGGCGTGTGAGGAAGCTTCAGTGTCCACAAGTGAGATGAGACCTCCAGGAATGTCCACCGACATCTGGAGAACATGTGTCGGCTCGGACACACAGTCCACATGCCTGCGTGTGCGTGGAGCCAGACTTTAAGACAACACTGCTTGAATGGAAGTGTCGGCCTCCTCTGTCTGCTGCGGTAAATCACGCAGACCTGCACACACAGCAGGTCGGAGGCTGCTGGACTCACACAGGGATGGAGACTGACTGGGTGTCCATCTTTGGACCAACAACCATTTGTTCAAGTCTTCTGTTGCACTCGGCTCTGCTCAGACGTCTCATCTGACTTTATAAATGATGATGGAAGCTTTTACCTCAGTTTTATACTTGCTATTGTTTTCTTGTGTATCTTCTTCTGGCTGCTCTCCACAACCAACTCTCCCAGCATCCTCCTCTGTCACACCAACCCTCTGCAGATCCTCCGTCTCTCCATCCACGAACCTTCTCTGTGTTGTTTCTTTTTTCCTTTCCTTCCATGTTCAGTGTCCTCGACCCAACATGTGCCTCCATCACGCCTGACTGCCTCGAGCAGAACCACAGATCCTCTTTCTCTAGATCCTTAACTAGTGGTGGGATGTAACTAAATACAAGTACTTTGTTACTGTACTTAAGTACATTTTTATGTATCTGTACTTTACTTAAGTAGAATTAAATGTAGGTACTTTTACTTTTACTCCACTACATTTTACATGAAGTATCTGTACTTTC
>JARVJN010000835.1:20191080-20204661 GCA_031763805.1 Argolebias nigripinnis | reverse complement strand
AATGGAGAATACAGAGGAGGGACGGATGGACGAAGGAAAACGGCTTCACCAGCATACCAGTAGGTTATTAACTCTTTATTTCCTTCATTATGGCTCCTAAATGTATGTGGTTTTTGATAATTATGTAGGGTACTGTGTTAGGATAGGTTAAGTGCTTGATAAAAAAACAGTACTGTACGTATAAGGTGAAGTATTTATGCATGTTCCAAGTTACGTCAAAATCCGCTGTACGACGCGATACAGGAACGGAACTCCGTCGTAAGTCGGGGATTACCTGTATATTGACCAGCGTTAAAAAGTACCACTTAGTGTATAAGAAGAGGATATTTAATGACAGGTGGATAAAAAGTAACACGAGTTACATTTGTGAGGAGAGAAGATACACAAAAAGTCCTGCAGCATTACAGTTCAGTTCAAGTTTGTGACTAGATGGTGTTTGGCCACAGATGTTCTTTAGGAACAAACATGACGCTCCAGCATTAAATACTCATAATTATTTTCTATTTTTGCAACAATTCCATCTCTTCCTTTCCATGTCTGCCTGTCTGTCACAATTTATTTCTTAATTTTCTTCTGTGCAGCTTTCTTCTTGAACATTTGTAAACGTTTCATGGCAAAAAGCTGGGAATCTTGAGACGTGGGCGCTTTGTCTCCTGGTGCAACCTTTGATCCATTCCCATTGTTCCCATTGCCTCCTCCGTTGTTTCCTCCGTTCCCTCCAGTGGCTGCCTGGGAGCTGCTTGGAGAGCTGGACCCAGAGGCCGAGGAGCCTTTCCCCTGACAGTCCACGCTCAATGAGCGGCTAAGACCCTGCTTCCCCAGAGTCAGAGGCGGAGGAGGCTTCAGAGTTACCTGGCTGGAGCCATTTCCATTGCTGTTCCCAGCAATCTTTGCTCCTCCGAGTCCTGACTTGGCTCCAGTGAGCCCCGACAACCCCACAGGTTTCTGAGCAGAGGGAGCTGTCACTGTCTTGCTGCTCCCACTTGGGCCTGAGGAAACCAGCTTGGAGGTAGCAGGAAGAGACGGGTTTGTCTTGGCTCCGAACGCAGCCCAACCAGTGAGGCCACTGCTGGAGGAGGAGGTGCTGCTGCTGGGGGGGGCTGCTAATGTGGCAGGTGGCTGCAGGAAATTAAGAACAGTGAGCACAACAGGAAGCGATCAATTAATTGTAGGCAGAAAACATTGGTTGTAATTTATTATATTTTACATGAGGTGTGACAACAAAGAATAAACTACACGCTCTCTGAAAAGATTAAACTTGTTGGTAAAAAACAAACGGCGCCAAACTGTGTGAAACTGAAGCAACTTCCTGTTCATTTTCCTCATTCAAAGTGGCTTTAACAGCAAAGTACTGTGACCAGCCTGCTCTTTCTCATTAGTAAAAGTCAAAGTGAAGCTGTAATCTTCAGCTGTGTAAGAATGCTCGTGTGGGAAACACATACCTTCACTTCTGTTCTTTTAAAGGCCTGGAAGGTGCTGGCTGCATCCGTTTTCAGCTTGAGCTCAGTCTTTTTCACCAGTGTGTCTTTTACGATCGGTGCGGATGATGCGGATGCAGGGGACGGTTTCTGTGGGGGTTTCTGGGCCTTGATGATGGACAGAAAACAAGGTTGTTTCATCACTTCCTGCTGACATGACTTTGGATCGATCAGGGACAATAAAAGGTGATGAAGCATGGTTTAGCTTTCTCACCATGCGTTTCATCTGCCTGGTGCAGCGAGCGCAGTACCACACAAGCCGTGGGTCGTTTACTTCCTTGTCTGTCACCGGGGTTTTGTGACAGTCCTGGTGGTACAAATTGTGACACTCCTGGCACTCAACCAACTGGTTCCCCATGGTCACCGTCATTTGTCTGAGGCAATTAAAAACACACACAAATCAAGCTTGACTGACAGAACCCCCGACAAGTATTTACATAGCTCTTATAGGCTAAAAATGAACACGTACCTGCAGATTACACAGGCCAGACCCATTTCCATGGCAAAGTCGTCAGCATTAGTCTCATCATAGTCATTTATGTTTGGCAGGAGATCTTTGCTCGTCTGCACAGTAATCGGGGAAGAGCGGTTCTCCTGCTTCTCCAAACGAGGCTTTTTAGGATGTTCCACTTCCACCACATCAATCCTGACCTGGTTTTCAACAAAACAAAAGAAGAACAAAAATCAGACCAATTAAAACATCTAGCTGTGTGTTTTAATTCAGCTTTACGTTGTTAAGACTTTAGGAAACATGCATGCTATCTGTATTTGGAAGAACTTCAGATTTAACATCAGGTAATAAAGTCTGAGCAGAACTGCAGGGACCTCCACACTCTGGTAGGAGGAGGTTTAGTAAAAAGTAGAAAAAGAACAAACTCTGTAAAAGACTGTAAAAACAGGACACCCAAAGCTTATGTTCATCATCATTTTACAACTGAATGATTTATAAATATTACTTCACAGAAGAAACAAGCAACCTAACTGTTCTGGAAGATGAACGACTGAAGAAATAAAAAGCAAAGCTGAAGGTAACTAAGGTATGAGAACTTGTTTTGAGTCGTCACACTAAATCCTGGTCTTAATCAGTCTGAGTGCATTCATAGTGTTTGACTTCAGCATATTCGTCACGTGTTGGACCATCTCAGGAAATGATCATGAAGTTTCCTGAGATTAAATCTTATATAATGGAGCTCAAGTTTGGTTCAGAATTAGAGCCATAAAGATCCTTCACACTTTCTATTGCACTGTATTGTTTTTCTGCACGGTGCTGATTTCATCACCAATATTAGGTTTTATTGTCTATGTAACTAGTCATCTCTTTACCTCCTAATCAATCTATTTCACCAGACTGTTTTGTTCTGTTTCTTGAATGTCCAGATGACCAAACAACTTTTTTTTTTCTTTTCTACCTGGATTATTGAGCATGCATCAGGACAGACTGTAAACTGAAGTTTATGATGTGTGAGCTCTTAAATGGTAAATGGATTGTATTTCTATAGCGCTGTTCTATCTTAGCAAGATACTGAAAGCGCTTCACACATCTGTGCCCTCCTTTATCCATTCATACAGCACTCTACTACATCTATACAAAGAATAAACTTAAGTGTATAAAGAAATGCTTGACATGCTACACATTTTCCAGGATTTGTTGTAACACTAAAATATTTGAACTCTAATAATTCAGGTTGGTTCCAGCACCTTTTCAGATGGCCTCTTCTCTGCTTCTTTCTTGCTCTTCTCTGAGCTGGATTTGTTGCTCCCACTGCTGCTGCTGCCAGAGGACGAGGAGCTTGAAGACTTGGTGTCTTGTTTACTTGAACTCAGTTTGGACACAGACCCCTTTGACACCTCCACCTCCTGAGAACGAAACAATCACAGACACACGTGATGTACAGACAGCTGTAAACACAGAACATATCGGTAAAACAGAGTTGTACATGATGCAGAAGTGTAGTTCTTACTTTTTGTAAAGAGCGGTAGGACGAGTCGCTTCCTCTTGCGAGCGACTCGTCAAGCAGAGCTTTCAGTTTCTCAGCTGAATCTTTGCTCTTTGAATGCAAATAACTCAGCCCCTTTAGAAAGATGGGATCCAACTCCAAGCTGACCGGTCCAGCCATGGCCTAAACTGGAAACTACAGAACAATTATAGATTTCATTACTTAGCCTTGCATAATGTTGTGTTATCTTCGGACATTTACGCTTATTTTCTTTTTCTGTTCTGTTTTACTTTGAACACACCATAAATCAACTTGACTAAGAAACAAAGGGTTGTCATCTACATATAAATGGTGTACCACAGGGCACAAATGTTAAGTCTTTACCTTTAGTTTTTTTAATGCACATTTACTCAGTTTCTTTATTTCGAATAGACAGCACAAACAGAAGACAGGATTACCGTAATCAGTAAGGAACAAACAAACAAAAAACCTCTGACAAGAAATCACAGTGAGAATACCGTCTAGCACAGGGGTCTGCAACCTGCGGCTCTGGGGCCACATGTGGCTCTTTGGTCCCTCTGCAGGCTTTTTCAAGCTTTGACCAAAACTAACATACGACTGAATTATATGTTTAAAAAAATAACTAGTTTTAGCAGTTTTCCTGTCATTTCCTTTGCATATATGTGGATGCTAGTACTAATACACAGAGTAAATTATACTTTAAATGCATGCTTTATTTCTTCAAAGTCAGACAAGATAATACTCAATACAGCAATTTCTTGCGGGATCAATAACGTTCGCTTATCTTATCAATTACTCCACAATTACAAAATCACATAAGCCTGCACAGTTAATTGTTTGTTTTTTTTTAAACTGGCAAAATAATAGATATAGTATTTTTTTATTTACAAGAATCCAGTCTTCTGTGATAAACTTGCAACTTGGACATGGGGCACCAGTGACCTCGTGCAACCCAAAAATAGAAAGAAATGGGTAAAGACAACGGATGAATGGCTTTTGTCTTACAAATGTAAAACAATATCATTAAATGTTAAAAATCATTCATGTTTTTAGTTTTATAATTTCACAGTTACTGGCCAGAAAAGCCCCCTCTAACAAACTAAATTGACCCAGTTGATAATGACAATTGTAGCATGTTTTGTGCCTCTGGGCACGTTTGATTCAGTGAACGAAAGGACAGAAACGGCTCTTTTGATTGTAAAGGTTGCAGACCCCTGACCTTCACAGATTAATAAGAAGAGTAGAAATGTGTCAGACGTCAGTGTTGGTTAGCTTTGTAGTAGCTGGTAGCCTCACTAGTCTTAACTACTGTAATTGGTTGGTTAATTATGTTAACATTGTCATTGTGTGATTGTAAATGAGAGTGTCATTAACTCAAACTCACATCTGAAAAATAATCAATAATGTACAGGACCTGGTCCAATTTAAATACATGTACATACATCCTGTGTTTAAAATCTTACAGCATTGGCTTTACAGAAACTATGAAAATATTTTAAAAAGTTTTTGTGGTTTCAGTCGGATTTTTCTATTTGGGATCTCATTAAAACCAAAATAATTCAATGGACAGAGCGTTTTACTGACAGTTCCAGCTGAAACTGAACTCCTCACTTGCTCTGGTGCAGGTGATGACTTCACTTTCTGTGGTCATCTAACCAGGCTCCATGAAATTATTCTCTGAGTCTGAAAACTCAAACTTTTAGCTCAACACATCTGGCTCAACTGTTTACCTGTGTTCTTTGTTAAGCCCCCTAGGGTCATTGAACTCACCAAGCATGAGGATCTCATGAAAAATACTGTCAACAATTTCAGCTTCTTTCCAGTGACATGCAAACCCAGAACCATTATCTACGTCATATTTTGTTTCTGTGAAAAAGAGATGTATCAATGGAGCTACAAGAATGAACTGTAATTAAAATCTAGTACAGGGCAGGTAATTTAAAGTTTTACTACCAGCTGCTTTGTGGTCTGTTCAGCATTTGTTATCAAATACATTGAGCATAGTAGGATGGTCTTAACTGTTTAAAGATCATCTATAGACAGAAAACGATGAGGAGCTCAAATGTCTCTCGCCTGTCCATGGGTTACCAGGACTCCACCCTGGAGCCAGGCCTAAGGTTTTGATTTTCTACATCTGCCTTATAATCTGTCTGTTTTGCTGCTTTGACATCTTTGTCTTATCTTGTTAAAAAATCTGTATTTCTCTCTTATGTTTGTCTATTGTTGATTGTCCAAGGAAAATCTACTGTTGCTGTTGTCATCATTCTTTGTTTGTAGCCAGGTCTCTCTTGTAAATGAGTCCTCGAGGCTCAATGGGATTAACCTGTCTAAATAAAGGTTGAATGAATGGTTCATGCAATTCTGCAACCTCAAAATGAAGCAATACCACTTCTGAAAAGAAACATTTTTCTGATGTTCACAAACTTGCATTTATGGTTCTGTGTTAAATCTTTATGAAGCTCCTGTTTGCTTCTTTAATGTCAAGTTTTAGAGTCGTCTGGCCTCCTTCTCGTTGTGTAGTTTGTTTTATTATAGGAAATAGGTGTAGACATATCAGCTAATAATAGAATGCTAAAGAGTGAATTAAATAAAAAGCTTATTTTAGAATATTTCACACTTACAATGGCTCATCCAGATCAAGAAAACTGTTTAAATTACTGCCTTTATCACACTACATTAATAAAAAGGTTTACATAAGTTCTTCATATGCTCAAATAGACTCCAAAAGGACTTTTTAAAATATCTTAATAGTAAACAAAGCCACATTTATAGCCTTTAGCTTATCTAATTGTATACTCGATTAAAAAAAACTCTATTTCCTAAATACCCTGATGCATGTTCAATAATCCAGGTAGAAAAATCTAAAAAAAGCTAAGTTTATTTATTCTATCTATCTATCTATTTCCTAAAGTTCTTTGGACTTAAATGTGCCATTCACGTTTTACAAAGCCAAAAAAACTATATAATACAGAGCCGATGGTATAGCTGTGGTTTTACAGTGGGTATTATTGAGATCTCTGATTTAAATATGGCCACCTGTCATGATGAAAATCAAAGGCTGCCACGCTTTCTGCACACAGCTGAGCCCTGTGGGAGCCAACAAAGCCTCCTTGACACTGAGTGTGCAACAGATTTTTGGCAATGATATCCGCTTATCATTTTCTCCTCTCCCACACATGAAGGGAATCCTCTGTTCAGTACAAGAGCCATCTATTAGAGCTGCTAATGGAAAAAAAAGGGGGTGCTGTTAAACACACTGACATTTTATCGTAGGGCACGATGACTACATTAGGAGTTTGTGTCTGCTGGGTTCACGAGGCAAATTGGGTGGCTGTTTTCTCCTCATGTGGCCGGTCTCCAGTGTGACCTTGCATTAGTGCATATGCTCACAGCAGGGTCACTGGTCCAGGGCATGATCTGTCAGCTTTTGTTTATGAAACGCAGACAGCAGAAGCCTGTAAGATAACATATTTCATGCAATTAGTGCTCTGCTGTATTTCACCTCTGCACACAGCGTCGCAGTAAACAACATGTAGTCAAAGGGTGTCACTCCACATGGATGTATTTGTGTCCTAATGTATGTTTTGATGCCTTGAAACTGAAAAAAGCATTTTTGTTTTAAATGATTGATGGCAAATATTTTAAACCAGATACAATGTGACTAATAGCTTGAATTGTTACACATTTAAATTGTGTACGTCAGCATAATTTTTATGTTTCTGCAGAATTTTGAACAATTTAAAGTGGATATGAAGAAGAACAAATAAATTTTAAGTAGTAATTTTCATATGAGTGAAGCTGATTTTTCAGAGTATAAGGCGCATAATAATAATAATGAATTAAATTTGTAGCGCACTTTTCATTAACAAAAATCTCAAAGTGCTACAAGGTGCAACTAAATCAATGATCAAATAAAAACAAGTGATAAAATCAAGTAAAATCAATGATAAAATAACAAAAAATCCACTAAAACAATGATAATATCAGTCTAAAATCTGAGATAAAATCATGTGGATTAAGCATTAAGCAAAACAAAACAGCCAGATAAGTCAAACTTTATTCAACTCATTCACAATAACCACATAAAATCAGTTTGAAGTCAGTAAGCACAACCAGAATTAATACATAAGGCGCACCGGATTATAAGGCTCATTATTGATTTTTGAGAAAATTAAAGGATTTTAAGTCAATAAATCAATCAATCAATTGTATTTGTAAAGCACCCGTCATACTAAAAGCAGCTCAAAGTGCTGTACAGAATTATAAACAATAAACCCACAAGATAAACACAAACAATACACACAAAAAAAACCCACAATTGTATGGAAAATGTATAGACTGAACAGAGTCTGCTCTTAAAAACAACACGTGCAACTTATAGTCTGAAAAATACGGTAGTAACTTTTTTATTTTTTAGCTCACATTGTTTTGAATACAACTTCAAATTGAAATTATTTCAATCCGTCTCATCTACAAATCTGAAAAAAAAAAAAAAAAGTGGACCAATCTTGGTAAATGCAATAAAGAATACAAACATATAAGCAGCATAATAAAAAAAACTACTGTAACTTTTTTCTTGGAAAATACAAATTTAAGTGAAACCTTGACCAAAAACGAGAATTAAAAAGGAATAATTTTCCTGTGATAAAAGCGCAGATGTGCAGAAAATAACACAGATGTGCAGCAGGTACTTCTGTGATAAAAACCCACACAGCTCAGATCCACACGGAGCGGCATGTACGTGACGGAGACGGTTCTGATATGATAGAGATGGTTTGACAGAGTGTGTCAGCAGCTCTGACAACAGGCGCCCTCTGACAGTCGCTCTATGAGGCTTGGTAACCAGCCTTTTTCCTGGGAGGTGTTCACTGTCACTGTGCATTGTGGGCGCCTGGCAGCCGTATTTCTCCAGGCTGTCAATCTCCACAGACACTAAGCTGCCATGTTAGATTTGACCTCCACAGGAGAGATGACTATCTTCAAGCTTCGGAGGCATCTTTCATTTTCACCCTGCTCTGTGGGGATACCTCAGTGAGATGAAATGGAAATGCACGCAACATTTAAAACCTCTAATCGTTAAAAAAAAATATGAAAACATCCCTTATTGTTACAACTTTATTTAAATAATCTCACAGCATGCAGTGCTATTGTTGCATAGTAGCACTGAATATTCCTTTTTTTTTTTTTTTAGAGTGTGAGGAGACAAGTTTTTGGACAAGGACACTGGCTGTGACTTTGATGCAATATGTGTGTGGGAGGCTTTAGAGATGCCTGTTAATTAATGGCGTAACACGATAACTCTCAGCACAACTAGTGCAGGCCAGGGACACGACTAAATAAGCCTTCGCTGGATGTATTTTAGGAGCTGGTATTTGTTGTATTTAACCGTTTTGGCCATTACATGTTTGGGGTCTATTTAAAATTACATAAACCACATGGATTATTTATTTAAATAAAAGGTTTTTGAAAACGTGTCAAAACTTTTCAAACCAGTAAAACAGTGGCTCAGTGCTGTACTTAATGTCTTCAAAAAGTCTTTATTTTGTGGTGACCTTTGAACATTTCTGTGCTTTTGTTGCTGTAAATAATAAAGGAGGAAAATATATCAGTAAACTTATGAGACGAGTATTCATGTATCAGGATAGTTATTGCTCAAGACAAGTGTGAAATATTTGTCTCTTTTCCAAAATGTATTTTTTTTATTTTGTTTTTATTTCATTTAAAAAATGCCACTGCTTTAATAGCAAACCCACAAACGAGCACATCGCTACCAGTAAAAGATGCAGCTTAACCCATTAAAGGTACAGTTCAGATGCTTCCAAGTGAGGTTATGTGGAAAACTTATGGACAACAAATATCTTACATGCTGTGGGTCGATGGTTGGATGGCCGTAAATTTGATAAACTAAAGGTTGTTGCCTTATTCGTAAAAACAAATGCAAACAGTGGCATTTTTATTTTTAACCAAACTAGAGAAATTCCATTTCCTGAGAAAATGCAGTGTGAATGCTTACTGCTGAAGAACTTGTTGAAAACAGCTGAAATTAACAAAAATAAATGCTGAAATGTAACAGAAATGAAGGAACAGGGCCAAATTAGCAGAAGAAAGCAGAAAGAACAAATATTTGCTGAATTAGGTTTAAATAAGTAGAAATTAGCAAACAAATCAAGAAATTAGACCCGCCCAGCTGAATTTAGAAACAAAAAAAGGCTGAAAAGGCTATAAGAAGCTTAAAGTACCAGAAGGAAGTGGAAGGAGCTGAAAGGAGCTCCAAAATGTGGAATTAGCTGAAAAAGCTAGCACAAAAACATTTACATAGTATCTGAAAAAGCAGAAAATGTTTAAACTAGCAGAAATAATCTGAAAGGAGCATAACAAACTGAAATCAGTAGAAAGAGGTTAATTAGCATCAAAGTAGCAGAAATTAACACAAAAAACTTGAATTCATCTGAAAACAGCTGCAATTAGCTGAAAATGATTAAAATGTAGCTGAAAATGCAGAACAAGCATAAATTAGCTAAAGAAAGCAGAAATAGCACATTTGCTGAAATAAGCAGAAATGAGCACAAAACAGTGGAAATTATCTGGCTGAAATAAGCAACAACAACAAAAAAACTGCTGAAGAGAAGCTAGAAAGGCTAAAAGAAGGTTACATTAGCAGAAGTGGAGAGAGCATTTTACTGAATTAGGGTGAAAAAGTAAATGAGTGCAAAAAATGTGGAATTAGCCGAAAAAAGCTAAAATTAGCATCTAACAGCTGAAATAGCAAAAATGCTAAAACTTGTGTAAACAAGCTGAAATTAGCAGAAATAATTTAAAAGAAGCACAAAAATGCCGTAGTTAGCAAAAGAATCGTAAAGCAGCTGAAAAAAACAGCTGAAATCATCTGAGTAGCTGAAAAAATGTTAAAGTTTGCACAAGGAAGCTGAAAGAAGCTGAACCAGAACAAAATGTGAACAGAGCAGTAAAAGGTTGTGAACACATCTAAAGATATGAAGGATGTAAAATGAGCTCATATCTGTGAGAAAAAAATGTCAGAAAAGGCTAAATATTTATAAAAGCTAAAGTTGCACCAATACCAAAAGTCGTAGCACCCTTCTCCTGAACAAGCGGGACGTTCTGATTTACTCTATGATTTGTTGAAATGGCACAAAAACCGTGGAACGAGAAAGATGCCGAAAAATGTACGGGAGAAAAATGGGTCGCACGGTGAATGCTTCACAAACATTCACACAACTACACACAGCACTTGGTGTTGGATGAGAAGCAACGAACAGTTTGTGAAGATTTAGTTTGTCAAAAAAATGTGTGGAAAAAAAAAACAGCAATATTAAATTTTAGGGACAATCAAGCAAAACAAGCTCATTTGTCCTTAGAAACAAACTTAGACTCAAATTTTGTTGCACCACTCGTGTTCTTGGCTGTTGTTTTTCCCAAGTCTACATTCACATTGTAACTGTGGGGAGTGGTGGCACAGATGTTAGAGATTGTTAGTGATCAGAAGATCGCTGGTTCAAGCCCCGGTGCCGACAACATCAAAAAATGTGGGTGGAAAAAGGTGAAACACCCACATTTGCCCCACTCTGGGCTCCTGAGCAAGGCCCTTAACCCCCACCATCTGCTCTCTAAACAGGTCTCTCTTGAAAATGAGTTCTCGTGGCTCAATGAGACTATCTGCATAAATAAAGGGTAAATAAAAAAAATACAATCACACTTTTTAACGTTTGGTAAATTAAAATTTCAGTCGCCGTATTTAAATAATCCCAGCCTCACCATCAGAGGCTAGTTGGGAACATAATGATGTTGTTTGAGACGAGGGAGATGGCCCATCACATGTAAATTTACAGCTTCCTTATCGTAAATTGACTGGTGCCTGCACGGCAACGGCCTGTTATACAATCACATAAAACCCCCGCTTACGGCCCCGTGTTCTGTTTAGCCCCTTGATGGAAACGTGCCGTTCCTTCCTGGCGTATTTCTGACCATGAAGATTATAATACGGAACAAAGATTAAAATGAAATTATGGTGGCCAGAAGGCATTTACCCTCCATATTGAGGCGCACTAGTTAGAGGAGAAGGGGGGGAAAAAACCTGATCCCCTAAAATAATGATAATACATTAGGCTGCGAGTGTGCTGGTATTATTGCTGTACATTATGTATGTTCCATTTATACTAGCTCACACGGTCCAACCACCGCTGACGGATAGGTCATTACTCCCTGCATCGCTGAGCACTTATCAGGCCCCACTGCTGTTTATGGCCAGGATGAAGAGCACTTGTCAGTCAAGGTCACTGCTTTGTGTGTCCTCTTTAATAGTTCCTTCTTCACAGTTGTTGAACTTTGTATGCTGGCTTGGGCCCCCCGTTTAAGTGGCAAGAGAGATGGGTCAGCTTGTGCAGGGAGATCCAGTCTTTTTTTTTTATGTCCAGCTGCCAGCACGAATAGATACAGTTTCAAAACCATGGAGAATGAAGAACAAGTTCTCATTGAAGAGCTGATGGCACATAAAGCTGGGTCCACATCCAAAGTGTGGGGGTGGGGGTGTCTACTCTGTTACCTTAAAAGAAATAGTTCAAATGTTTGAAGTACAGTTCTGTGGAGAAATAAGCAACAACAAAAAAGAAGCATTTTCTGCAGAAGTGCAGGGTGATTGATGAACTGAATGACTAACTTTGCTGAAGAAGCTCAACCAAGCTTGTTGAAACTGAAAGGAGCTGGCTGAAAGCTAAAAGTAGCTAAAAGTAGCAGAATAGTGACCCTAAAATAAGGAAATGATGGTTAAAAGCTGCTCAATAATACAATAAATGATGAAGCAGATTTCAAAGGGAACAGTTTTTTGAAATTGAACAGATCTTAATGTGTTGTTATGGGGAAATATAAACAAAATTAAAAAATATATACATCTTTGAATTTTTTTTGACTGTATCATAGAATGTCCTGTAAGACAAAATGTGATAGAATCTTTTTTGAATACCACTGATTACCCTATGTAACTTTCCTTTTTTTCATATCTGATTGTTGCGGCGCAATTTAATTGTTGCTGCGACTGTTGTGCACACGTCCCCTCTCAAGGACGGTGTGTACGTCGATCGCAATGTTTTGTGCTTCGGTGCAATGATGATGCCAATAAAGGTATATTCTATTCTAAATATCGTTCCAAAGCAAAAAATAGACTCCGGCCACTTCAGCAAATACTTCCTCATGCCCAAGAGAGAACAGACCTTGAGACCGATTCTCGATCTCAGAGCGCTGAACAGGAGAATAAAAACTTTCAAATTCAAGATGCTCACACTGAGACAGGTCCTCCGGTCTGTGAGATCAGGAGATCACACATGTACAATAGATTTAAAATATGCTTTTTTCCACGTGAGCATCTGGAAGAGGCACAGAAAATATCTCAGCTTTGCATTTGAGGGGAAAGCTTACAAATTCAAGGCCTTACCTTTCGGATTAAAAACGGCCTCACATACATTTACAAAATGTCTGGACGCAGCTCTGACCCCTCTCAGGGGTGAAGGGGTCAGGATCATGAACTATCTGGACGATCTTCTAATTCTGGCCGAGAGCAAAGCGCAGGCTCATCTGCACTCTCACATGGTGATCTCTCACCTGGAGGCTCTCGGCTTCGTCATAAACCTACATAAAAGTGATCTGACTCCATCACAGATTACCATATTTCTGGGAGTACAGGTCAACACCATTTTGTGCAGGGCATGGCTTTCAGAGGAGCGTATTTATTCAATACGCATTTGCCTGGCAAGCTTTCAACTGGGCCAGAGAGTGCCCCTCAAGCTATGCTAACGCCTTTTGGGCCTCCTTGTGGCAGCCATACCCTGAGTGCCGCAGGCACTATTAAAAATGTGTGCTCTGCAAATATGGCTGGACAAACAAATGCACCCTGCCCCCCTTAGGCAAACAGGGAAGATTCTGATCAGCTCAAAGTGTCTGACAGCCCTGGAACCCTGGAGGGACCCTTCAGTGTTCACGACAGGTGTCCCACTGGGACGAGTAATGTCCCATGTAGTGATCACAATGGATGCCTCAAAAGGGGGATGGGGAGCAGTCTGCAGAAATCAGAATGTCCAAGGCCTCTGGACACAACAGGAAGCAAGATTACACATCATCTTCCTGGAATTGAGGGC
>JARVJN010000835.1:19909380-19920536 GCA_031763805.1 Argolebias nigripinnis | reverse complement strand
CTACATAATATCACGTTTTTACTACATAATATCACATTTTTACTACATAATATCACGTTTTTACTACATACTTATCAAGTTTTTACTACATACTTATCACATTTTTACTACATAATATCACATTTTTACTACATAATATCACATTTTACTACATATCACATTTTTACTACATAATATCACATGTTTACTAATATCACGTTTTTACTACATACTTATTACGTTTTTACTACATAATATCACGTTTTTATAATATCACGTTTTTACTACATACTCATCATGTTTTTACTACATAATATCACGTTTTTACTACATACTTATCACGTTTTTACTACATGATATCACGTTTTTACTACATACTTATCACGTTTTTACTACATAATTTCAAATATTATTTCATGGATGACAGCAATACCCTTCCGTAATTTCCTCATCTATTTTGATTAGAAAATATTTGCATCTTGATTGGTGTCTGTTTTTATTTTTTATTTTTTTTACTAAGAAGGCAGCAGGCCGACTCCCCTCAGCAGATAATGAGCACATGCTTGTCGTTATGCGTGCGGGCAACCTGTTCCATCCAAACGCGCTCACCTGTGGCTGTTTTTCTTGGCACATATTTTTAGTCCCTAACGAGAGAAACTCCTCTGACACGCTGCAGACAAGGAAGCCACGGGTTAATGCGCCTGTGCCTACGTGCTGCTCAACCCGTCAGCCCAAGCAGGGCGCACGATGAGCGCATGCTGCATGATTTCTGATTTATCATGATTTCTGATTTATCATCCTTAACACTCAGGTTCTTGTGAGAATTACAAGTTGAAGTGAGCAGATAAAGAGGAGGACAGCTGAGCACATTTGAATGTCACAATGTTTTCTCATCAACACCTCAGTGGTTGCCTGTCAACTGGGGAAAGGATACTCCTTTTACGCACGGTGGGTGTGGAGGTGGACGTAACGGAAGCCCCGCTTTCCGGTGGCTGGACTGTGGGAAGCGGTTATAAATCGGCGCCACAGTCCAGCCACGATGGGAAAAAGTTGCACTCGAGTTCAAGCGTGGCGTCCTGTTGCGTGATTTCCCGCAGCTAATCTCAGGAGAGAGAACGAGACAAATCCACCACTGACCATCCAGTCCCGGAGTGCGCAACAGTCGCCTGCGCTGCTGCTTCTTTAATATCTGTGGAGGAGCACGCACGAGCAGGAATAATATCTTTATTTTTTTTTTATTTTTTTGCGTGTTTTATTTCAAAGCCTGCAGCGCTGGAGTCCAAAAATATGAAGATTTTTGCGCTCGTTTGCCTGATTTTTGGATTGTACGGCGTTTTCGGAAAAGGTGAGTCACTTTAAAATACCTGCTGCTCACTCAGTGCAATGCTCGTGCACGAGTTCTGATCTTTTCCCTTTGCTTTTTCCTCCTTTGTTCCAATAAATTTGCGCATTTACGCACGACTCCGGTAATTTGAAGTCCTTTATCAGCAGCTGGAGTGCACCAAAGGCGCACTCGAGTCTTTGGTGCTCGCAGATATAAGCTGTGGTTCAGGCTGAGAGAGAGAAGCGCAGGCCTGGGTGTTTGGAGAGGTCAGATGCGCTCCGGCTCCTTGTGCGCCTATAGTTGCGCCCTAGTTGCGCACCAAGGGCGTTAATTCCTGAATGCTGCAGATTTAATATGTGAAGGAAAGTGGGGTTACGATTAACTGGGAGGGAAACTTTCATGCAGGAACTTAAAAATCGACATTGCATGATTTAATGTTTATTATAAGCAGATAGAGATATAAGAAACATAATAATAATAATAATAAATGTCCATTTTTGTCATCTGTGTATGTTTCCCATACAGACAGACGAAATTCGTCTCTGCATTAACATAATTTGTTCTTTGGAAAATCAATGTTTGCGCGTAAATTAAATCAATTTATTAACTTGGTCAAAAATACAGGATAATTCAAAGTAATTATTTAGTTACCAACTAAATAATAAATCGGTTCTTTAACGAAAAAACAAAAAGATTTTGTACATTTTTATTGCTTTTATGCAAATTAAACTTGTCAATTTTAATTTCAATCTGTGACTTTCTATTGGGTTGGCTCCAACAGAAACTTAAATGTGCAGAATTTTAGCAAGTTTAAACGAAATTCATCGTTTATTTATTTTTACTGTCTTCTTAAGAACACGTCATACAATTCCATTAAAAATCAAAATGTAAAAATTTAAACGATCGTTTTAATGGGATCACCGCTAAATAAAAGAAACATAATTTGCATAAAACTGATCAGTGAGTTATTTGATGTTCATCCTCACCTTGAATCTTGTGTATTTCACATTTTCACCATTTGCTAACATCTTTCTGTTTTTCTTGTTAGTTTTAAAAACCTGGTTGAATTAATATGATAAATTCTGCAAAAATACGATATTTTTCACTGCTAAAATTAAATGTACCTTCTCAAAAATTAAACTTGGTTTTTATCTGTACGGATGAAGAAATTAAATGCAGAAATGTTGATTTAAATAGCAAAAAGTTGCACATTCCTCCTTTTATCCTTATAATTAAGCAGCCTGAGTAACAACTCCTTATGATCAATCATTTCTCAGAAAGGCTTGTTAAAATACATTTAAAAAAATAGATGTTAAAGTGATGACTGTAAAAGCACGAGGTGGGGAGGCCTTTCTTCAGGGAACAAGATGACTGTTGCTTTCAGTGACCTGAACCTGCCCACACAGCGTGTATCAGTTTTGTTGAAATTCAAAGTATTAGACATTATCTTATAAAAAATTATTTCAACATTTGTAATTAATTCCTGAGAAATTAAAGTAAGATTGTGACGTTTAAACCACTTGAGGTGTTGAAACAGCAGCACAGGACCCTGCTGACCTCCCCTCTTGTTCGCTCTTTCCTCTGGGCTTGTTTGTTGCCTTTTCACACGCCGACAAACTCCAGGGAATAGTTTAGGAAGTGATAGAAGTTCAGCATTCTTCAGCTGGACATCCACTGGGAGCAAAGGTGTGGAAAAGTCACAAATTAACCGGAGAGCTGCAGGATTTGAGTAAAGGATGGAGTTCTTTGAGCAGGAATGTGCCTTCAAGAAGTGCAAAGAGGAGAGTGTGGGTGTGCAGAGGAGGATGGGGTGCACAGCAGGGATTAGTCACCGAAAACGAAGTTTTCTGTAATGCCGCTTCTCTATCCAACCTCGGCAGAAAAGGGGAAGTTCAACGTCCCCGTCCTGGACGTGACGAGTCGTCAGCTGGTCCTGGAGGCCAACCAGACACTGGTGCTCAACTGCAGGTGAGCTGAACCACACACTGCGCTCGTCTGACACTCTTAAGACAATTTAAAGTCTTTTTTTGTCCCATAAAATCTTGGAAATGTGTAGAAATGGTAGAGAACAACAAGTCCTCTGGTTTTTTTTTCCATTTCACTCAGAGGAATTGAAGCTGAGAAGTCAAATTTGAGAGTTTTACAATAGTTTTGTAAAGAAAATGTGACTGAATGGTAAAATAAATTGTGAAATATGAGTAATTCTGGATTTGTAAATTGGAGTTTCTTCATAATCACCAATAAAGGCTGTTAATTCCAGCCCTCGTGTCATTTTTTAATCATTTTAATCCACTGAACGTGTTTTTCTTCCAAATGGGATCTAAAGGGTTCTGATCAGTTTTCTGTGACCCGTGTGGCCAGGGGTCGCTGGGAGCTGTCCTGGGCGTTCCCCGCGGGCGTGGACAGGTCAAAGGTGAATGTGTCTGACACACGCTGTGGGAGGACGAGCCACCATTACTGCAGCCAGCTGCGTGTGAGCCACAGCCAGGCCCAAAACACCGGCCCGTACCACTGCCGGTACAAACACAGGACCACGAAACAGAGCTCCGTCTATGTGTTTGTCACAGGTAAGACACAGAAAACTCCACACATTACGAAGATTATTGTGCATCTGTGTCAAGTGACTGTTAGCAAAATATCTTATGACTCACTGGACAATTAATTAAACTCTCAGGATGCAATTGCTGGATGTGCATCTTTGGACTCAGTGTGATTTAAGCCGGCTGCCACAGCTGATCAACACTGGAAACCCTATATACAAATGGCTGCAGCTCAGTCAGATTTACAGATGTCGAGCTAAGTTTTTTGGCGAGATCGTAGCTGAGAGTCGTTCACAAAAGATCCTCCAAGCGCTAACCCGTGTGAGAGATCTTTGTTGAAAAATGTTGGCACGCGAAACTTTTCATTTGACGTTTTCCAGCTGATTCTTGTTCTTTACCACCCCCAGGGAGTAAAGATCGACTAAACGTAGATCTGGGTTATATTGTCACACTGTTTGCCCCATTTCAAAAAATGATCCTGGCATCTCACCACCCCCTCTGAGCTATTTATATAAAAGCTTTCTTACGTTCATCTACGTGCTGCCTCGTGGCCAGGAATAGCCCGGCTGCTGAAAGGACTCGGACCCGGGCAGAGTTTCCCAGGGCATCAGCCTTATCTGCTCCTCTCAGCCCTGCTTGAAGCATCCTGTGCTCAGGGGGTGGGTGTGGGGGGGGGTGCTGTCTCTCTGGAAGTGCGTTCTCGTGCGTGTGCAGGGATGAGAACGCCCGTGATTTGATGGTATGCAGGGGCAGGGGAGGCCCGATGTCTGCCCCCGGCAGCTCCTCCCTGTCCTGGAGGCAACGCCGGCAGCTGGGCCGCATGCCAGGGTCACAGGTCGTGCTGCTGTTTGGCCAACAGGGCCCCCGGGGGGCCCATCAATCGCTCGGGTCACCGTGTCCACCAAGCGTCAGACTTGGCCTGCAGCTCCGATGCTGCCTCCCTCCTCGAGTCTTCCATCAGGAATCAAAAAGAAGGAAGCCTTCAGGTCCACTGGTCCTTGGGGTACTTTTGTTCGAAGGTTCAGAGATGTGCGTTCCTAGAACAACACCCTCTGGTCACAAACAATGCAGCGAGCAACACCCACACCTTTGAATGGCACAGACACAGAGGCTGTTTGTTTGTTTGTTTGCTTCTAAACAATCTGTTTGTTTGTTGTTGACCACAAGCTGTCGTCTGCTCAGCGGGTGTTCTGTGAGCGGGGTGTGGGGTGGACTACTGTATGTTTTGGAGTGCGCGTCTGTTTTCGTTTATTGTTGAGATGCTTGGAAGTGCATGTGCAAGTTTTTGGTTTGTGTGCCGGGGAGCAAAGTCAGACCCCCCTCTGGTTTATTCATGTGTGTGAAAGTTCAGGTTATGCACAAGTTTTGTATATACAGGTAGTCCTCGACTTACGACGGAGATCCGTTCCTACGCTGCGTCGTAAATCGAATTTCAACGTGAGTCGGAACATATGTAAATACTTCACCATATACGTACAGTACTGTATTTTACCAAGCACTTAACCTATCCTAACACAGTACCCTACATAATTATGAAAAAACATTTGGAGCCATAATGGAGTGGGAAAAAAGAGTTAATTTCCTACTGGTGTGCTGGTGAAGGCGTTCCTCCATCCCTCCTCCGCATTTTCTATTGCGTTTACGTCGTAAAACCGCCGTCCAGCTCGGTCCATCCTCTGTACGTATTTGTTTACAACGTAAAACTGCATTCACAGTACACACAGTAACAGTAAGTTGTACTATGTACAGTTTTTTTTTTTGAATGTCCAGAGGACCAGACTTAGCTTTTTTAGAGAGTACAAGGCAGCTGTAGCCTCCGCAGCTAGTAAACCGGAAACTGCGTAAATCAGCTTAAAAAAAAAAAGTATATTTTTTAATGGGGGGTGCGTTGTAACCGCGAAACTTTGTAACTCGAGGCTGCCGTAAGTCGCGGACTACCTGTATATGTGTAGAAAAAGTGATATCGGAGTGTCATTTTGTAGCACCTGAACACATTTGTCTTACTGGTTAAATTTTTCAGACAAATGGGTGAAATTTCAAGTCCATTCCAATTGAGCTTGTTTAAAAACCCATTTGCGTACTTGACTTAAAGCAATATTTTAAACCAACATCCAAATTGTTGGACTTCTCCATCCCAGATGGTTCTTCCATGAACATCACCACCGCTGGCCTATTTTCAGTCACTTTGCTGTCATAAGCAAACTTATGTGGCAGTTGGCATCCGATAATTAGATTTGCTTACAAATATTTGATGTAAGGACAGATTTATATGCAGAAAAATGTGGATTTTTCTTACAATGTGTTTTTATTTATTTATTTGTCTTTATGACATTGCAAGGAGTACCTTGAAGCTAATCATTAAACTTTTTTGTAATTATCCACGGCCAATATGTTCCGTTCAGCCAGTACTTGTTTCAAACTACAGTACATCAAAAATAACGACTGATTAAAGAAACAGGACCATTTTTCTCTTGGACATAATTAAGACTTTGGCTTTTTCTGTACTTCACGAGTTTGATTGAACAAGTTTATTTTAATTCTTGCTGAAAGCAATCTTCCATCTGACAGCTCCATTATCACACTGTACCTCCTCTAGGTGTGATTGAGACAGCCGTATCATCACCTGCAGTGGATCATTACCTTGAAGGACTGCTCGTGTGTCGTGCTTGAGCGAAAAGTAGACACAGTTTCATTGCAGCGTTGCAGCTTTTCATTAGTCTGTAATTGCTCCGATCAGAAGCAAGGGGACAATGAAAGTAAATGCACGCAGCGATGCTCGGGTTGATCTTCTCAGCATTTCAAGCTGAAAAACATTCAGTTGTGAAGACGGTTTCGTGTGGAAACTGGCGCACTTCTCCCAAATGTGAGAAACCTCACGAGAGACAGTCACAGATATGATTTCTGAAATAGGGAAGCTGCAAAAGCTTTCTGCCGGTTTCATGCTCTCCTTGGTCATATAGACACGAGTGATATTTGGTGCACTTATATGGCTATTTTTATGCACTGTCCTACTTTTTCTCTACTTTTTCGTGTCTGGAAAATAGCTTCATACCTGATAACATGCGCATCATTACACCCCCCCCCTCCCCCAACAGTAAGACAAATTCAAAGTGGTGACGTGGAGATGAAGTGGAGCTTCATTGGGGTTAACTATATCGCTGACCTTTGTGTGAACCCTTGGTTTGTTGATGTTCTCCATATTGCAGTGTTTCCTCGAGGGGAGAATCTCTAAGCAGCTTTGCCTCCACTTCAAAAGGAGCGAATGTAGGCCTGCTTTGCATAATCAGGTGGAGAGCAGCTTTTTGCCAGAGAGGCAGGAATTAATTTGTGGCACCGCCAGATGTAATCATTAAGACCTTAGTCATTGACAATAAGTGGAGAAGAGGAGGGGAAATTAGCAGAGGAACTGCAGAACAGTGGAGTAAATGAGAAAGCACCGTGGAGCGCGGGAAAGTCCTAAATGTCAGAGGGATGGGTAGCAAAGCAGATTAATCTGAGCTGAGGAGAGAGAGAAAAAGACTTTCTGGTCAAACTCAGCTTTGTCTTTCTGTGTTTGGATGAAACTAATCCTTACTCCTCTTAAATGTTTAATTGGTGCGTTTCATCGTCTTGGTTATTTTCAAAGTCATGATGTGTATATATATAACATTTTAACTTAAATAATTAAAGGCCTTGCATTCCTTGAAGTATTTCACGCCACAGTTCATGTCAGAATTTTAGACTAAGAAATGACAAATCTGCAGCTGTTTTGGTCACTCTCACCTAACACCACTCCAAACTTCATCTCAGCGTTTGTTAACTTGTTTGAGTTATAAGCATTTTTATGTGGGGGAAATCTGTATTAGCTGTGGTGGCCATTTTGAATTGGATTGATTCCAACAGTTCATCAGTTGTAGATATACATCCAATCATCACTGTCTGTAAGTTTCATTAAAATTTGTCCAATAGTTCAAAATATATTTAGCTAACAGACAAATGACTCCAACATGCATTGCTAAAGTTTTAAGCAATTATGTGTTGCAATGTGTTGTGCTCCAAGTATTTGTTGTGTACCACACTGAGCTACTACCACGTCAAATTTTAGCTCAGTGTCTGTAGAATCGGCTGAGTTGCAGCCTGGTGGCCAGTTGAATTCAGATGACTCCAAAACTTAATCAGCTGTAAAGTAAAGTTTTGTATTATGTAAAATATTTTTAATTGTACAGCCACTGATTATTTTCAGGGAATTTCATTAAAATCTGTGATTTCATGAAATACACAGACATGTGGCAAAACATTATGTCCGCTTTGCTTGTCTGTAGTATGGGGTGCAATTTGTAAAGTTACACAGTCAAAAAATTAACAGCAATGTTTTGGTTTATTTAGCCTTTCATAAGAAAGCAAGTTTTTTTTTCAAAGCCATATTTTCACCATGTTATTGATTCATTTATAAATGTTTTAGTACACTAACTAAATATTTAATTTACTAGCTAAAAATATAGTTTACAAACTAAATATTTAACTTGCAAGTTAAATATTTAGTTTGTAAACTAAATATTAGCTTGCTAACAAAAAATCAACTTGCAAGTTAAATATTTAGTTTGTAAACTTAATATTTAGCTTTTAAATTAAACATTTAGTTCCACACTAAATATTTAGTTTGTAAACTAAATATTTAGTTTGTAAACTAAATATTTAGTGTTGAGCTAACTATTTTGCTTGCTAATTAAAATTTTAACTTGCAAGTTGAGTATTTAGTTTGTAAACTAAATATTTAGCTTGTAAACTAAATATTTAGTGTGTAGCTAAATATTAAGCTTGCTAAAGAAGTATTTAACTTGCAAGTTAAATATTTTGTTTGTAAATTAAACATTTAGCTTGGACATACACATTTAGTTTGTAAACTAAATATTTAGTGTGGAGCTAAATATTTAGCTTGCTAACTAAATATTTAACTTGCAACTTGAGTACTTAGTTTGTAAACTAAATACATGTATTTAGCTTGTAAACTAAATATTTAGTGTGGAGCTAAACATTTAGATTGCTAACTCAATATTTAACTTGCAAGTTAAATAAAGGTTGAATGAATGATTGAATTTAGTTTGTAAACTAAATGTTCCTGGGCATGTTTCTGTTTTTGATTTTCTACATCTGCCTTATAATGTTTTGCTACTTTGTTTTAATGTGTTTTAAAAAAATCTGTATTCCTCTCTTATGTTTGTCTATTGTTGATTGTTTAAGGAAATTCTACTATTGCTGTTGTCATTCAGTTTATAGACAGGTCCCTCTTGTAAATGAGTCCTCAAGGCTCAATGAGATTAACCTGACTAAATAAAGGTTGAATGAAAGAATGAAAACACTAAATATTTAGCTTGTGAATTAATTAGTTTGGATCTATGACATTTATAAATGTATGAATAACATGGTGAAAATATGACTTGGAAAAAAAACTTTTTTCTTATGAAAGGCTAAATAAACCAAACATGTTGCTGTTAATTTTTGACTGACTGTGTAACGTTACAAACGGCACCCCATATGGTAGTGGCCAATAAATATCTGAGCAACTGTTTTAAAGCTTCACCCACAGATTGTAAAATCACTTCATAGTTTAAAGTCAGAGCTGCCTATAATCCTGTTTTTGCTCGGAGGAATTGTTTGCCACCAATCATCACGTGAAAGTTCAATCATTCATCATGTCTGCACATTACTTTTGCGTGTCACAAGATGAGAACATCCTCTTGATAATAACATTATGATGAAGACGCTGATTCTTATTTGTGCAGCTGAAACCCACACGCTGAACGCAGACTCGGTCACAGCCTTTGACTTTGATTGACACGGACAGCTAACAAGTGGGTCTATGGATTTAGAGCCTTTTGGCGAATCCATCACTCATTTCAAAAGTCATCATTTGTCAATAATCCATCAGTGAAAGGGAGAGCAGGACTGCTGCTCATGATCGATTGTTGCACCGTTTGGACTGAAAGAAATGCATTTTACAATGAAAGGTCTAGCATTCAACAAAGTCATATTCCCCGCTGTCTTTATGAGAGTTTAAATTAAAGATGGCTGCCAAAGCCACATCCAACCAGATGTGTTAATGCTCAGAGGTTGAGCTGAGTAAGCATCAGCTATAAATTCTCCCCTATTAGCTGTAATGTTGAAGTCATAGACATAGTTTAGCTGCGGTGAGCATCTTGAATTTGGTTGAATTTATATGTCAGCTAGTTGCAGCTTGTAGATAAATTGATGGCTGTAACATTTATTATCATACCAGTCATTTTAAGTTGTGATGAACATGTTAAGATGTTGTGCAATGGCTAGTTAAGGATGACTCTCAGCTACTACTGCATCAAATCTTAGCTACAAATCTGCACAACTGAGGTATACTCATTTTTGCATTTTCAAAAGTCAGTAGACTTTGCCAGCCATCTCAAATTTGGTTGTTTGCTAAATGTTATCAATTATACATGGCAACCAATGCCTTTCTGCAATATTCATTAAAATTGTCCCATGGTTCATGTGATATGTTGTTAACAAACGAACCGGCAGTACGCCAGTGTCCGTCACTGAGGGATTTGAAGAGTAAATGTTTGTGGTTTTCAAGATTAGTGTTTTTCTAGACTGGAATTGAACAGAGATTGCAAGTGAACAATGTTTTTTGTTGTTAGATATCCAATGGGTAGAAGTTACACTGTTTAAGAGGAAAGGTAGTTTTTATTTACTGTATTTATTTTTGGCTTGTTTGTTTGTTTGTTTATTCATTCATTTCATTTCAATTAAAACAAGACATATTCAAAACAAATAAAGTACCTATAAAATGAAAGGCGGCAAAAGAAGAATGAATTCTTATCATTTCTGCCCCTTCTTCACAATATCAAATCAAAACAATCAATTCAAACAATACTTAATACAACAAATCACAAAACTTATCACAATTATTCATTATAGTTCCTTAATATTAGCAAACTTGTCTGAGACGGTGCAAAGCAGCATGTACTGGAGAGTGGAGGGAGCAGTTTTATCATCACACAAGCAATGGCAGCGCCAGGGGGTGGCCAATGGTGGCCTTTCCCCCCACAGAGTAACCTTTTCTCACCCAAAGGGCCACCCAAACTCTCAATTTACTGGGGCATCTAAAAAAAAAAAGTTGCATTTCATGAAACAGTTAATTATTTTTTGTCACTCATTTCAGAAAGTGAAACTCGTATAGATTCATTACACATAGCAGACAATTAGAATATTCCACAGGCTGCTTTTGGTACCTTTGTCAGTGTGGGCTGGTGACGAGCCCGGCTGGAAAATGAAATCATCTCCATAAAGCTCATCAGCAG
>JARVJN010000835.1:19125762-19137263 GCA_031763805.1 Argolebias nigripinnis | reverse complement strand
ATGGCGCCACACCTTGATGGGTAAGAATTTTCACCTTCACTGTGACAATATAAAGTCACCTTGAACACGCTAAGAAGCAGTAAAGCATCTTCCTGGGACTTCTGAAATGAGCTTAAAAGAAAGTAGCTTTTAAACTGGCTATGCAAAAGCCCTTACTGTACTGTAGTTTGGTTGTATTTTGACTGCTGTCTTCTTTTAGGATAATTTTTCAAGAGGAAATAAATAAATCGGCAATGAATACTGCACATTTTTTACATTTTAGGTACAAACTTACTTTTCAAAGGTTACCAATTTTAACTTCAAAGAAATTATTGGCAGCAGGTTTAGATTAGTGGTGAATCTGAGATTTACCGCTATCAGGTCGTGCAATCTGTGGTTAAGGGAACACATTTCTTTTGCTCCTGCGCAGCGTCGACGTCGTCTTTGGCCAAGTCATCTCCGGCTTTGAGGTGATAAAGAAGATCGAGCGGCTGAAGACCGATTCATCAAGCAGACCATACGCTGACGTGAGAGTGGTGGACTGTGGACAGCTGATCACAAAGTCCGCCAACGATGGTAGGTCCAGTGTGGACCTGTTTTTATTTACTTTATTTATTTATATACAGGTAGTCCTCGACTTACGACAGAGTTCCATTCCTACGCCCGTTCGTAGGTCGGAAATCGACGTAAGTCGGAAAACACATACCGGTACACACTGGCCGCCACTTATACACGTACATGTACAGTACTGTACAGTTACCAAGCACTTCGCCTATCCTAGCGCAGCTACATAAATATCTAAAAACACATACAGTACATTTGGAGCCATAATGAAGGAAAAAAATAGTTACTTTCTTACTGGGAGCTGGTGAATTCTTCCTCCGTCTGTTAGCATGTTAGCTCCGTGTCCCGGCAATATCCGAGTTCTTGAAGCCGTTTCTCCGCATTAGCATGTTAGCTCCGTGTCCCGGCAACATCAGAGGCCTCGAAGCCGTTTATCCGCGTTAGCATGTTCGTTCCATGTCCCGGCAACATCCAAGGCCTCATAGCTGTTTCTCTGCGTTAGCATGTTAGCTCCGTGTCCCGGCACTCGTAGCCGTTTCTCCACGTTTTAGCATGTTAGCTCAGGGTTCCACCAACATCCGAGGCCTCTTAGCTTTTTCTCCGCGTTTTAGCATGTTAGCTCGGGGTCCCACCAACATCCGAGGCCTCGTAGCCGTTTCTCTGTGTTTTAGCATGTTAGCTCGGGGTCCCACCAACATCCGAGGCCGCCAAGCCACTCCTCCGCCTGACGTCCACAGAGTTCACCGAGCGTTTCCAGCTCATGTATCCGAGCGCAGATCGGACACACAGTCCGTCCAAAGCCGTCTGTCGAAGCCCGGGCTAACCAAAGCTAACTGAAAACTGCCGGCCACTGCCGTAAACCGTCGGAAACTGCCGGAAACTGCGGAAATCGGCTTCAAAATAATAATAATAATTTATTTATGAAGCCATTTAAAACAACTACAGCTGCAACAAAGTGCTGTACACATAAACTCAAGAACATTTAAACACATAAAATAAGATTTTTCAATTTAAAAAAAAAAAAAAAAATTTTTAATGAGATGCGTGACGTAATCCCGAAACGTCGTAAGTCGAGGCTGTCGTAAGTCAAGGACTACCTGTATTTAGTGTGCATTAATCTAGTGGCTCCTAACCCTGGTCCTTGAGGAACACCATCCTGCATGGTTTAGTTGCTTCTTTGCTCACAGTAATTGCAGCTCTTCGTTTTAGCTTCTCGTTTATTATTTCACAGTTAGCGAAAATGTTCCGGTCACAGTGTTTCCCCTACCATTATACAAGGAGAGCGCCCCGCCCTGTCAACAGAACCGAGCGCCCTGCCTACCGGGGGTCAGCTTCACTCAGCTTCACTGTCCCCCTGTCGACAACTGCTAGCACTGATGTAGCGCTAAGCTAGCAGCGTGCAATACAGACGTGCTAGCTCAAAAGTTACAGAGGTAGCGCTCTGTCCCACCTTAGTTTTTTTATTTTATCATCTTTAAGCTAATTTGTTTTTGTTTGTAAGATAAAGTTAAGTTAAAGAAAAAGAAAAGATCTCCAATTTTCTAGTCTCTAATTTTTGTAATAGGTTTTGAACTAAATTAAATAAACTTTGAAGCCCTCCTGACATTTGAATGTTCCATTTTTATTTCTGCCGAACAACAGATGCATTTTGTAATTATTATTTTTTATTTCAGTTACGCTCATTCTTTTGTAAATTTACTTTCAGTGCTTGAAGGCAAGCGAAAAAGAGCCTCCCTTAACTCAGATGACTCGTCCTCCCACTCGTCAGTGGAGTCTGAAGGTGAATCAGAACAAAAGCTCAAACATCAAAAGAACAAAAAACATGCAAAAGTTAAACAGTCTATAAAGAAAAGAAAAGTGGGGAAAAAGAAGATAAATATTCTTCCTTCTGAGCAAAGGTATTATTTTGTCTTTACCATAGTGGCGTTTAACCATTTCTATTGTGAATACTGTCATTGAGCTAAACGCATTGTTACAGTTCTCCAGGACTTGCAGAGAAAGAGATGGAAAATAATGAAGCTGAAGACGAGAAGGAGCCAGGCGGGAAGAGGGAGAAGCCTGTCGTGCGACTGGAGGAAATCCCACCTGTGCCAGAGAACCGTTTCCTGCTGCGACGGGACATGCCCTCTCAGGAAATTAAAGCTGACGTGCCCATAATCAAAGATACCATCATGTACTGTACACATCGAACAGTTTACAGATCAATAACTATAATTGTGGGTTGAATATGACCTAATGTTTTAACTTATTCTTGTGTTTTCAGTCTTGAGAAAGAAACAACTACTCTTTCAGCTGACCAGAAACCAGCCATATCGAAATCTGGACGGAAAATCAGAGGCAGAGGCACAATTGTATGTTCACTTATCTAATAAGATCAGATATTTAACACGTCACATGTGTTGTCTTAATTTGAAGGTCTTTAATGACATTTTCATAGTCATGGATGCAGGTGATTCTATGCTCCTTGTTTTACCGGACCTTACATCTGCTTTTGACACCATCAACCATGAGATCCTCATTTCTAGGCTGGAGCAGTGGGTGGGCATCACAGGGTCAGCTCTCAAATGGTTTAGATCCTGCCTCTCTGACAGAACCTTTTGTGTCAACATTAAGGATTTTAGTTAATCATTGGCAGCTCTTCGGTGGGGGGTTACCACAGGGGTCCATCCTCGGTCCTCTTCTCTTTTCTTTATAACTGCTGCGACCAGGTGCCATTTTCTGTAAACATCACATTCCCATTCATTTCATTTCCCTACGCTGATTGTCACATTTACTTTCCTCTGAAGCTCACTGATGCACATTCTGTTCATCCTCTTCTTGACTGCCTGGTTGACATCAGGGACTGGATGGCTTTAAATTTTTTAAGTTTCAATGAGAAGAAGACTGGAGTCGTTGTTTTCCTCCTAACGGCACGATCAAGAACCACGGTATTGACCTTTCTTCTCCAGCCCCGTTAGAGAAACAAGTACTCGCTAGTCTGGGAGTGAAAATGGACCCTTCCATGAAACTTAACAGTCATACAAACATGATTGTTAAATCCTGTTTTTTTTTCCAGCTTCCAACTGAAGCCCATACTGTCCAAAAACAACCTTGAGACAGTATTACATGCATTCATAACATCCAGGCTCAATTACTGCAATGTACTTCTGTTTGGAATCAGTCAGACCTCCAATGCACGTTTACAACTGGTCCAAAATGCTGCAGCACAATTTTTTAACCGGCACATTACACCAGTTCTGGCCTCTCTGCACTGGCTCCTGGTTCACTTTCGAATTCAGTTCAGAATTCTTCTGTATGTTTTCAAATTTCTGAACATTACTGCCCCCTCTTATCATGCTGATCTGCTGCAGCCATATATCCCACAGTGACTTCTGAGGTCAGCAGATCAGATGCTCCTATTGGTTCCAGGAACCTGCCTTAAGCTCAGAGGTGACAGGACCTACTCTGTTGCAGGTCTAATACTGTGGAATGAGTTACCACTACGTCAGGCAGACTCCCACTCGCTGTTTTTAAGTCTCTCTTAAAAACCCACTTTTCTTCTCTGGCTTTTGACACTGTGTGATTTGTTCTTAACCTGTCTGTATTCTATGTTATTCTTTTAGTTATTATCTTTTTCCATTTGGATCTATGTTTTTATGCTGTGTCCTTTGCTTGTTTGTTTTTGCTGTACAGCACTTTGGTTGGCCTTGCTGCTGTTTTAAGTGCTTTATAAATAAAGTGGCATGGCGTTTGTTTTAATCAGTATAGTAGGGAACGTATATTCTGGCTAAACCGTTCGCTTTCGGCACAAGTGCAAATATCATGACCAGTTTACTTCCTTTTCAGAGATATCACACACCCACAAGATCTAAGTCACGTTCTGCATCTGTTGAGGAGCGTGGAAGCAGCGAAACTCCGCCACACTGGAAAGAAGAAATGAAGAGGACCAAAAATTATCAACCTCCGAGCACGGAGAGGTGGAGCAAAGGAGACAAGTAGGTTTTTTTTTGTTGGTTGACCTTCTACCTTTTTAGTATCAGTTTCTCTTCAGGTTCCTTCATACTTCTTTTGAATTGCCAGACTGGACGATCATTCAAGCAGATGGGAGGACAGAAGCAACTCAGCACGGTCCCAGTCAGGAGAGCGCTCCTCAGACCACAGCTGTGAGAGGTCCAGCCTGCACCATCAGAAGAAACAAGAGAAGAAGAAAGCTAAACACAAGAAGAAGAGCAAAAAACAGAAACATGGCAAGAAGAAGAGCTCTAAGAACAAACCTCAGGAGCATTTTATGTCGGGTGGTGAAAGGTCAGCATCTTCAGAGAGGAAGTCTGGAAGATCCCGTTCACCGACTCGCTCTCCAAGTTTGCATCACTCTCGGAAACGACAGCGATCCTCGCCGTCCAACTCCAGGTCCTACACAAGCAGCCGATCCAGATCTCGAGGAAGGTACAGGTCCTATTCAAGATCTAGAAGCCTCTCTAGGTCGAGAAGTCTATATTTAACTAGATCCAGATCGCCGTCCTTTTCTCGGTCTCGATCAAGATCAAGAAACAGATCCAGGTGTAAGTCCAGATCAAGGTCAAGATCCAGATCCACTTCAACTTCTAGGTCTGAGTCTAGAAAAAGGAGCAAAACCAGATCTCCAAAGAAGAGGAAAATTGCCAAGCACAAACAAGACGTCACAGCGAATGTGAAGCTCCCAGAAAACAAAATCACTGTTGTCCCCAAACTGCCAATAGTCCCAGAACCTGAAAGGATCCCTGTCATCCCACTGAGTGACAGTCCACCTCCCTCTCGCTGGAAGCCGGGACAAAAACCCTGGAAGCCCTCCTACATTCACATCCAACAAATCAAAGCTAAAGTAGCGCCCGCTAAGCCTGCTGCTGTTGCACCGGCGGCAGAAATCGTCGCAGAAAAAGCTCCAGTTACACAGAAATCTGTCCCAGAGGGCTCTCAGGACCACAAAGCACACAAACCTGCACACCGTTCGCGCAGCAGGTCGTCCAGAAGCAAGTCCTACAGTCGCTCCAGGAGCAAAAGCTCTAGTAAGTCCAGGTCAAGATCATCTCACAGGGACAAGAGCAGATCATCGTCCCGCAACAGATCTGAACCTGAAGTTGACCCGAAGACAAGTAGCAACAAGGAGAAGTCATTGGACAAGGAATGGAAGGAGTATTACAGCTCCCTGGATAGGATACAAAATTTAGGCAAGTTTGTGTCTCTTAGTAATAGTGGAGACGGTCTCATAGGGTTGGAGAAGGGATCAGGCAGTGAGATGGGTCATGATGTCATCGGCTCTTTAGAGACAACAAAAGACAGAGGCAACTCGCAGGATCCTGAGACAATATACTCCAACCCACTGCTAAAAGAGAGCTTTAATAGCTGGTCTGAACTGGATAGTGACAGTGAACAGGTGAGCCAAAGCACTGGTACCGTCCCAATAAAAATGCAGAAACAAGACGTTCAGTCCAGTGAATTTCCAGACAAGAAGTTGTCCTCTCCCACTGGATGGAATTCAGACAGCGACGCTGAGAAAATAACCAGCAGGACAGTAACAATATACGAAAAAGAGGAAGGGGAGGCTAGTTCTGAATCGGATAACGAGACTTTAAAAAGGACGTTGGAAGCATCTTTAGCATGGAAGATTGCTGCTGCTGCTGTAGCTTCCTCCTCTTCTTCAGGTCAGACATTTGGAAGTCCCAAGAAGGTTGTAGGGCCAGAAAAGCACAAGAGTAAGAAGAAAGCCAAACGGAAGCATAAACACAAGAAGAGAAGCGAAAATAAGGCCAGTTCTCATCACGGTAAGGTCAAGGCTAAGAAATCCAAGGGAAAACACCAGAAGCTGAAGGAGACGTTTCACTGGCAGCCTCCTTTGGAGTTTGAAGAAGAGGAAGAGGATGAACCTAAAGTGGAGAGACTTAGTCCTGTTAAAGTTAAAGACAATTATGTTAAGGAGATGAGCAAAACGGATCCGTATCCCCCTAAAGAAGAAGAAAGGAGGCAACAGAGATTAAAAGAAGGCAGCAACAAAAACACCAAACACTCTGAGCCTCGCCAACATTCATCCAACAGTAGCAGTGCATCCAAAGTCAAGGTGCCAGAGATACTCGAAGATATGGTCATTTGTACTCCGGAGCACAGTGACGACATTATTGAAACTCCATTTGCACAGGATCTTTACAGCAACACTTCTGGATTCACCTTAAACTCTACCCCGGAGTCGTCCGAAATGGCCAGCAGTGGTGGCACTTTGCTTCAGAGCCAAGAAAATCCAGCTGCTTCTTCCACAAGAGCTGCCGGACAGAAAGACGAAGCCGCCAAGGCTGTAATAAATTTCAGATGGAAGCCACTGAAAGGAATGTCCGCTCCACAGAACCTGCAGTTTCCACCTGTCGCTGTGAAGCACGCCCAAACTCAACAGAGCCAGACGCACAACATGCGTGGAGTGAGGATGGAGATAAAGAGCAAGAGCCTGGTCCGACCGGGCTCTCTGTTTGATGAGGTTCGTAAGACCGCCAAGCTCCACCAGAGGCCGAGGAACCAGGAGAGCTCGAGCGAAGAAAAGTCACCTTCTGTGGGGAAGACGTCTCGCACGCACTCCCCGAAGAAGTCCGGGTCTCTGCCAAAGAAGTCCCGCTCAGCGTCCAGTCACTCCTCCTCCAGCAGGTCCAGAAGCAGATCCCGCAGCTCTACCTACTCCTCCAGGTAGGAGGAAAAGCACACAGATCGATATCAGAATCTGAATTAGTCTTACCGACGTTTAGTTTGAGTCGCTTCTGTCTTTTATCACGTCGCTCTTTAAGAAGCCGCAGCAGAAGTCGAAGGAGACATCGGAGGAGAAGATCTCATTCTCGCAGCAGCACCTATCGCAGCTACAGGAGTCACAGGTACACTAATTTAACAAGTCGAGGGAGAATCAAAGAATTCAATTGAAATGGTCCCACTGGAAGAAAAGAGCAAACCTGACTTGATACTAAAGCTTCCAATTGTTTGTCGTTAAGCTTTAGGCTCGTTCTTTTTATGATTTATTAAAACCATCTTCATAACCTTCCCAAGACTTGTTTACAACCTTCCTCTCAAAATGTCATTTATCTAATATTGTCTAAAAAGTTGTTTTTATTTTTCTTCTCATCAGTCGGACGTATAGTAAAAGCCCTTCGAGAAGCCATTCGTATAAGCACCATAGAAGGTCGAGGTATGTGAAGCTTTTCATGCAAATTCAAATTTTTTATTTATGCGACTGTAACTAAACATTTATCATTAAAGTGGCTGCAGAAGAGACCAGATGTCTTTCATTAATGGAAATAAAAACATTTAAAATAACACAAAAGGTTTTACAAAGTACTTAAACCTAAAGAAAACCCTCATATTTCCTTTTGTATGCATGTTGTACTTAAATTGCATAAGTAACTTTTTCAGCAGAAAGTTGTTTTTGTAACTTAATCTATATCTGTGCACTCAACTGTAACAGGCAGCAACAAATAACAAGCCTATAATTAAGATTGATCTAAATGACAGAGTAACTAGACAAATTGCATTTCCTGCAAAAATGCATGCTTATTGCAGAAGGACTTGCTGGAAAAACAGCTGAAATTGGCAACAAAAACAAACATGCTGAAATGAAGCTGAAATGGAAGAACAAGCCTAAAGTAGCAGATGGAAGCAGAAAGAACACATATTTGCTTATTTTGGTTTAAATAAGCAGAAATTAACACAAAATTAGGAAATTAGCTTAAAAAAGAAGCTGAAAATAGCAAAAAGTAGCTGAAAAGGCAGAAAGAAGGTTAAACTACCAGAAGTACCTGTAAGCAGAAAGAGATGAAATTGGCAACAAAAAAAAAGTGGAATCAGCTGAAAAAGCTAAAAATTAACATAAAAATAGCTAAATAATAGCCGAAGTAGCTGGAAAAGCTGAAACTAGCTGGGAAAAAGCTGAAAGAAACATAACGAGCTTAAATTATCAGAAATCAGTTACCGTAATTAGGCTGAAATTAGCAGAAATTGCCATGAAAAACTTGAATTTATCTGAAAACAGCTGAAATTGGCTAAAAATGCTAAAAAGTTAGATCAAGCTTAAATTAGCAGAAGAACGCAGAAAGCACGTTTGCCAAAAAAGACTGAAAAGAAGCTGAAATTATGCTGATGAAGATTCTCAGTCATCCAGGACATGATAAAATCAAAAAGGCGTTCAATACAAGATCAACTGGACTTTATTTGTTGCAGAAGACGTTTCGCTCATCATCCGGTGAGCTGAAATTAGCACAAAAAAGCGGAAATTATCTGAAAATAGCTGAAATAAGAAAAAAAGGCTGAAAAGTAGAAGCTTAAGTTACCAGATGGAAGTGGTGCATGTTTTTTGCTGAATTAGGCTGGAAAAATTTAAATGGGTGCAAAAAATATGGAATTAGCCGAAAAAGTTAAAATCAGCATAAAACGGCTAAATAGTTGCTGAAATAGAACAAAAAGCTGAAACTTGCTCAAATAAGCTGAAAGGATCATAACAAGCTTAAATTGGCAGAAGAAAGCAGAAAAAACACGTTTGCCAAATTAGGTTGAAAAGAAGCTGCAATTGG
The DNA here is from genome assembly GCA_031763805.1 of Argolebias nigripinnis. NCBI lineage: Eukaryota > Metazoa > Chordata > Actinopteri > Cyprinodontiformes > Rivulidae > Argolebias > Argolebias nigripinnis. The sequence goes on along the minus strand of JARVJN010000835.1, from coordinate 19,128,168 downwards.
CACAAAAAAAGTTTACATTATCTGAAAATAGCTGAAATGACCAAAAATAATAAATGAAAACAGCTGAAAAGCAGAAGCTTAAGTTACCAGATGGAAGTGCAGCACATTTTTTGCTGAATTAGGCTGGAAAAAGTTTAAAGGTGGGGGGCAAAAAATACGGAATTAGCCAAAAAAGCTAAAATTAGCATAAAACAGCTAAATAGTTGCTGAAATAGCACAAAAAGCTGAAACTTGCAGAAATAAGCTGAAAGGAGCATAACAAGCTGAAATTAGCAGAAGTTAGAAGAAGCACACACATCTTGTAGTTAGCATAAAGAACCTAAAAGGAGCACTGAACAGCTGAAAGTAGCTGAAAAAACTGTTTGCACAAGGAAGCTGAAAGAAGCTGAACCAGAACAAAATAAAAGGAGCAGTAAAAGGTTGTGAACTAATCTAAAGATTTGAAGGATGTCAAGAGTTCAATTTATTTTCTAAAGGGAAAAAAATTGGCAGAAAAGGCTAAATATTTCAAAAAGCTAAAGTTGTATCAATTCCAAAAGTCATAGCACCCTTCTTGTGAAAGAGTTGAACATTTTGATACATGATTTGTTGAAATAGCACAATTGTGGAACAAGAAAGATGCTGAAAAATGTACGCAAGAAAAACGGATAACAATAGTGTGAATGCTTCATAAACATTCACGCAATAAAAGTATATTGTTGTTTTTGTTACTGTGATACTTCAACATTTTTTCTTGTATTTGTTGAAAAGGTGAATTAATTTAGGTGAATTTGCAGAAACCTGTGAAATCATACAAAGCTTTTTTTACACGAGGTGTTTAGATGGCCAACATCTGCATTATCTTTTATAATTGTGTCTGTTTTTAAATGAAGGCTCACTCGGCAGATATAATCTCTCTGCAGGTCCAACTCTGACGACAGCTACTCCAGTCGGAGCATGAGCAGGAGGCGAGGGCGCAGACGGAGTGACAGCTACAGGAGCTCCGAGCGGCGATCCCGGTACGTTCCTCGATGAACTCTGAAAAACGATCACAGCCTTCCGTCTTCTGATGCGGAGGCAGATTACCGTAGTTTGAAATTTTAGCAACTAAACTCTTCATCAAAACTTTTCTCATTCTATGTTTTACTTTAAAAAGTTTTAAAGCTCAAAGCGTTTTCCACTGAACTCGAGTTTATCTATGATCCTGCGCACATCCATGTTTTAAAAGCTGACGTTTTTAACCCCGACTTCTGTGTGGAACAGGTCGTCCCGCTCGTCCAGTCGCAGTGTTTCCAGGCGCCGGAGTCGCAGCCGCAGCAGTGGGTACAGCTGAGCCGCAGCTCAGAGTGGAGCAGTCTGCTTGTAACATAAATCGGCAGCTACAGCGCCACAATTTTTTTTTACCAGTTTAATACTGTGCTGTGTCTTTTAAGCTGTTGGAAAAGGCATCAAACGTTGTAGAATGTAAAATAATACACACTTTATCATTGCAAATAACCAGCCAGTTGTAAAGCCACTAAACTGAAACTTTATTGGATACAAGCTGCAAACAATTTAGATTGTTGTATATGTATGTTTTCTTTAAAATGTAATAACTGAACTGCATTTTTTTATGTTTGAGGAGGTTTGGGGTTACTTTGTTTTTGAGATGGTTAGATTTTCAGAATATTCCTTGTTTGGAAAAACTATTTGTGAAATAAAAGATTAAACGTTGTGTACCAGGGTGGGTTTTTTTGTCTTCCCCAAAACTTTTATTATTGAACCATGAATGTTAAAACTGCACCCAAAGTGTGAATCTCTCATTTTATATTCTACTATGAATATCTTTAATAAATGCAGATGCATCTAGAAGTTTGGTGTTTCCTTTTTTTAAAAAGTATATATATTTATACACCATGCATGCATCAGGGTATTTAGTCAACTATCATTTTTTTAATCACGTATGATTGTTTATCATCGCTCTGTGAAAAGTAAGACTAAATATGCTGTTGGCACATCTTTAAGGTTGTTTTAATTTTAATAAAAATTTTCATTCAAAATGAAAAGATGTCACTGTGCCGACTGCTTGTTCAACTGCCATTTTTTCTCATCATCAACTATCAGTGAGATTTAGATTACAGTGGTCCCTCGTTACTTCGTGGCTCGATTTTCACGGACTCGCTCTTTCCTGGTTTTTCGAAGTAAGATTGAACATGACACACTGATTGACTGGCTGATTGATGGATAAGCCACACGATCGGCATGGATTTTTTGTTTAAAATAAATAATTTTAAATTATTTAGCAGCCCATGCCGCCAACACTATTTATATTGGAGGTGTATGTGGTACATGCGGTGGAACGAGATTATGCATACAGGGTCCCAGTTACATCTCACAATAAAATGTAAAAGAAAAACAGTAATAAGGTCTCAGATATGAAGTAAGAAA
>JARVJN010000835.1:18780794-18790842 GCA_031763805.1 Argolebias nigripinnis | reverse complement strand
CAGACACATATTTGCTATAATTTTTATCAAACAAATAATTGTTTTTAAGTGTTAATCTTCTTAAAAGCTTTGCTGTGTGCTCCTGTAGCAGACATTTGCAGCAGAGCTAAACACGGTCCACATTTTGACGTAGGTGCGACCTATATTCAGTTGCGACCTATACTGTACAGTACAGGTATATGGATTTTCCCAATTCTTTGGCAATAAATGGACAATGCGACCTATACAGTATTCAGGTGCGACCTATATTCCAGAAAATACGGTACTTGATGCTGAGAACATGGAGGGAAGACGGAACATGGAGGTAGACAGGGAAATGTCCAGACAACAAAGAACATGAGTCTCTTAAATAGTGATGTTAATGACAACACCTGGGAAGGACAACAGGTGGTGGAGGACGGAGCTTGATTACACAAAGAAGAAACACTGAGGAGCAGGAACAAACACAAGCGGAGAAACACACAAGAAGACACGGGTCCAGCAGCTCTCTGCTCCACACAGAGGGCTGTGGTAGCTCAGTGGTCTGTTGTCAGGAAGGGCATCCAGTGTAAAAACAATCGGCAAGTCTTCCTGCGAGTTATTTCACTGTGGTGACCCCTGAATAAGGGAGCAGCCAAAAGAAGAGAAAATAAATAGCAATTTTTGGGCTAATGTCAATATTCTGTGGTGGCCATCTTGAATTGGATTGATTCTAAAAGTTATCAGAATCAGCCTTTGTTGTCATTGCACAAAAGCACAACGGAATTTAATTTCAGTACAGCCGTCCAGAGAAACAACAAGACAACCAAACAACATAAAACATGGGTAGATGGGTGCCTGAGGCTGCAGCCTCATGGGAGGCGCTGCCCTTTTCATTTGATAAGGAAAAGAGAAACGCAATGAAAGAGGAGGTAAAAAAAAAATCATGAGGTTGCAAAAAAAAACCTCAACACAAAAAAACAATATGATGCTACGGATGGATATTTAACTTTGGAATTCACTTTCTAAAAGTTTCATTAAAATCGTTCTGGTTAACATCACAGACAATATTGCGCACGCACACACACACACACCCATGAGCAAACACATCATTGTTCTTTTGTCTGGCAAAATGTGGCAGGAGAAAACCTAGTATCAAAGTAGACTTGTGTATGTCACACACTAGATTTATCTTAAATAAAATATTTTGGTTCCATCAGTTAACCACGCTTCGTGGAGCCATTCTGGAGGATGCCATTCCATCCACTGCGAGACATGGAACGGCTCGTGGGCTTCCGCTGAAGGAAGTGTTGGAATACGTCATCCCCGAGCTGAACATCCAGTGTCTGAGGCTGGCCATCAACTCTCCCAAAGTCCCAGAGCAGCTCCTCAAAGTGGACGAACAAGGGGTGAGTAGTACACATGTCCTGTTGTGGTCGGGCTCTTGGTCTTTGATAAATATTTAGACGTTTTGGAATAGTTGACTCATGTGCTAATCTGTTGCCCTCCTGACAATGACTCAATGTAGAGTTCTGCACTACAGCAAAGACCAATCATCCCTAAACTTTCATAGTGTTTGTAATGGGGTTGTGTGGTTGTACCATACGGTTCCATTTTAAATCAAATCGGCTACATGTTATGATACACCCTGATCCAGCTCATCCATATCCAGCAACACCATCCCAAGCTTTCGTTCAGGTGTTCCACACATGGTGTGGTTTTGTCAGCAATTTGTTTAACTTGGCTTAAAAAAACAATTGTATCATAATCAAAATGATAGGATACAGTTAAAAAATAAAACGTGTGCCAAGAGAAATACAGATTTGTTCTAAAAAAATGTCACAGGAATCTTTGCATACTGGAACAAATAGGCAAAATGGCTTCTGCTTCATATTCAGCTTAAGCCTGAGCTCCCAGACGAATTAAATATTACACTTGTTTTATTTATACAATCAGTGAAATGCTGTGGCAGTTTCCTCTTGTTCCCTGTGGAGCTCACGCCTGTCATTTCAGGCACCGCGGGTGAAGAGGCTTCATGCAGTTTCTTAGGCTGCTTGCTTTGTTCAATGTAATTTTTCACCACTGCAAAAAGGATAACGAGACAAAGGCCACATATTCCTCACTGAACTGACAATGGATGGATGGATGGATGGATGGATACAGTAGATGGATGGATGATACAGTAGATGGATGGATGGATACAGTAGATGGATACAGTAGATGGATAGATGATACAGCGGATGGATGGATGTACGGATGGATACAGTAGAAACAGTAGATGGATAGATGGATGGATGGATGGATGGATGGATGCAGTAGATGGATAGATGGATACATTAGATATGACGGATGGATGTACGGATGGATACAGTAGAAACAGTACGGTAGATGGATAGATGGATACAGTGAATGGATGGATGGATGGATGGATGGATGCAGTAGATGGATAGATGGATACATTAGATATGATGGATGGATGTACGGATGGATACAGTAGAAACAGTAGATGGATAGATGGATACAGTGGATGGATGGATGGATGGATGGATGGATGCAGTAGATGGATAGATGGATACATTAGATATGATGGATGTACACATGGATACAGTAGAAACAGTAGATGGATCGATGGATATGGTAGATGGATAGATAGCTACGATAAATGGACAGATACGAAAGATGGGTAGATAGATACAGTAGAAGGATAGATACGGTAGAAGGATAGATGGGGTAGATGGATAGATAGATATGGTAGATGGATAGATAAATGATAGATGGCTAGATATATGTGATAGGTAGATATATAGATACAGTAGGTAGGTAGGTAGAATAGAAATATAGAACGATAAGTACCTCCCTCCCAGTGGGGAACACAACAAGACTGTATAAGAATGTTCTTTCAGACCTGGGATTTGAAGCTCCGCCTTAAATCAGACAAATCAGTGGAAGCCACTTTCGTATTTGAACATCTGTATTTTTTGTCTTACTGGTTTAATCATTACTGCTGCACTCGCCCTGCCAAGCACCTCTTTAATAACCGCCATTCTAACCAAACTGGACTCCGATGGCTCCTCTGATGTGTTTTTGTGAGGAAGCCAACTTGCACAGCAAGCACGGTATCTCTAGTGATGATCCTTTTTCAGAGCTTGAGTACGTGATTTTCTTCAATCTCATGTGAAAAGACTCATTTTTTTGCACGTGTATACCGGTACTCACATTGCTCAGAAGATTTTGTTCTTGTGTGTTAATGGGGTTTATTTATATGGTGCCGCTTCATCTCGGCACCGTACTAAAACCTTCACAAACATTAGAAAATGTCAATTACCGTAATCTTCAAACTATAAGCTGCTACTTTTTCACACGCTTTGACCACCATGACCGCACACCTCTGTGGTCCACACTGTATTTTTTATATTTATTTATTTATTTTTTATTAATAATGTATTTATTTTTTATTTTTAATCAGCCGTGTTACAGGCACTGTTCAGAAAAAAAAACCTGCACTGTATTTGTGTATGTTACTGGCAAGGCACTCATCTCTTCCGTGAATTTTGTCCGGGGGGTGGAGAGACACGTCTGTGTTGCGTGCTGTTTTTACAGAAAGTTTTTGAGCCTGGGGGAGTGGGGGGTGGTAGACAACTCAACGTGACGAAATCAGAGCACTGCAACAACTTCCTGTGGGATCATTAAAGTTCTATATTATCTTACCTCTAGCTTTATAGCTAGTGCTTCTGTATTGTGCACAGCTAGCTTAGTTCTACGTTAGTGCCGGCAGTTGACGACAGGGGTGGGTAGGGTTGGTTCGGTAGGCAGGGCGCTCGGTTCGGGAAAAACTGGTATTTAATTAAAAGTTTAAAAAATATACCCATGCAAATATTTCATGTTCTAATGTGGACACCTGTGGCTTATACACAAGTGTATGTAGCCTTTACATGCCTAAAACAATTATTTTTCAATTTAGTGGGCGTGGCTTATATTCAGGTGCACTCAATAGTCCGTAAATTAGGGTAATAAAAATGATCTATTCAAGGAAGCCAGCAGTTTGTTCAAACCTTCACTTTGTCTGAGCAGCACAATGGTGACAGTGGAAAGGAATGACTCCCTTTTAACAGGAGGAAACTTCCACCAGAACTAGGCTCAGGCTGAGCGGCCATCTGCTTCAACCGGCTGGAGTTTGAGAGGACAGGAAAGGGACACAGACAAACACAGACGTGTTAAGTGTCTTCTCCGGTAGTAAACTGAGTGAGTTGGTGTCCTGGAGCAAAACAACATTCAGTGTCCTCAGAATCAGTGCTGCATGAAGACCATCTCTTAAATCTGTCTTTATGGACCCTGCTGAAACCACCGTGGATGTAAGAAGAGGACAGACCATGTGGATGTATCTCAGATCGTATTGCACAGAGGCTGTTAAACTGAGGCATGGTTTACAGTGAGATAAATGTTTTTTTTTTTTTTGGTTTGGATTTAAAGACTAACAAGTTAATATCGTCATAACTTGTTCATTTGTCAAATAAAAAAAACACTTTTCACAAGTCTTGATATTAAACTAGATAATGAAATTTTTATAAAGACCAACCTGTCTACATTTAAAATAAACTTGATGTAAACCTTATAATTGATCATGTTGCAGAAATAAACATTTAAACAAATTGAATTTGTCTCCTCCACCGGGAGGAGACCCAGAGGAAGACCCAGGACACGCTGGAGGGACTATGTTTCTCGGCTGGCCTGGGAATGCCTTGGGATTCCCCCAGAGGAGCTGCTCCAAGTGGCTGGGGAGAGGGAAGTCTGGGCCTCCCTACTTAGGCTGCTACCCCCGCGACCCGACCCCGGATAAGCGGAAGAAAATGGATGGATCGATGGACAAATTGAATTTAAGGTATTTTTTAAAGCCTTGAGAGGTTTATAAAGCAGTCCTGATGGCCACAGCGGCACACTTTAACTCTTAAGTATAATTCAAGCTTAAATATTTCTTCCGGTTCAAGAGAGTAATCTGCTGCCGGCTGAGCTTGTTTAAAATACTTGGTATATATGGAAATAGGACATTTTGTATTTATTCTCGGGTGGTTTATTTCTTTTCATCTATATTCTGGTTCCTTTAGAACCTCAACAGTCCAACAGGGGCAGTCCAAACATATTACAGTACCGTATATTATTCATGTGTTTTTTCTTGCGATACCAAAGCTTTTTCAGTCCCATTGACATGTAAAATTTAGATATAGACTGCGCCACAATGGCATTACAGCCATTTGGCAACCGGTCTAAAGCACGTGTTGGATAGCCAGCTCTTGTAAATAAACATGTTGATCATTCGACCTTAACGGTCAAAATTTAGTGCAGTTATTATCTGCTTTAATGGGACTCAGAAATAAAACTCATGCTTCAGAATTCCTGGGCTCTTGACAAACCAAGGAGAACAAACTCTCAAACTGACCCAGTGGTAAAGGTACAAGCGGCTGATAAATTTTGGTTAAGCACCAGTTTCCTAATGAGAGATAGAACAATTGTAGGCTTGGAGACGTTTCTATACTTTGAGGTCTTCACATGTGAGCAGGCTCAGGTAGGATATCGACAACAGTTGATTTACATCTTTCAGCATTTTCCTCACATGCACATCTTTGCAGGACTAAAGTTGTTTGCTAACTTTCTTTTCTGCCACTATTGTTGCCAGTCAGTAGGGATGTGCGATATGGCATAATATTCATATCACGATATGTAATGTGATGGGCGGCGGTAACGATATATATCATATGTTTTTAGTATAAAACTGGAATAGGAATGAAAAAAGCATAGGGTGTCCTTTCTCAATCAAGAAAATTCCACTGCTAGGTTTAGAGTTTTTAAATAATTAACAAATAAAACATTGACGGTAGTCTTCTTTCTTGTAGTGCAAAACAGTGCAAAAGATATCAAATGTAGTTTTAGCCATAAGTTTTAAACAAAAGCATATGTTGTTAACTCTTAACAGTTTCCAGTATTCTCACTTAATCAATGAACAGCAACAGAGCAGCATTTTACACTGAAAACACTTCACCGTCCAACCCTCTAGTGGGCGTCTGCTTCTGCTTTAAGGAGAGCTGACACAAAATGGTGGCCAGTTTCCTCTGTGGCTTTGACCAAAGGGTTTCGCAGTAAAATCACACAACACGGCGTTCTTTTCACATATCAGAGAGCAGGTATACCCCCCCTGCACTTTTTAAAAAAAGCACAAATGCACTCTCAAAAGCTGACCAACGCTTACGTAAAATTTCGACGGAACACAGCGTTTTGCGCACGTGTCCGAATACAGCAACAGTACGGCAAGCCGGTCATAGTTAGCGTGTAGCTTTGCTGATTAGCTCTCAAAGAAAACAGACTTTAACACCATTTACGCACAGTTTTCAACTCAAAAACGTAACGGTTAAATCTGACAACTCTGATTTTACATCAGACACAACATTACTGCGGTTAGCCGCTAGAAGACAGATCTCTATCATAGGCTAAATGTCTATCGTTTCTATCGTGTACTTTATATATTGCACATTCTTACTAGTCAGCGGTCTTAAGTATCTCAACGTATGTCAAGTTTTGTGATACATCACTATTCTTAAACATCAAACTCTGTAAACAGCCATCCATTCCATCCATTATCTTTACCCACTTCTTCCTTTTTGGGCCTCGGGGTGGGAAGTCACTGGTGCCCATGTCCAGCCATCACTGTTTAAGATGCAAGGGACACCCTGGGCAGGTCTCCAGTCCATCACAGGGACACATAGAGACAAATTAGACAAACAACCATTCACTCTCTCATTCACACCTAGGGACAATTTAGAGTTACCAATCAGCCTAACACATGTTTTTGGTCTGTGGGAGGAAACCGGAGTACCCGGAGAAAACCCACGCATGCACAAAGAGAACATGCCAACTCTACCCAGAAAGGTCCCGGGCCGGGATTTGAACTGGCGACCTTCTTGTTGAGAGGCAACAACTCTACCAACTGAGCCACCGTGCTGCCCTATAAACAAATATATTTAATTAAATATTAGTTGTAGTCTTGCCTTCCAACATGGCGCTAAAGTTTTGTACACGTCCAGATGACGTTGTTTGAAGTAGCCTATAACCAGAGGCTTCCTTTCAGCTTTGCATACCAAGTTGTACCCTAAGGAGGACTCATTTTAATTTTTAGATAATTGTTGAGAGAAATTGATTAATTTATTTTTAGCTTGACTCCCGTTCTATTGTACGCCTGTTGACAGTACAGTATTATGTTCTAGTTACCATACATCCATAAACTTTTTTGTCCCGCTCATAAGGGGGAGCGGTGGCGCAGAGGTTAGAAGATGGGCCTGTGATCAGAAAGTCGCAGGTTCAACTCCTGATGCTGACAACATCAAAATGTGGGTGGATAAAGTGAAACACCCACACCTGCCTCCACCTTCTTTCCCCACACTCTGGGCCCCTAAGCAAGGCCCTTAACCCCCAACATCTGCTCCCTGAAAATGAGTCCTCATGACTCAGTGAGACTACCTGTATAAATAAAGGGTAAACGAAAAATAAAAAAATGAAAATGACTTCTGATCTGCTCAAGATAATTTAACAAAATGTCACATATGCATCATCACTAGACAGAGGGTCGCATACGTTTTCATCACTACAATTCCAAGGTCAAGTTTACAAATCCAGGTCAAAGTTTATACGAGGTCATTGCTTGTATAATAGTTTGTCGACGAGCGTATAATGTGCTATACGTAGTACTCTTCAGGGGTTTGATGCAACAGCCATATTACTGTAATGGTTTACCAGTCTGCTTCTTATTAATCTTGGCTGTCTGGACAGAAGTATTCAACTCAAACATCATATTTCCCTGCCTGAATATCTTGTCTAATATCCCAACAGAATCAATGACAAGCCTCCTTTCTATTGTACTAAGGGGAACAAAGAAAGCTGTGCAGTGTGATGACTAGAAATAGATGTTTCGTAAAATGGTGTAATGGTGCTTGAGCATCGGGGCATGGTTTGGGGAGCTGTTTTTGCCACATCAGTACAATGCAGCGTATACAGATGTCACATTGAGGTTGCGTGTTGCGCTGGGAGACTGCTGCATCCCCCAGGTGCTTCTGAGAGCTCTCCAGAGGCCACGTTGCCCTCATTTCTCTGGCTGCTCATGAAGTATCGAGTGTTTGTGTGCGTCTTTCTTTTTTTAACTTTCTCTAGGGGAGGTTGTGCAGTCTGCTCAGTCCAAGATAATTCCAAATCATAAAATAGAAAGGTCAAAATGTGTTTTTGTCACTGCTGAACCATCAAGAAAACACCAAAGGATAGACTTGATATATTTTAATTCTATTTATCCATTCTTTTTGAAAGTTGATGCTGCCTGGGAAAAGACACATTAAATATTTCTTAAACAAAGAGCCTCAGTGTTAATCTGTTATGTTGCCAGTCTTTGCTCTTTCAAGCAGCAACAAATTTGCACCAAAGGGCAGCAGGAATGTCCTTGCCGCTGGCCAGTTTGTTAAGAGGAGCAGGAGGTCAAGTAAATCCATATAATTACAGAAAAAAAAGACATCATTGCGCATCATGCCAATTCCACTGGGCTGGAAGTTATAATAGCTTTCCATCATCGCAGGAGCTTTGCCACGGAGCAGACGGCCCGACAAAGGCGTCACCATGACAACGGTGTCGAGGGCACACTAAGAACTGATAACCTGTAACGGGGAAAAGGACGGCTCCAATTTGTTTTGGTTTATACACCTTTCATTGCCTGTCACATCGAGGAGATACCTTTTCCTTCCTACAGACTGACATTTTACTCCCGTCGTCCAAATCTAAATTTTGAGCTATACGAACCTAACCTCGGGAGCCATCTTTATTTCCTGCAATCAAAAAGCAAAAGGTGGGCGATAATGTTTCTGCTGGCATATGAGTGTGTTTGTCTGTTGCCAAAATATTTTATGAACCTCGGGTTGAAAACTGTCAGAATATAAGTGGATGTACCACTGCAGCTATTTTACTTTTGGAGCCAACCCAATTCAAGATGGCTGCCACAGCCAATAGACTTACAGAACACAAAATAGCTATAATTTGGACAATTTAGCTGATAATGTGCTAAAATTGCTAAAAAGATCTGTGATCTCAGTGGGATCTGCCTGGTTAAATAAAGGTTAATACAATAAATTAATGTACAGAAGTTTTACACACAGAGTCACGGGAATCTGCCACGGGCAGCGTGTGAGAATTGTTTTTATAACTTTATCAGTTAGCTCAGAGGCAGACATAGATGACTTTGGACACCCAGCTCCTCATTCAACGCTCTCTCTAAGAGAGAAAATAACTCTGGTTACTCAAACTCATGGTTCATGGGCAGTTATTCTCAGCCATAGTCATTTAAAAAAAGCCATAAGCATTGACTAAAAATCTCCTGACAACTGCACATACAATTATTTTCAAGGTTTGACCTAATTGATTACAACTGTTAACTTCTCAATAATTTCTCAACGTCAGATTACTTTAGTCTGAAGCTTTGACATGAAAGGCCGAGGCCACTCCTTCTAGGCTTTTAAAAGTTTGTCTAATGGTGCATTCACACCAGCCCTGTTTAGTCCACTTTAATTGTACACTAGTCCATTTGCCTAGAAAGTCTGGTTCGTGTGGGGAGGTGTGAATGTACAGTCGAACTCTGATGCGGACCAGGTCTGCCTAAAAACCTAGGTCTCGGTTCAGTTGAAGTGAACTCTGGCGTGGTTCAAAAGCAGTATGAATGCAAGCGGACCAGAGACCGCTCCAAAAGCAGGAAGCGGACTACAGCGCAGGACATTCTGTGTAAATACAACCAAAACAAACGCACATTTCTCATACCTCATACGGAGCCGTCTCAGCCATCTTGTGGGGAAAACATTCTCCATGGTCTTCTGCCTCATCTTGCGCTCATGCTGAGTCCATTGTTGAAAAATGTTCGTTTGGCACATGAGCCACAAACAAAACAGAAATCTTAAAAACGCAAAAATTTGATGCCACTTTGTTTTTGTTTTTACTTCCAGAAGTAAGTTGTGCTCATTGTCTTCTTCAGAGGTTTTTTTGTTGTTTCCTTCCGTAGTTCTTGGTGCAGTGCCAC
>JARVJN010000835.1:18330927-18343253 GCA_031763805.1 Argolebias nigripinnis | reverse complement strand
CCCCGCCACTCACTCCCAGGCTTCAGTCCTTCTCTTAGAACTCTATACAAAATTCAAAGAAAGGCAGGAAAGAAGGGGTAAAAAAAATAAATTAAATTTGAAAATGAGATTCCCGAACAATTAAGTAACGCAAAATGGCTCCGGTTTATCCGCGGAGGAACAACACAATCGTGATTAATCGATTTAATTTGCACATTACTGCAGGGCAAAGTGGTGGATGTTAATTTAGGATAAACAGAAGAGGCAACAAAAAAGGGGGGGAAAGCGCACACACTTTTTTACACACTTTCTGAGGCATGTGCAGCCAAAAAAAAAAATTAAAAACGCCTCATATATGTTTCCATTCCGTGCGTCGTGGATGCAAAACGTCTGTTTTAGCCACTCTGTCAAACTCCAAGAACCTCCAAAACGTATTATTTTTAAATCCTTTAATATACGAAATGTATCCAAACATTGTTTTTTTTTTTAATGTAAACTAAATTTTACACACGAGCGCATTTCTCCATAAATACCGATCACTTCTAACATCGGCTCTTTCACATGCGGATAAATATGGGGAAAAAATCGACATGGAGTTCCTTTCAGACAAAGCTCGACAGAGATGTATGTGTTTGTTTGTTTTTTAAATATATATTTATATATATATTCATCACGTACATAAACAGATCGACACAGGGATTTTTTTTTTTCAGGCTTCCACTACACGATTTATCGACATGACATTAAATAACAACAATGATACTCTGTGCTACTCAAAACTGGACCTTATTGGGACAAACAAACAAACAAACAAACAAAAAAATTGAAATTAAAATCAAAGTTGCACTGGATAGGCTACAAAAAGCACATTTAAATACTAAGAGTCGGTTAAGGTGGAGTAATACTGAATAATTCACATTTTGGTACACGACTAGAACATTCTTGTCCATGAAGAGTCTATCATATACTCCATATAGGGACCACATTTCCCTCCCCACACAAAATCCCCCCTCCCCCCTTAAACTGTAGTATTTACAAAATAAAATCTTACATTTGTGCACCCCCCCTCACAAAATCCTTATATGTACAAGAAGCTGGAGATAGCATGCCTTTTTTTTTTTTTTTTGGAGATGATGTGTCTCTCAGGAAAAATAGAGTTCAAAAGGGTGGTGGAGGAGTGGAGGGGGGGTGACATTGTCCGTGCCTCTTTTGTTATTTTCTTCCTTTTTTTATTATTATTTTGTCCATGCATGAGTGTTTTGGGGGGGCTCTCGTGATTCTCAGTCCATCTTCCTGACTTAAACAGTCCAAGTTTTATTTTCTTCTTTTCTTTACATCCTGCCCCCCCCCCCCTGCCTTTTTTTTTTAATTGTCCTCAAAAATATTTACACGTACCATTCATTGAAATTTGACGACAGCGTGCTGTGGCTGGCTGTGTGGTGCACGGCGGAGGCTGCTGGTGATATGGAGCTGCTCTGGTTCTCCGTGGACGGGGACACGATGGTGGGGGGTGTGGACGACTCGTACCCGGAACTGGCCGCTGGGGAAGGCTGCGATGCTGGGTTGGTGGATTCGTGGACCTGCATTATTTTTTTTTATTATTATTATATAAAACAAGAAGGGGGGGAAACATAAATAGTGCATCGGTGATTATCGTGGAAAACCAAAAAAATTATTTATTCATTTATTCATTTCATTTCCATTAAAAACACAAATACAATTAAAAAAAGTGAAAGGAAGCAGAAGAAAAAAAATTCTTATATCATATCATATCTGCTGCCTCTTAATCAAAATCAATTCAAACTATCAATTCAAACAATAACCATTCATATATATAATACAGCAAAATACACAACTCATCAGTTTCACATTTAACAAAATAGACAATAATCAGTTATATATATATATATATATATATCTTTCTAACAAAATACAGTAGTTTTTATCTTTTTCTTAAATATTTATTGACTTCACAATTTTTGCAAAATAAAGCTGATATATGTGCACAAATATTCAACAAAGAACCCCCCCTCCCCCCATCCCCCACAAAAAAAACCTACAGATTAGTCCTTTTAAGATCTTAATCTGATTTGACGCTTGAGAAAATAAAAGGATTGTCCAAACTAATTAACTTCCGGTGAGCGTGACAACATTGAAATTAATACAAAAAAAAAAAAAAAAAAATAGACAAAACATTAAAATTGCAACAACAAAAAAGACTAAATATATAATTTTTTACCTTCATGTGTTTCCGGAGGGAGCTGGGGTGTGTGTAGGACTTGTCGCACATTTTGCAGAGGTACGGCTTGTCCGACGTGTGCACGTGCATGTGTTTCTTGCGGTCGCTGCTGTTGGCGAAGCGCCTGTCGCAGCCTTCAAACTCACACTTGAAGGGCTTCTCACCTGCAGGACGCACGAGACATACATCCATTCATTTTATATGTTTTGCTCTTTAACACATCATTTTCTGCCATAATTGTAAATAATGAACCAAAAATCGCTATAATTAAAATGTTTTTTTTTAATTTATTTAAAAGCTTTTAGATCACTTTTTATGCCATTATTATTATGAGTAATTCTCTGCACATGGAATTAAAAACATCCTGGTTGGGTTTTGGTTCAGCCATGTCTGCAGCTTCTTACCCGTGTGAGTCCTTTTGTGAATTTTGAGGTTCTCGGAGCGCGCGAACACCTTGCCGCAGCCGGGGAACGGGCACGGGAACGGCTTCTCTCCCGTGTGCACCCTGATGTGGTTCACCAGCTTGTACTTGGCTTTGAACGGCTTCCCCTCGCGCGCGCACTCCTCCCAGAAGCAGATGTGGTTGGTCTGCTCGGGCCCCCCCACGTGCTCCACCGTCAGGTGGGTCACCAGCTCGTGCATGGTGCTGAAAGTTTTGTTGCACGACTTCTTGGGGTTGCTCAGCTGCTCCGGCTCGACCCACTTGCAGATGAGCTCCTGCTTGATGGGCTGCCGCATGTACCGGAAGAAGGCCCCCGCGCCGTGGTGCGCGGCCATGTTCATGTTCATGGGGCCGTAGCCGTGCAGCTGCGTGGACGCGTAGTGGTCGGATCTGGGGCTCGTGACCCCGTACTGGTCCCGGCCGTACACGTCCCCAGAGAAGCCCAGCCGCATCTGGCCGTTGACCACGTTGGAGGACGCGTGGCTCTGCTCGTGGAGCCCCGGGAAGAGCAGGTGCCCCGCGGCCTCCGAGTGTCCGTGCGCCCCTGCGAACCCCCCGGAGGCGAAGAGGCTGTGCTGCGCCCCCGCGGCGTCACCGAACCCCCTGTTCCTGAACAGAAAGTCCCGGGTGGAGTTGAACGCCGCCGTGGAGTAGGAGCCCACGTGCGTCGGGTGGTGGTGGTGGTGGTGGTGGTGTCCCAAGGCGGCCGCCGCGTATCCGGGAGCCTGGGAGGAGAAGGCCGTCTGCCCGGAGCCCAGCTCGTGGGAGCCGTGGTTGATCTTGAAGGCGCCCATCCCGTCCGCGAACGGGTTGATGCCCAGCGCCACCTCCCGCTCCGCCACCTCGCCTGTTGCGTGATGCCGCGAGGAGCCGAACGTGGTGACTCCTATGGCGGGGTACTGCGGTCCCGCGTCCAGGAGCATCTTCAGTCTGCAGGCGCCGAGACACGACTGATAGAAGAAGAAGAAGAAGAAGAAAACAACACGCGCAGATAGTCTCCCCTCTGCACCCCCAAACTCAAATCCAAAGATTGTTTTTTCTCTCTCCTTCCTCTCCTCCTGTTTACTTTTTCAGTCCAGCGCGAGGAGTTCCCCCCGCACCGTCCGCTCGTCCGACCGCACAGAAAAGCCGCGCTCTGCAAATTTTTGTTGTTGTTGCGGTTTCTCTTTCCCGCAGCGCGACTTTCACCTCCTCCGTCAGGCGGTGCGCTCTCGACTGATAGTCGCAATCATTCCTGCAGATAAATGAATTGAAAAGACAACACACACAGTCCCAGCCCTGATGAATGGGAGAGGAGGGGAGAGGGGGAGGGTGGTCACGTGGCGCCGGAGCCGCTCGCTCATTGGCGGAGACGCTCTTTTTTTATCTCCCCCTTCGCCAAAGCAACGCGCACAAATAACAATCTTCCATTCCTCTTTACATCATCAGTGCCAGATATTTTCACACTGCTGACTGTGACTTTAGTTAAACGGCTGAATAACAGCAAAACAAAGGATGTTAGCTGTAAAAAATGTCAAATAATCTGTTTTTGTAGCAGCATTCAGCTGTGTCACGCTTTGGCCCAACCTTTTTAGAAGAGTCTATAATAGTTTGATGCAGTTGAACCCGCTGATAACTGACTCAAAAGGTATTTAAATAGTAATAATATGCAAAGTGACGTCATCGCTTTTGCGTCTCCCTTGCGCACAATGGGAGCTCACCTTGAAAACATGGGTTCCACCACGTGCGCCTTAAACGTGCAGGCCTGTGTTTACGTCTCCACTGCGGGTTTGACTGTCTGAAAAATGTGCATCTTGCTCATTTGTCGCAGGCCAGTCGGTGCACATAACCGTGCGTAAAACCAAAATATATATAATAAACTAAAAACTTGTCGAAGTTATCAAGTGGTATTTGCGGTGCTCTCTGCAGGAAACTCCGACTGCTTTGAGTTCAAAACCTCAGAGCACTGAAGGGAAAGAAATAAAAAATATATATATTTGCTACTTGTTTCATGCAGGAGGTCGTGGGAAGTGTTTTGGTGTCAACTTAGACTTGCAGGCTTTGTTTATTCATCTTCAACGTTTTGTGTCCTCTTGTTTGGACAGTTTTGTTTGTTTGTTTGTTTGTTTGTTTGTTTGTTTTCCAACAGGTGGGAAATGGTAAATAATAATAATAATAATAATAATAATAATAATAATAACGCAAGCGTCAGAACTGCACTCCTCTGTGCAACAAGTGAGGCTAAATTTGATGCAAAAAAAGGGGAAGTTGCGCATTTGGAAGCAAATGGCTTCAAAAGAATGTTACATATTTGGTTTTAAAGTAATTAAGTTAAATTTAGACGTAGATTCAATATAATGCGCAGAATTTCACTTTCAGCAGTTTATTTTAAAGCTTTGAAAGCAGCCAATTTGACGTTTTATGAGTCCACGCTGCAACACTAAGCGATTCTGTTTATGATCATATACCCCCCCCCCCCCCACACACACACACACACACACATGCTTACATGCCTCCAAGTGTGAGTGAGTAAGTGCACACGCACCACTAGGACCAGAAATAGCACTTCCAAGTTTTGCGTTTCACGCCGCTGCTGTGATGCGTGTGATTTCTGCAGCTGCGCGCGCGCCTCTGAAGGCCTCATAATAAACATCATCGGGATCCGCCACCTCTCCAAACATTGACTCAGTCTGTAACATGGATATGATGCTGTCAGCGGTGAGACAGAGTGACGGGTTCATTCATGCAAAACACCCAAAATGAATAAAAGTTTGGATTCTTCTGCAACATAACGTGAACATATTAAATAATAAATAAAATTCCTGTTTTTTTAAATAACTTAATGTCAGTTGTCATATGTCATCCTTAAGTAATATTATTCTTTAAACCAAGATTAGTAATAAAAAACAACAAGTGAAAAGTCTGATAATTAGTTTATTTTGCAATCTTCCAAGTCTGACTTGAAGTTAATAAAAAAGTATAATAATAATAATAATAAACAGCAAATCATTCAAATAGAAATTATATAAATAATTTTACAAATAGAAGTTAAGTGATTCACACGTTTCCCCTTCACAAAAAGTTTAATCACAACTTTTTTTTAAAAGCACACACAGTGTTGAAAAGTTTTGGTAAAAAAAAAAAACACAACAACAACTAGTTATGATACAAGAAAAATATGTCATGGTCTTCCGAAATGACATGAAATCTAAATAAAATAAAATTAAAAATAAAGCTAATTTGTTACATCAGACAAAACCAGTTAAGGAGTAACTTAAAACATTTCGTTGCTTCATTTTTTTTTTATAATTTAAACGCTTTAAACAATAAAAATCCCACTCCAAGTAAACATAAACAACAAACAGATATATAAATATGTCTCACAATGCCATTATCAGTAAAGAATCAGCAATGAGCCAAATCAGAAAAGGATCAATAAGACATGTTTTATCGATCAGATACTTACAGCAACACACTCTCTCGCTTTTTATTTTCAACTCAACTCTGCCACCACCTCCTGTGTGTGACCCTCGTCTGTTGCCGTCCGGGCTCTAAAACAGAACCACCCCGGATCAGAACGGTTTCCGTCCGTTGCATTTTTTCCCCTCCTGCAGGAGGAATGGCCACGCGGCTCGCTTGAGTCCCAGCACGCGCACGGATCTGACTGAACGGGCTGAGGGGCAAACGGCTGCGCGAGGACATATCCACGCGCACATTTTTTTTTTGACTCGGTTTTAAGAAACTCCTCGTGGCGGATTTGTTGCGAACGCAACTTTTACGCGGCCGCCGCCGATCGTTTCTGTGCGTAAAGGTGTGCGTAAAAGTGTGCGTAAAAGTGTGCGTAAAAGTGCTCCTGCACACGTTGCGCTGCAAAAATGAAGATATCATTGCGTTATTTATGATCCACGCAACTTTTATGTGCGGCAGCCTGTTTTTTTTTTAAAGCTGGAGTCGCCTTTTCTCATCGCTGCATGCGCAACTTTTGTGCGCACACAGAAAATAAAACAAAACAGAATCTCTTTAAAAATCAGCTTTTTTTAAGAGTTATATTCTTAAAAACCTTTGCGCAACTGTTTTTTTCTTTTTCTTTTTTCCTCCAGCCCTTGCCTGTAGGGGTGCGCATGCGCGCTCGCTGTCAACCCCCAGACATTTTTCATCACGTTGGAAAACTGTCACTCGTGACGTCAATCACGGAGCATTGACCAATTAGAGCGCGGGCTGATTGTTTAGCTCCACGGGCTGCAGCGCCTACCATGAATCTCTATTCAGTATCAAAGCGTCCTGCTGCTGCCTCTCCACCGAATGGGATTCCATGTTGTCTGCAGATAGACTTAACTTTATAAAGTTTTTTTTTCCCCTTTATTTGTCATTGCGATTAAAATATATTTGTCATCATCATTATTATTTTGCCTGCTGTCAAGTTATTCTCAAAATTAGTCAGTAATGAGCGTGGATGCTTTGGGAAGCCCCGCGATGGACCCCGCGTTTTCCAAACGGAACACGGCGTTGAGATTAGTTGACTTGGCAGGGGCTCACCACCATCACCATCATCACCACCATACCCCTCAGAGCGTGACAGGCTTCCCGGGGTTCAGCAGCCATCCGCACTCAATGGCTCACGCGCACCCTGGGGAGATTACTGCGGAACCCCGCCTGGGGCCGAGTCCATTCGGGCCAGAACACATGGGGCACTCCGCGGCCCTCAAAATCAGCCCAGCCCATCATTATCCCCACCACCATCACCACCACCACAATCATCACATGGCAGGCCACAGTGAAGTGGTCTCCAGTCAAACGGGAGCTTTTGGCCCGGTCCAGGCGACGTCGGTCCCTTATCATATGTCTCACCCGGTCCAGCTGTCCGCAGGTAGGGACTTCCTCATCCGGAGGGATCTGACAGCCCAAGCCATGCCAGTGCTCACTGACCAGACTGCTGGTCCAGCCTCTCACCACGGAATGTTTGTTTCAACAACAGGTAGCTACCCCGGACACTATGGCCACGACGCTGGGAACCTCTTCTCCGGACTTCACGAGCAGCCGTCCGGCGGGTCACCGGGTGGCCAGGTCAGGTTAGGACTACCCGGAGACATGTACGTTCGCTCTGATCACTTGAGTCAAGTCGCAAGCTCCAGGGCTGATCCGTTCTCTGCCTCACCGCTGCACGGATACGGCGGTCTGAACCTGAACGTGAATCTGGGCGCGCACCACCCGCACCACCCGCACCACGGAGCAGGCGCGTTCTTCCGCTACATGCGGCAGCCCATCAAGCAGGAGCTCATCTGCAAGTGGCTGGAGCCGGAGCTGTCGCCCAGGAAACTCTGCTCCAAGACCTACGGCACCATGCACGAGCTCGTCACGCACGTGACGGTGGAGCACGTCGGAGGACCCGAGCAGGCGAACCACATCTGCTTCTGGGAAGAGTGTCCGCGCGAAGGCAAGCCCTTCAAGGCCAAGTACAAGCTGGTCAACCACATCCGCGTGCACACCGGGGAGAAGCCGTTCCCGTGCCCGTTCCCCGGCTGTGGGAAAGTGTTTGCACGCTCCGAGAATCTGAAGATTCACAAAAGGACGCACACAGGTATAGAATAAACTTTTTTTTTCTTAACATAAAGCTAATTAAATATATAAAAGGGGAAAAATGCTCATGCATGATGCAATTTAAAAAAAAAAACTTTACTTGTTGTGATTATTTCATGAGATTATTATTTATTCTCTAATTTTACGCATTGAAATGCTAATGAGTCGGTGCGCGCGTGCAGGACGCAACAGCCTCCACCTGTTCCTGTTGGATTTTGCCACGGAGGTTGGATGTGCAGGGTCGTGGCGCAGCTCGTGCAGACGCGTTCACGGTGCTACCTCTTGTTTGCACGCGCAGCACAAAGACAGAGGCCTGCACGTCACGTCTTGGTTAAGCAGCTTAGTGACTGATTGACTGACTGACTGCAAAAGTTGGAGAGCTGCATCCTCACAAGGATGTTTTTGCCTCTGCAGCCACAAGTTTCAGCACTTTACACATTATTAAATATTAATGTTTCAACTTTTAAAGGAAACATTTGCAGCTATATTGCTTTTTTTTTTTTTTTTGGTCTAATCCTGCATGTTTGTAGCCAAAGCAACAAGTTGACACGTGCAGACCCGGGCCACTATATGATTTATTCATCTGTGAGTGTCGCGTGCCATTCCTGCCTGCTGACTTTGACTGACTGATTTCAAAGTAAAAGCATCTCCAACATGGCTGCCTGCGTCTGATGGATCCAGGACAGGGCCTCAAAATGCAGAGTCAGACATTTTATTAATATTGTTAATATTAGTAGTCTGCTCCCCTTCTACTATGTTTCTGCACCTCCCCCCATCCATCCCCATGTATTATTCATATCATTTGCTCACATTACCTAAGTACAAATCTGTTAAATTATTTCTGTGTGTTGACTCCCGAGGGGCCTGGTCTTTTTGGTGTCATGTTTAAAACCTAGCCGAAAGTGTGCTTATGACTGGGGGCTGCCCCTGGGGTCTGCTCCTCGACGCTTTCTTGTACTAACACTAATATCCTTGATTGGCTCTTTCAACCCAACAGCTGAAGGTCAAATTGATATTCAACCCGCAAGTGTAATTAGACGGAGGCAATTACATATTCTCAAAAGCTCTAATCGGAGGAGGAAAAAATCAGCACCAGATGATTTCCCGTGTAATTTATTCAGATTGTCTTTTTTTTCTCTTCTTCCTTCCCTCCTTTTTTCTGCCTTGTCATATAATCAGGTAGAAGTATTTATTATTAAAGCATCCACTTTGTTTTAGAGGAGGATTGATGCAGGATCATTTAGGGGTGTCCAACTCATTTTGATCTGGGGGCCACATTCAGCTTCATCTGATCTCAAGGGGGCCAGACCAGTAAACTCATTCCGAAATTACATAGAACGAACAGTAAGTCCACTTTTTTCTTTGTATTAGTGCAAAGAAGAAATAAATTATAAAAATATTTACATTCAATTAATTGTTCTTTTACACTTTTACTCAGTTGACTAAATGTTCTTATATGTTCACCTCTGTGAACATATAAGAAGAAGTCCATTTTTCTTGAAAAATCCGACACTCTGTGTCCACTTTTCACATTCCGCTGATGAGGGTGAAAAAGTGGGTAAAGCGATTGAACTCCGACAATATAGGAACTGACAAAATCACAGCGCCTCTGCAAATCTTTTAGAAAATAACGTTTATTCTCCTTTTTTTAAATAATTCAGTTATCCTCGGGGGCCGTACGTTTGACACCCCTGATTTAGGCCCAACTGCTTTAAGTTTTGACGCATGGGGAGGATTCACTTAAAGTCTCCAAGCGCAAAAAAGCAGGAAAAGTGATTCGACATTTAATTTATGTTCCTAAAAAGTGCTGCATTTCAACAAGATGCACTAAAAAGTGTCACTGTGCTCGCTCCCACGTCACATAAATGCGTAACATCCCAGTTTCGATGAAGCTGCGCGCGCGTCAGGATGAGCATCTTTTGAGTTGTCACTGATTTGTCTTCCCCCTGGTGTCTCGGTGCAGGTGAGAAGCCCTTCAAGTGCGAGTTCGACGGCTGCGACAGACGCTTCGCCAACAGCAGCGACCGCAAGAAGCACTCGCACGTGCACACCAGCGACAAGCCGTACAACTGCAAGGTGCGAGGCTGCGACAAGTCCTACACGCACCCCAGCTCCCTGAGGAAGCACATGAAGGTGCACTGCAAGTCGCCTCCGCCCAGCTCGGGCTACGAGTCGTCCACCCCTTCCCTGGTGTCCCCCTCCTCGGACTTGGGCCGGGAGGGCCCCTCGGTGCTGTCGGAGCCGGCGGGGGCCTCCCAGCCAGCCAATTTAAGCGAATGGTACGTGTGCCACAGCTCAGGTGCCAGCGGCGCCCAAACACCACCCAGTGGGCACTCCACGCCCGACCCCGCAGAGGAGCGCCCGTACAGAAACCCGCAGAGGGACGCGTTTTGAGCCAAGTCGCGCGCTGAAAGCTAACTGGAAACGTCCCAGTCAGGGCCCCCCAGCGGCCCACTTGTACTGGTGAGCCCCCGAGCAGATGCCGGAGACCCACTAAACAGCACTGGGAGGAAAATGTGCAAACTTTATAGACTTGCAGGAAGTGATTTTTTTGACTTGTGCAAAACGCTTGGCAGTGCGCCCGCAGGTCCCCGCTGCGTCGTGTAATTAGACATCACTGTAGGCATGACCGTGTAAAGATGATTGTTTTTTTATTTTTGTACGTTTTTTGGGGCCTTTTCCTTTCATCCTTATTTATTTTTTCACCAGACAGATTTTTTTTTTTGTATGATGGAACCAAAGTGCATGTTTCAATTCGAGCAAAAAGCGCTGTATATTTGTAAAATATAATAATAATAATAAATAAAAAAAAGTAATTTTTCGATGTGTTGATGTTTTGTACGGCTCAGCAACATTTTTAATGTTCACACACACTTTTTATTTGATTTTTTTAAATGTCTCTCTCCTTCTTTTGTTGCTGTTTAATAAATATATTTTGTACAGGACGCGGGGAATTTTAAATGTTTTATCAAAGTGGTGAAAAGAAAATTGTGTTATTATTATTTTTTATTTGTCGTGGATTAATTTTGTTTGTTTCATGAGGAATCCAGCGGCACTGAACCGAACTGCCTTGTAATTTGTGAGTATTTTGAATAAATCATGAAAGTGAAAATATATAAGGATTTTTACATTTTTTTTTATATTCAGTTGATTAAAATAATAAATTTATTTTAGGGTGGGGGGTAAGTGTTAAATCTTACTTACTCAGCTGAGCTGTTTGGTGCAGACGTGGGCAGGGTTGGATGAAAAGCTACAATATTCCAGACTTCAAAGAGCATTTTGCACAAAAGAGCCATTTTTTCGTCACGACGGTGAATCCTCACGGTGAATTAAGATTTCTATAGCAATGGCCAAGTCAAACTCAAATGATATGGGGCCAAGTCCGAGAATTCAAAAGCCCCGCTCCAAAGAATGTAATATTTGCTTCCCATGGGGTAGGAAACGGTAATCTGTGTCCTTTATGCTGCAGACCGGAGAAGTATAAAGAAGGGAAAAATATATTCTTTTGCTCGAGGCTTACTTTAGGAAAATCAAAGGAGGAGCCGCTTAAAGCGCAGTTGTTCCAAACAATAATGGGCAAAGAGGCCCGAGCTGCTTGAAGGAGAGACTCAACATAATCATATTTCAGTTTTTTTTCTTTTGGAACAAACTGCTCGTCTCAAGCGATAACTTCAGTTTCCATAATGAACATTAGGATTATTCATTTTAACCTTGATGCCTTTGAAAAAAATAAAATAAAACAACTTTATTAGTTCTTTAAGTTGAAAAAAAAAAGAGCAAATCAGCCCCTTTGAAAAATTTCTGCCATGGTTTGAGTATTTTTTTTTTTTTTTTTTTACTATCTGGTTGGAGGAGGGGGGACCCTCAGCTGAAGCTCTCTGAGAGTTCGACTTTAAGAGCATATGTGGAAAAAAAACTTTTTACTAGTCTCTGTGCAGGAAATAAAAAATACACACTATCATTGTAATGAAAAAGATTTGTTGGCTTTTTGTAGCGTTGTAATGATTTAAAGTTCTCTTCCAAACCACGTTGATGATGGAAAACCTTTTGTCTCTGTTTGGATTCCCTAGATCTTCCATTTGAGTGAAGCACAAACACAGTGTCCAAATT
>JARVJN010000835.1:18244799-18259152 GCA_031763805.1 Argolebias nigripinnis | reverse complement strand
TAACATAACGGGGGAAACACTGTAAAACTATAAAGAACAGTCCCACTCATTTTACAGATACTGTAGTCAACCTTACTGAAAACAAACAAAAATCATGGGCTAGCTTAAAATACATATCCCCACAATCTTAACTTCTTAGATGAAGAAATGTAAATACACTTGTTCCTGAAGTTTTTATGTCTCACAAAAATCGTGACTAAGTTAGAACGAGCCTGGGTTTCCAGATGGGACTCGAAAAGAAATAAATGTAAAAAAAAAAAAGTGTTTCATATTGGTACTGTCTCCATTTTTGTCAAGAGGGAAAAAAAATAATGACTAAAATACAAAATGCGCATGCCAGCAGCCTGGCACACAAAATAAAATGAAAAGGACTTGGTTTAGAAAGGCTCAGGCTAACTGGACTAGACTGTAACATAGATATGTAGTTTGCAGGGTGAGAGAAAAGGCTATGGATTTTAATCCATCAGTCGATAAAGGTCAGCGCTCAAAAAGACTTTATTCCTCAGCTCCACATCAAAGTGTAAATCTGCTGATTGCAGGCCCTCAATGGAGAGACAACAAGGCTCCATTTGTGGTCCGTTTCTATGGCTCAGTGTGTGTAAGGCTCCGCGTGCGCAGACCCATAATACAGGGGGGATCTATCAGGGGCCCCCTAGATCAATGGGCCGCATGACCTTTGCATTGTGCTGCCGGCTTGGCCCGTGATGTCATGCCATCTATCCGGTGGCTCCACTTAAAGGGGTGGAAAAAAAGGCAAGGCAAAGTCCCACACCTTCCTCCCACTGAGACACAGAAAAGACAACATGAAAGGCATCTTCTGCTAATGTGTCCACCTGAAACTGTATTTATTCCTCTCAAAGTGCGTTTCGGCAGTTTGAGCAGTTCTCTGATTATTTTTTTTGCAACTGTGCCGACAAAGATGGGTGACCATTGACTGCCGCACTGACAACTCCAGGTTATTGCTCGGTCACCGTTTGAAAGCGTGTTTGTTAATGTTAACAAAAGTCTTCAAATAGTCCTATCACTTCTTGGAGTGTTGTTCGCCATTGATCTATGGCTACTGAAATTAAACATGGTGAAGCAGAGACTCTGTGCCAAGTGAAAAGGGAAGCCCCTCTTATTGTTCTCGATTGAAAGGTCCTCTTTGTAGAGAGAAGAGACGATGGCAGCTGGTAGGTTCTTCCCTCTATAGAAGATAAAGCACTTTCACAGAGTTGTGGAGTGCATTTGAATGGAAATCTAAAGAGGTAGGCGTGAACCATTTGTTTTGCTATGTTTGTGTTTGCTGTCAACATGTCCGTCTCTGTTCTGGGGCAGCCACTTTTTACTACACACAGTGGCTAACTCCCCCACAAAAAACCCACAGACACAACCTTACAAACTCTAGATCCCCTATACCCCTCCCTGACAAAACCAAGACACGGTCACTGGGAAGGAAGAGATACTCTAAAAAAGATTGGAGGAGCCATCTTTGTCACAATGACAGATGTAATTGCCAACTGATGGATCACTTGTCAAGGACGTCATTAGGAGTTTGGTAGCCAAGCCCACTGGAAAAAGAAGAAGAAAAGGGGTTAAAAAGAACAAGTGGCAAAAGAGAGCTGGCTCAGGCGGCAATAAATGGCAGATCAGGTCACGTATATTAGCCTATTGACTAATAATGTGATTGGCCACGCATTAACGAAGACACCATGGAGAATAAAAGAGCCTCCATTGCTGCCTTCTTGTGATGGCATGAAAAGTCCTAAAGACGGGGCGTGGAAACAAAACCAACCCTCTGCTTTTTTCCCCTTGAACCCGTATCTTGCATACTGGCATTGTGCAGCAAGCTAGCTAACTTTGCGTGACAAATGATGTGCACATGTAGATTCTCCCACAAGTATCGTTCCTGATACTGCGATGGGAATCCCCGCCCCTCTCAAAAGTTCAAAATTTTCTCTTTAAAGTGAAAAAGATAAAAGCACTTTCTCTTTTAGAGCAGGATGAGGATCTATTCAGTGTCACGTAAGTGTCACCATGTTCTACAAAGCATCACTCTGCACCAAAGTAAATTGTCAGTTTGTTTATACTTGCCATTTGATTGTGCAAGGCACCCTACCCGCCACCACCGTCATCCCAGTCCAAACACACATGCACACCCACGCACACATATTCACACACCAAAAGCTCCCCAGAGGTCAATTAGGACAGACAAGGGGCTTTCAAACAAAGGGTGCTAGTGGCCCAGAGCAACCAAGGGAGCTACATAATTAACAGTTATAAAGTACTTTGCTCCGTTAATTTAATTAGTTAATCCTTTTATCATTGATGCTTTGTTGAAGTGAGTCATTACAGGGCTCCTCTTCCACTGTTGGGGCTGAATGGTTGGTAATGGAGCTTTACGAGTGATCAGATCTGTGAACGGCCACAATGACACTCAGAGGGCCAAGTATTGAGGATATCACAGGGCAAATGAAGTCATTTTCTTTACCAAAGTACTGCCATGGTGGAATTTAGAAATTGAAATACAAATCATAAGTTGAGGAGTACTTGTCTTGTCATATCAAAAAGCAGTTGCATGTATACATCATAAGCTTTCTGTGTCTAATTAAACGTGGATGTTTGAAGTTCTTTTCCAGTCCTGCCAAGTCAGATCTCTTGTTCACTCTTGACATACCACCCCCTTCGCTGAAAAAACGTGTATCTGATTTTACACTCTGGAAATTGTTCAAAAAACCAAAACTTTCAAATGTGTTTATTTCACGCTATCGCTTGAAGCATTCCCAGTAATGTGCATGTGATACCTGTAGATGAACTCGCTGTGTTTCAGGTGCAGTCTTTTAACATCATTTTTTTCTTCTTCTTTTACATCGCCCCCTCCCATCATGCAGTAATTTCAGCACCTGGGTTGAAGCGACTAGTTTTTGCCATGCTGTACTTACAAACATTTAACTCCCGCACAAGGATAGCATTACAAGGTTACTTTAGATTACTCCTCAGAACATGCACAGAAGAAGAAAAAAAAAACACATCAACCAGCTCTGTGTGTGCCCTCGCCCCCTGTTCTGGATTAAAGTGGAACACAGTGTCCTGCTGATTACTACAAGCTTTACAGTCACAGCATAAAGCCATTACCAATGCATGTTCAGGGCTGCAGATAGATTTCACAGCCACTGTATGTAAATATTCCGCCACACAGTTTGTGCAACGCCTTCGCATTCGCTACGGCGCAATTTGTGGATGGAAAGAGGGAAGGGGCGTTTGTGGAGCAACTCTTTCGTTTGCTGTGACTTTGATATTCATGTGAACGAGTCACAGAATTCAAGGACATGGAATTTGCCACATGTCTCTGTGAAGTCATCAATTGATCTTGTTTGAGGGGCAGGGGGGCTAATGGCAGGAAAACAGGTGTGGAAGTTCAAAAAAGGCATTATGAAACGATCAGTATGTCTTCTTATGTGGTAGTGTTTAAAAACCAAATAGGCATTAAAAACTAGTCTTAACTATCACATTTTTTTAGAGAACTTTGCAAAATTATGAAAACGCTGCCACAAAGCTTTTTCTTTCTTATTAATATTAACTCAGATGTTGCGCATCGTCTCAGTTTATCACGATAAAGTCCAAATATGTGTTATTCTGAAGCTGGAAAATTACCATCTGGTTAATTAGCCGCACTTGCTGGAACTTCCTCCTAACTGCCGTCAGCTCTGTATTCTCTACTTAACAAAAGTGATGAGCGTCAAACAAACTTCCTCTGTTCGTGTTTCTGTCTTAAATAACTCACAAAAGCAACGACAAGACGTTCTGAGGCAACGGGTAAATGTTTTATGTTTGGGAAATAGCTTGTCTTTGCCTCATATAGGGAGCACAACAACTAAAATAGTGAAAAGGCTACAAGGCTAATAAAAATGTGTCTTTTTGTTGGAATACATAAAGCAACAGTTCCAATGTTTTGAAGTTGGGTTCCATGGAAATGTTTTGAGCAATTAATATAGTTTATGTTTTAGGACGCACGTGAAAAAGCCTGGGTTTGGAGGAAGTGTTGAATTCTGACTGAACATGTGCTAACATATACTTTTAGTATGGTAGACAAAAAATGTTTAGGGCTTCGGCTATTTTATAAACTTTACCTCATACGACTTAAATAGCTACATGCTACTTAGCTTACTGCAGCTGTTGCACTTGCAAATAACCACAGAATGAATATAAAATGTAATGCAAACCTAATTGTGATAAAAACGTTCAAACGTTTGGGCTTAAACTTGTCATAGGATGACAGTAATTCACTTTGATTTGATTACAGCTATCTAATATGAACTGATGTCATTAAAATATGATACCATATCAAATGTTCATAGTCTTTTTTAATGAAAGATCTGACGTGTCATCTTAATTTGAATGAAATATTAAAACAGTAAGGTACATTATTGAGAGTCATCATTTCCTTTTCGCTTGAACAAATACATTTTAAAATGGCTAATTCATCTCCATTACAGGCCTGTTTCATAAACACTATATATATTTTCCAAAGCATTTTTCCCATATACTGTGCTTATTTACATTGCCATGTAAAATGATTAGGTTAAAATTATACAAATTGTTTCCTATGTTCCTTAAAATGTGTACAGTATTATGTTAACAATTAAATTGTGCAGAGCTGTTTTATTGATATGCATTTTAATGTTTACACGTTTTCCCCACTTCATTAAGAATTCTGAATCTAATCTAATATTTAATTGACTATGTGCATTAAAAAAAACAATTGCTCTAATGCAGTACTCTAACCAACGTAACTATAGACTATACAATCAAGTTTACAGACCCACCCCCCAGCATGAAGAAATAGTTTTCTATAATTTCTGGCAGTCTTTGATGGGGATTTGTGCCCAAATGAAAATGCATTTGAAATGAGCAGCCCTCTGAGGTTCCCACAGTGTGCAAAGATGGCATACAGCAATAATCTTAAAAAAATGTAATTAAACACAGATAAGATTAATACAATCAGGGAGAGATGATTGAAAGATGCTGTTGTTGTGTAGGAGGGTGGTCAGGCCCCCGGGCCCCTGGGCCCCAAAACGAGGCGGCTAGCTGTGGGGAAGGGGGCCCTTCGTATTGGGATTAGCTCAGCCAGGTGGGGGAGTTTCGTGGTTGGAGCATTTAAATTAGCGGTGAGATGACAACCCCCATTAGGAGGGATTAAAGGCCTGCTGGCAGGCAGAAATGCACTGGCACTGGCAGGGGCATCCGTCACAGAAAAACCCAAGGCAATGTGGCACAAGTCAGTCACTCGACAGCTGCTGTGGTCCTCATTACAATCACACATGACGATGTAAAGCAATTTTATGAAGTTTAAATTGCTTTTTTTTATTGTAATCGTGCAATCAAAGCAATGCAACTCATTTCAAAGAGCACAAGAAGTACACAAAGTTGGTTTCTCAGCTCGGCCTTGACAACACTTTTCCTTCTTTGATGGGTTCAGCTGCTTTATTTCAAAAGCGAACGCTGCAGAAGGCCTCCTCCTTGAGGTTAATTTCAAAGGACGCCGCTCAGGTTCAGGGGTGAGACTGCCGACAAGTCCAGCCATCACGCAGGAACCTGTGGAGAGTCTGTCCGTCAGTGAAGCTGCGCTAATGTCAAAAAGCTGCGAGAGGAATCGTTGGCTTACTGCCACCTCACAACGGCACCTTTTGTTCCAGATTTTTGTTCCCAAGTTCTGAAGGCAAAAAAAAAAAAAAATAGCAATCCGATTAAAAACATCTTTTTGTGTCCCGATTAACATAAATCTACATGAGAATAGCCCTCTGCGATCAAACAGTGGTAGGTGAGTGCAGCACGCTATGTGGTGTTGTGGCCCCATCAGACGGACGCCCGCAACCCACGCCACGAGCGGCGAGCCGTCCCTGTCTGGATGCATGCAGGCTCTCTGGCCTGCGTTGCTCGTCGTAAATGTGTCATCTCTGCCACAGCAGCTTGCAAACAAGAAGTTTTAAAGCCCACCGCCCGCTGACCTAAGAGCTGGGATCAGTATGTGAGGGGATCTCTGTGCAAACGAACCCATGGCAGGTTCCAGATAGGCCCCAAAACAGCTGAGGGAAAACAATAAATAAAAGGAAAATATTGTAATTAAATATGATTCAGCTTTTTTTTAAGGCTTTTATTTGTTTTGGTAATGCAAACATGAGTGTTTTAATCTATTCAGTGCAGGTAGAGCTGGGAAACAAAAGATGGATCCTGGCAAATTGTCAGCAAGAGCTTGAGGTGAGAGGGGGTGAGAAGATAAAAAAATCTTCAATGAACTGGAGACAGAGAATGCTGGATGTCACTTTTTTGGTATTCCCACAAAGCCCACAAGGGAAAGGCTTGCCTGAAGCCATCACAGTGTTTGAGACAAACAAAGTGAAGTGAGCTCCTGTTTCTGTGCCAACCTGGCCCATCTTATTTGATTCTCCACAGTGTGCCCAACTCTCCAGCGGCAACAGGAAATCAAACAATTAGCAGGAGGGAACTAAAAGGTTCCTTTATGTCCTCTGGTCTTTGCAGATATAGTGACTTGGAAAATTCTTAGAAAAATGCTACATCATCAAGATAAGTTCTGACCTGGCAAAAAATAACAAATGAAAACAAGACACATGCTTTCACATTTACTTCTATGGGGGATAAAAATGTTTATTGGGGGTACATTTTTAAATCTATATCTTATATTATTTAAAAAAGTGACACTTTCTAACAGACACAAAGTATTTGATAAAAGAAGAAATATAGGTTTATATGTTGAGGGGGGGTCCAGTAATTATTCGAGTAAAAAAAAAGTTATTAAATTATATTATGTATGTGCATATTTCTGTCCAGTGCCCTGAGATGACTTCTGTGAATTGGCGCTGTATAGGTCAAGGTTCTTTATTGTCAGTCACATCGCATGTGGTACATGCGATGGAACGAAATTGTGTACACGGTCCCAGTTACATCCAATAAAAGTATAAACTGTAGAGAAAAATAGTATTAAGATCTAAGATATGAACTGTATATGCTAAACTCAGAATATGCTGAACACTTAATGGTACAAAAACAATACGGCAAACAACAGCAGCACGAACATGAGTCTGTGTGAGCGATGAGTACAATGAAGACATCAACATGACTTAAATCAGCAGCATGAGCTCTGCAGCATGGATAATCAGCAGCACATATCACCAATCAAATGGCATTACAGTGATTTATTTTCCCCTCCACAGTGATAATCCTGATTAGGGATATATAAATACATTTTTGAAATTTAAAAAAGTATATTTATATACAAATAAACTGAATTGAATTGATTAAAGAAAAAAGGCAAAACAAAACTTACAAAGTGATGCTCAACAATAAAAGAAAATCAAACATATGCTGAACTTTAAAAACATATTTTTGGTTATATACAATTATATTTTTCTTTACATAAATTTATATGAGCATCTGACATAATGAAAGGTTTTTAAAATGAACGTTATGGAAACCGCCAACGTCATGACTCAACGTATAGTTTTATTGCCCTTCTCCTCAGCCAGCTGGGTATTGAAGCTACACTTAGAGCTACATGAAGTCTCTTTAGAACAGCAGAGCGATAACATGAACCTCCCCGCACTGCAGCAGAGTTCAGCGAGCTCTCTAAGTGGAAATCTTAACTATGGGACCCCTTCACAGCAAGGAGGTTCTGTTTACATAAAAGAGCCGGGCGACGCCTGGGACATTGCACTCGGGACTGGACCATCCCAGTCCTCGTGTCTGAGTGGAACAGAGACAACATGGACATTAATGTAAAAGCAGGGAACAAGAAAAGTGTATTTTCTGCCAAAGATGAAAGTTATTAAGCTGGTTTGTTTCTGGTCAACTACTGTAAGTCTACTACAACGTAGAACGTAGAAAAATGTGTCAAACCCAGTGTTACTATTCTTGCTATTTTCTAAATATGTGTGGTTTTGTATTTGCTTCCTTGTTTAACAATTTATTGAATGATTTATTAATTGCATACATTTTGTAACAGGGATTTTATGATACTACTAAATGTTTAAAATGTGTAACGCTTTAGAAAACTGTTACACTGACATTATCCTTTAATGCTATTTTGCAAAACATGATTTGAATTATTGTTTGTATTTTAAATATGTGGAGTGCTTAGAAAACAGTTTCTGTTTTATTACCTTGCACATAATTTTATGACGCTTTACAGCAGAGGCTGTGTTGAAAAATAGCCTTTATTAAATATTAATGGCCCTAATTTTTACATTTTCTGCGCAAGTGTGAATGGTTCTCTAAGTTGAAATATGACATTTATTCATTTTACACTGATCATGTTCGTGCACAATTTAAATCAAGGTAGAATATCAATTAGCTGTATGTATTTTAAATATTACATGTGAGAATCAAGATAATAAACAACAACTTTTATCTTAACTTTAATTGTTATTGCAGAAATGGTTAAGATGGAGTGTCACCAGTGAAAATGATGTAGGTAAGTTTGTATTTTTTCCTCAAATTTTATGTATTGAAGTGCATTGATTGGTTCTGGTTTAATTAGAATCAGTGTTGTTTGTCCTGCAAAAATGATAGTTTTCTATTTGTTCAAAGGAAGTGGGAGATTTTTTTTCTAGAGCTTTAATGCTAGCTCTGATTAAATTAGATTAGATTAAATATTTAAATTATATTTTGAAGCAGATTTTTCATCTTATTGTGAACTTATTTTATTTACTTAACTAATTACGAGGTGAAAGCACGTTTTCCTACTTTTAAATGCTAAAATTGCATAGAAGACTGTGCAGTTTTGATTGTGACTGTTTACTTTCCTTTGTTCCAATTATTTCCCCGGACTCCCTCCACTGCTTTCATCCTGTCTCCTCCCGTGAAACTGAGCACACATAGTGCTCACATGGAGCCACTGGAGTCCAGTGTTGGCCTGACCTGTCCACATTTCCCCCCAGCCTGTCTCTGTGCTCCCAACATCCCTCTAAAGTAGTGCTTCACACTATTTACAAGGGGCCCCCGCGCCCATAGAGATGGATGTTCTGGTGCTGCACTGCCCTCAAACGGCAACAGCCACATTTACACTCGGCACCTTCTCTGCTCCGTTCTTCCCTCCAGTTCTGGCCAGTTAGTGCTCAGCGCTCAGTGGAGATTAGAAGACTGACCACAGTGAGGCCAAAGGAGAGACGCCTCCACCCAGGAAAAACAGCTCAAGCAGATGATGCCATGCAGGAGAGGCATGCATGCAGTGGAAGGCTGTAAACAGTGGTGAAGAAGCAGGCTTCCGCGATGGACGCTAAAACGACGATCGCTTCCCGGTGCATTCACAACCAGTGATAGTTTAGGATATGTAAGGTTCATTTCATTTTCTAAGTAAGAGTACTGCAGAAAACTATACAAATGTGTGAAAAGATGCACACAAAGCTGCATATAGTTCAAAAAGATAAATCTAGACAGTGTGCTGAGGCCCAGATGGCTCAGTCACAATGGCGGTGCAGGGCAGCCTTTGATGGGTGTGAGTGATTGATTTCAGGCTTGACTGGCTCTGATAGAGTCACCTCAGGAGGCGCCTGGCAACCACAGGCTTGCTCCAGAGCCTTTCTGCAAGAAACAAGATGGAGCTGAAATTTGCCGGATGCCCAGCAGCTTCATTCCCGTCTCCATAGAAGTCCAATACATTCTGGGTACTTAGAACCACTGGAACTGGATAGATTTTGTCACTAGCTTCAGCTTTTAATAGCAAAGCAGTTTACAGTGGAGTAATTGGTCATTCATTGTGTCCCAGCATGTTCTCCTAGACACAAAGCACGTCTATTTTTAAGTGTTTCATCTTCAAATTTGAACTTTATTTCCCTCTTTTTATCCTTCAGGAAGCGTGAATGAAACGGTGAAGCTGTGAATAACGATGCAATTCGGAGATAAGACACAATTGGTGTGGTATGGGGTTCTTGTAGAAATAATTCTGGTTGGTTTTATATCCATATGGCTTTTCCTTTGTTACTTTATGCTCTGCTGAAACGCTGTAATTTGCCCTGCATGAAGATATTGAGCGATGGCTGTAATGGAATATGACTGTCATCTCGGGGTGACACTTTCAGCACTGCCACTGTGCTGCGACCGACTCTGCTGAGCTCGCTGGGCAGGAGGGCACCGTGTTCATGAGTAACATATTTGCCCCGGAGTCATCTCAGTTACTCGCTACAGTGTGACATGATTTGACAATCAATTAACCGTCCCCTCGCCAAACAAGACCCCCTGATTAGAGCCGGTCCATGACGTAAGGAAAGGTTTTCCTCTGCAAGAAGTTTAAACTTGGTGGATTATTAGCGTTGTGGTTGCGCATAAGCTACCGGTACATAAATTACAAAACTCATCAAGGAATACACAAAAATTTTTCTAAAATGATTACATCTGAAAATATTTCTCACAGTTATAATTTTTGTTTGAGTGTGTGGATTCTTAAGAAGCAGTGATAAAAGCTGCTGTTAAAATACATACAAGGAGATATTTAAAAATGTGTGTATGAAAGAAAAATCAGTTTTAATTAGCATATATATATATATAAATATATATATATATATATATATATAATTTTTTTTTTTTTCCTAATCACGTCACCTAATTGCTTTACCTAAATAAACCCCACTCCGGTTCACTGTGGCAGTAGAATTTCCCTGACAATAATTATTACCGTGATGACACTGACACCAGGAAGGTACACTTGGCCTCATTTGAATAATTAACGTCTTAAGGCACGCCGCTCTTTCTCCCTTTCCCCTCTTTTTCTCAATCATCTTCTGTTTCTGCTTCTAATTGTGATTTTTATTAGGGATGGGATTGCTGAGGCCTGTGCATAATTTACCAATTAGTTTTACGCATGTATAAATGGAAGCTTTATAATAACAGTGTCACGTTTATTTAAGCTTAAAGTTTAATGTGCTCTGTACTGATGACAGATAAATTAATTTGTATAGGAACATCCTCAAGCTATTTTGCTAGAAAACACATTGAATGTTGAAATAGAGAGAAGTGCAGAAGAGCTTAACTTTGCCAAGCAAAGCTTTTTGGGGGTAAATATGTGCCTGTGACAATATACTTGTAAAGACAACATCATGTTTCAGATGCAGCAATTGTTTTATGTGAGAACACAGAAGAGTGGTGTAGCTGCCACTCATACAGGCCTGGATCCAAACAGACATATATCTAACTGGAGACAGAGAGGGCAGGACAGCTTTGCCCGCCTGGGGAGTTTGGCATGTGCCCTCCCCAGCCCTCCTGTGGACCTGGGGTCAAAGTAAATAATGGGGCGATGTGGGCTGCCTCCAGCAACCCCCTTTCCTACCCTTCATCCTACAACCTAGTAACAGGAATCGGGCTCTTTATGCAGTCGCCACGCCCTCCCAAAGCTATCCATACCTCTTCTGCCACATGCCGTCTTTTTCATTAGGCCTTTCTCACCAGTTCTGCAACAATCTAACACTGTTGAACTATGAAACATGACGCTTTAAGAGACAATACAGATCTTTAAAGAGGTATTGTTTTTGGAAATATTATTGTATGGACATTTAACATTGACTTCTAAGTGGTTTCAAATAACTGCTAAGTTCATGGCAAAAATCAATGCAGACTGTTTTTAGTATTCTACTATTCTACACCACATTACATAATAGCTTGGTCAATGCAAGGCATTGTTGGAAGGTGCTATACAAATAAAGTTTATTATTATTATTATTATTATTAATAGCTATTTTTTGATGAGTCTTTTTAATACCATTTCCTTTCTTTTTTATTCTTCTCAATTTACATGTTTTCTTTTATGACTGTCTATTGATGAGTTTGCTGTCTACTGATGGCATCATTCTTTGTTTAAAAAAAAAGCAGGTCTTTCTTGTAAATGAGACCCCGAGGCTCAATGAGACTAATCTGTATAAATAAAGGTTGAATGAAAAAAAAATATATATATATATTACCTATTAAGGATGCTTTGAACAAGCTACTATAAAAAATGAGTTTGACAAACCATTTTACAACCGATCAGAGTAAGATCAACCTAGTGAACCGTTGCAGTCTCTATATAATTCCAATTGTAATTTTCATTTCAACGGCTCATTAAAGTAGTATTTTTAACACACCATACACCATTTTGAGCTTTGCTTTATGCAGCTGTTCTTGCAGAAATATTAAGATCTGTGCAGCTGGAAATCTCGCAGGCCATAGAAACGTGCTAGCTGCTGCCGCCCCATATTTTACCAGCAAGTTCTATGCAATGAACCGTGTAATGCAAAATGGACATCGATGTTAAGGTATAATCAAATAGTGTTTGCATTATTGTGACATTTTTAAGCATTGAGTTATTTCAAAATAGTTGCTATCCACCTTTGCCTAGGTGTTAGCTCAGCAGTTTAATCAGAATTAGACCATTTTATCTCCAAGATGAGACCTTTCAAAGAACTACAATAAGAATGATTATTTGTTTACAAATTGTATACAACATTTCCACAGTACCCTTCTTCCCAAAATTCTAAATTATTGCTATTAATTATTGCTATTTGACTCTCCAAAAGTATACACTAAACAGAAATGCACATTACAAGTGCTATGCAATGGTGCCGTATCCGATGGACTTGGGACATTGCACAGTTTACTAAAACTGAAGTTATCTTCTCCATCTTGCACATATTGACCAGAAGCACTCATAAGCACAAACATATGTGGATTCATTTCTCTAATAATAATAATAATAATAAAAAGTCAAAAAGTGCATTACATGCAACTTGGGTGGAGAACAAACAGAAACGGACTCTGAGTCGATGATGTGGAGGACAAACAGTTCCCATTCCCTACACATAGATTTAGAAAGTGGAAAAAGTGCTTTACACATAATAAAAACAATAGGTAGCCATAGAGCTTGCTGAGCTCATGGTAGGAAACTCAGGCATCGCAGTGTGAGCAGAGAGCTCATGTTAAATGTCTGTTGATGTATGGTTGTTCAAGAGGAAAACAGCCACACCGGTGGGTAAGGTTTGTGTTGTGCAACTGTTTTATTGGTTTATTTGTGGAATCTTTGTGAAGACAACTACCGGTAAAACTGAATCCTAAACCAATTTTACTGATGGAAAACTAAAGTATACTGTATTGTTTTGTTTTGGATTGTATCATTCCCCTAAACACATTCACGCCCCTGTATAATAAACCATTCATATTGTTGCCTCCAGTCTAAAGACAGTATATCATCATGAGCTTCAAAACATCTCTGAAATCATATTCAACAAGACGCCTGTCACAAAAGAACACAACATGGTCTCCAAGTTAATGTCAGGGCACAGAAGACACATGGAGAAGGACTCCCTTTCTCCTCCGCCTCTTCCACCTTTTCCCATCCCTCCCGCTGGAGGAATTCCCAACCCTCTCCGCAGGTAGCCAGCCAGCCAAGACCAGCAGAACATGTGTTTTCCTGCCCTGTCCGGGTCAAAGCGGGGTCGTTCATTCATTCCAAGTGATATAGCGGCCCGACTTGCCTGCTTTTACTCTTGTATCATGTGCCGTGTCCTCACAACAGATGATGGATTCCACTCATCTTCTATGAATGGACAGAAAAGATAGAGGAGAAAGAAGGTGATGGAGAAAGAGAGAGACTCCCCTCTGATGCCTCCAGACGCGTCTCGTCTCGACCAGTTTGCAACTCAATCAGAGACATGTGCGACGTTTGGAGAGGATTTGTATGTTATGCTTTTTTTTTTTTTCTTCTTTCAGATGTTCAAGCCGGGGGATGGTTTTGAACTTTGACCACAAACTTATGAATTTTTTTTCCAAGGCTCAAAAGGAACGTAAGAAAAACATTTTCAGAACAATGTACACAGGATGTTCAACTTTCAAAACAAGTTGGGATCGTACACGACTGTCTGGTTTTTAACCATGCTGTTTTCCCAAGTTGGTTTTATTCATTTATTGGAACACTCATAATATTGTTTTAAGAAGTTCAGACAACCCAGACACACCAAGGGTACACGGCTGATCACTACACAGGATTGTTACTAGCAAATGAATTAAATTTACCTTACTTTTCACCATATAAGTCGCTTCGCCGTATAAGTCACTTTGTCCAATTATTGGCAATAATTTGGAAAAATCCATAAATATGTCGCTTCGCCGTATTAGTCGCGCCTGATGTCACCACCGACGTAGCGTGTCACCGCTGACGTTACCCGTAACCGCTGACAAACCTGGAAATGTGGTCCGACCGAGTGTTCACCGTAGCTCTGCTGCAAATGTCTGCCACAGGAGCGCACAGCAAAACTTTAAAGAAGATTAACATGGTAAAAACAATTATTTGTTTGCTAAAAATTATAGCTGACATTATAGCACAAGGGTTCCTGAG
>JARVJN010000835.1:17827888-17839186 GCA_031763805.1 Argolebias nigripinnis | reverse complement strand
CCTTAAAATGATACATTCTCTCAGTTTAAACTTTTGATCTGTGATTTGTGTTCTATTCTGAATAAAATATTAGATGTAGGCACCTCCACATCATTGCATTTAGTTTTTATTCACAATTTGTTTAGTGTCCCAACTTTTTGGGAATCCGGCTTGTAATTAAATAGTTTATTTTTTAGACATTTATTTTGTAGAGTTACAGCTGTTTGTTAATAATAATAATAATAATAATAATGAATTTAATTTATAACGCACTTTTCATTAATGAAAATCTCAAAGTGCTTGTTGGTTCTTTTATTTTGTTGTTGTTTATGCATCAAACGATACAGATAGTTGCTTTTTACGCAAAATGAGATGGTGAGTATGAAAAAGAGCATAATAAATTATTTTGACCCAACTTCTTCATCCATTCTTTTAGACCATTGTATCTCATCCCTGTTTTTTTTCCATCTTTCAGTTCAAAATTATGACTCATAGCTTGTGCAAAAAAAGTTTTCCTATAAAATAAACAAATCAAGGTTCAACAGGTCATAGCCAAAGTACTGTTTTGCTTCACTTTGTGCCAGGAAAATTCATGAGTCTGTCTTGTTTGCTTTACAAAATGTCCTGTTAATCTACATTGCACTCCAGAGGCAAAGTAAATTACATTTGCTACAAGTGCTGTGAATGTTTACCTTTCACATGTGCAATACTATTATGTTGTCAAAACTACAGTGAGGAAATGATACGGTTGTTCTTGTAACTTTTACTTTTGTTTCTTTTAGGAATTAGTATTAGTGTCAGATGTCTTTGTTCTGGAAAAAAAATACTGCAAGAGGTTGGCATGTACCTCTCTATGTCAGGTGAGGCGAGCAAGTCAGATATGCGGAAGGAGAAGCGAGATGGTAATGAAACGAGGGAAAGGGGTGTCTGGACTGCACAGATTTGAGTTTAGAGGAGATGAGTGTACCACTGACTGAGTTAACCCCACAGGCCTGTCACATCCTATTCTCAGCTTCACTGAGCACGACAAGGCTGAAGACCAAAAAGGGTGCAAGTGAAGTCACATGCTTCTGGCAAACTTGCCGAGCTTAATGATTTGGAAGAGAGGACTGGGCCAAATCGAACTAATTTAAGGTTGGGCCAGATGTACTTCATCAAACACAACCGTCACCTGATGAATCAGTGAGTCATTTTGCTGGAGGAGAAACTACAAGGATGGCAAATAAATTTCTAGCCATGGAAATGAGTTGAA
Source organism: Argolebias nigripinnis (assembly GCA_031763805.1). Classification (NCBI taxonomy): domain Eukaryota; kingdom Metazoa; phylum Chordata; class Actinopteri; order Cyprinodontiformes; family Rivulidae; genus Argolebias; species Argolebias nigripinnis. Next base: position 17,837,955 of record JARVJN010000835.1, on the reverse strand, counting down.
TAAATTACTCACTTCTCATCCAAACCAAGTTTATTCTTGAATAAGGGGTGAAATTAAACCAGGATCATGTAATTCCTCTGGTTGCCAAAGAGACAAGACCTTGACAAAAGCAGATTAATCACAGCAACAGAGAAAGATTTCTAGTCCAATTTAAATGAATCAGCAGTAGGACAAGAAAAAAACTAGATGAAGTTGGATGAAGTTCTCCTATTGCACATGAATTTTCTTTCTTGGATGTCATCACTGTATCTTCCAAAAATATTTATTCCCCAAAGTCCAATTGTCTTCCATGCGACACAAAGTGGGGGTGGTGTGTGTGCGAATGTGCACACATTTGTGTACCGCTGAACACAGAACACCTATTGTTGGCCAGACCCGAAACAACACAGCAGATTGTATCCCTACTGACAAAGAAGGTTGGTTCCTAGTGAATCAGGGCCGATTTACTGCCTGTGGCTTCAAAAGACTGGGAAAAAGAAGCCCCTGGAAGAGACAGTGCTGCTCACTGAGCTGACAGCAGAAATCGTATTCACATTATTTAGCGTTATAAAGCATGAGGCGCAAGAAAAAAAAACAGAGTGTATATATTTCTTCATTACTACAGCAGTTTCAATTAAACAATGACAAAGCAGCTGCATCCAACTTACTAGAGAAGTGTTTAACTGCAATTACACCAAACAAAGCCTTGTCCCTGACATGATTAGAAGGCACAGTAATAAATAGTTAAAATAACGATCAGGTTGCAATAAATTGTGGGTCATAAACTCAGACTGTATTCACTGTTTTTTGTTAAAATCAATCAAGGCAGCAGCCTAACCTTTGAAGAAGAAAAAAAAAAAAGAGACTACCGGTAAGGTGTTTTAGAGCAGCACGTCTCTTGTTCAATCTCTATAGACGCCATTAATTCTTTATGGTCCACTGCTGTTCAACCTTGTGTATAGGGTCTCTCAGTCTCTCAGCAAATGTTCTCATCTTTTGAGTTCAGTGATGCTGACGAACAGTCAAGGTACTTGGGATACAGTATGTGATTCTCTTCGAGGCCTGGCAAGTCTCTCTACATTCTAGCCAGCTGCACAACCCACACGTGTTACTCCCACGGGTCACAAGTTTTGCGCGAGATAAACAATTCATGAGTCCCTGTAAACATGCAAGGGCTACAGATAGCAAGAGAAGAGAGTTGTGGACAATGTGTGTGGATGATGTGTTCGCTGTGAGATGTCTGAAGCTGTGATAAGGATGAAGAGGGTGTGATTCACCATGCTTCGGAACTGATGCATAATGGCATTAAAAACAGTGACGGCATTATCCGTGGAGGGGACAAAGGAGGAACAGGGAAGCAGGGACACAAACAAGCCCAAAAAAATGGAGAAAGGAAGGAAGGAAGGAAGAGGGACCACAAAAGGCTAATCAGGTTTTATAGATTGACCAGACTAAAAAGTTGCCTTTTGTTCTCCAAAATGCCCGGAGGTGTGTGGTCCTGTGTGTAAGGGGAAGGGGTCAGTACACGTTATTGGATGTCTGCATGGGCAAAGACCATTGTTGTTCTGTCCTCTCACGAGACACGGTCAATGCCAGATTGAAATTGAAATTGATTGGCTGCCCGTAAATCAGTGAGGGAAAAGGATGTGGACTGCGCTTATGTGGCGTAGGGACTGGCTGCTCTGACACGCAGGCTGACAGAACAGACAGACCATGATTTCACTTGTAATATGCTGTCAAACACAAGCTAAACAAGCATCTATTTAATTTGCATTTAACTAATTTTACATTAAAGATGTTCTAATGCAGTCTATTAAGACTAACTGCATAAAAACACAAGTCATTTTGCAGTTTCATTTGTCAGTTTTAATTTTATTTTGTGGATTTTGAAAGCTTGATTGCAAGCAATAAGACTAATTCAGAAAACTTTTAATGAAGAAGCCAAAATACTGGTTTTGATCCTACTTAGTAGCCCAAAAGACATTCCTTCACTCCAGTCACCCACAACTGACAGGACTTCAGACGACATATACGTATATTAAAATTAAAAACTTGGACCGTTTACAAATGCTTCCTTGAATAATTCAAAACTGCCCTACATTTAGTGTTAAATATGCAGTATTGCCGCCAGCCAAAATCTCTTCTTTTTTTTTTCAGAGGCCACAGCTTCTAAACTTGACTCTATTCTAAGCAAGAGAATATTCATGCTCCAGATAGCGGCATTCAGTCTTTTTTGTAGCCTAGAGTTTAGGCAGAGAGTAATGTGTAGTGTAAGACATATAGGAGAGAAATAAAATGGTGATCTCCACCGTGTAATTTACTGGGGGCTTTATGAGCAAACACCCCGGCTTCCTTTGTTCTGACACTATGATCCTATAAGCGTGATCCAGAGGCCAGATTTTATCAAGTACCAGGAAATCACCTGATGCCTGAGATCAACAGATGTTTGTTTCAAAATGTTCCTCTGAGGCTCCAACAGTCAAATACTCCAAAGTGTAGTATATGAAAGCTGTTTTAAACACAGATGTACAAAATAAAAACATAATATACACATACCTGTAGTACGAGAGGCTCTGGGTTGAATGCCAAAGTCATAAGTAGCTGCATTCTTTCTGTGTCCTTTAGGTTTTTTAACAAGAAGCTGCCCGAGTCCTTGGTCTCGGCATACCTTCGGACCACACGGTCCAGCAACCTCTGCGAGGGGCAGTGCACCAGGTCTGACCAGCCCTCTACCACATCTGGAGTAAGCAGGCGAACGTCCCCGTTGATCCGGGCAAATTCAGTCTTGTACATGGCCTGGATGATGTCACAGCGTGGCCTGCCTGTGGCCCTCTTGCAGATTTTCTGGTCTATCTCAGCCAACTCCTGGTTGGAGCCTAGCCGTTTGAGCACCACACGTCGGGTGCCTTCCCTGGGCTCTCCATACTGAGCGAAGTAAACATTCTTGACATTGAATACATCTAGAAACCGCAGGCGACCCCACGTTTCAAAGGAAACCTGGCCGTTCATGAACTTGCGGCACCAGCTGGTGCCAAAACAGGCAGGACACTTGTTGAGGTTAATGAATCGCCTGTCTGTGAGCTCGTTCTTCTGGAAGGAAGCAAATAAGTTGTGGGTGTTCATTAACAGAACAACAAATAATCCCAACACCAACAGGAGCTTCAGACAGCGATACAGGCGGCCAAGTTTGAGAGGCAGGAAGCGCAGCATGGTGGGAGCGGGTAGGGATAAGGGGTGTATTAAGGGGTGGGGAGAAGGTGAGGTTTTGTGTAGAATCCCAGGGAGTTGACCTCAATTCCTCTGTGCCATGGTGTAAAAGGAGAAACTTCTAGAGCAGCAGGCAGGGGCACAGCTGGCACATCTGCCCTCTGCCAGTCTCTGGCAGTGGCCAGTGCGTCATGTTCTCTCTTCTACGCTGAGGGCAAAAGCTTTAGCAAGCAATCCTGAAAATTAAGCAAAGACAGAAAAAGAATCATTCAAAAACCTTGGGTCAAATGAAAAGGAATCACAATTCTTGAATCTAAAACTGTCCCGTTGGACACAGATAATTTGAAAAACAGTTCATTTTTCCCCCTCATTCTATTCCTAAAATACGATACACTGAACAAAATAAAAAAGCAGCTTCTCTGGCATATGAATTTGTCTCAAAAATTTGAATTGCTTAGGCCATTTGAGAGATTTTATTACTTTCTGAGACAAAATGAGTTGGCCCACAGCCAATGCAATAAACTGCCTGTGCTGTTAGAGCCCTGTTTTGAAAGACAATTTCTTGTATATTTCACTATGAGACAAATAAAGAAAAGAAGAGTAGCAAAAGGAAATAAAACGTCAGCGATTATATTAAGGAGAAACCGGCAACATCCTCGTGTAGTATAAATAAAATGAGCCAAAGTACGGTTAATTCCAGAGAACTTAACTCTGCAGACACACACCTCGTGCACGGCGAAGTAACTTTACGTCTGCTTGCCTCCACACCTATATTGAACTCAGGAATCGAGAAGGAATCTCACTTTGCGTTGTGAAGGCAGTCACGCTGTGCAAAATTTAACCTTTGATCAGAGCCGCCTTGCTTCTTTTTAATCACGCTTTGAAGTTGCTCCTTTGAAAATGGTTGGTGTCACTAAAATAACATTTGTGATTGAGGGGAGCAAAAGAATCTGTGAGTATCCTGCTAAGCAAACTGATGTCAGCACAGAAGTGAAATGGTAGGAGCACGTATAGAAAAAATGAAAAGAACGCAATGCTCCTAGAAAGACTCATAGTAGTACACTGCTGATGAAGCCATGCTAGATTTCATTCAATTCGGCTTTTTTTTAACAGTCTTATGTGGCGCTTTCAAGACAGACAATGGCTCAGGCCAAGTTAATTAGCCAGCCTCAATTAAAGCTCATTAGGACACGCCTATTAAGGCATTTGACTTGGGAGGGCATGGCTAACAAGGAGGCACACCAATGCCATTAGTGCGCGTCAATGGGGTTTTTCAGATTTTCCGCTTTCAGATCGAAGTAGCTGAGGTCCGTAAAGACGAGGGCTAAACACATTTAAGAGAGCAGCGGTTCTGAGAGATGTGTGCCAGTGGATTGTCAGATGAGCGCGACATCCTTGTTTTTACCTTTAATTTCTGTTTGAAAATACTTTTGTCAAATTAGGCACACAAAAATAAACTAAATCCAAAATAAGGAAGCCATAGAGCAGCTGCGGTATATTTTTAGCTGCTAAAAACCTGACTCATGTAGTTTATTTTTTATCCATGTTGTGAATACAAAATTAATGTAATGTGACATTTTAATTTCTTCCATTTACCAGAAACAAGCTAGTTTACATCTTCTATTTTTAAAAAGACTGGACAAGACTCATTTAATAATGCAACTTAAGACTATTGTAATTTTAGTCTCAAGGGGCAATTTATTTACAAGAGCGTGTTTAAATTATTTACTTCATGGCCACAATGAGCTGAGAAATCTCGAAAAAGTAAAAAAAAAAAAAAAAAAATCAATCTGTCATCCATTTGTTTCTGAGGCAGCAGTTTCTTAAAACAAAACATGAATTTGTCTGCATCGGGCTGAGTTCAACAAAACGGCACCACGGTGATAAATGAGTCTTTTCAGAACGAGGGGGAGGAAAAACAAGAAAGTCGACAAAAATATCTGAATAGTTTCTGGAAAATACATAAGCACATATTTATATTTATCCCAGGCTGGTGTCTGTGGCAAACCCTTCCTCCCACCTAAAAACAACTTCCACAGGAGTCAAAAGCATGTGTGCGCCTTCTGCTACTCGGGAGTGAGAAAAGGCTGATTGCTTTAGAGGAAAACTGAATATCCTGCTGTTATAAGAGCTTGATTCAAGTGCCATTTAGCGTCTGACTCAGGCAGTCACAGCAGACGTAACTGCCAAATCTTGGGAGCAGATATGACATTTAACTAGGATGAACGGAGGACTTACAAACCACCTAACATAACCTCAGCAGGGCCAAGAAGCTGTTGGCATCTTCTTTCAGGAGAAAGCAAGAAATAACCAAACAAATGAGAACAAGCTTCAACAAAGACCTGAACATTGGACCTAACAAGATACTGAAACTAACGGAGAATAACAAAGAGCCAAATAGTCCTTGCCAAGCAGAATAAAAACAAAAAATAAAACAATTACTTATGAAGCAGTGGTTCATTTATGTTTTTTAAAGCTCTTCTTTATTTAGGAGAGCATTAATAGTTCTCTCCTTCAAAGCTACAGGATTCAGTCATTTAGACTTTAGACACTTTTCCATTATTGTTTCTTGTGCCATGTTTACTTGTGTTAGAGATGTACTAACTCATGGTGACTACTTTTTGTGAAACTAGATAACATTTAAGAAAGTTACACCACAATGTACAAGTTCCCTTTAACGTTACAGTTTTTCCCCATCACCAATAAACAATCTTATCGAGGTTGTGTAAAACTTAGCACCACTGGATGAAAATATCACTTTCCCACAATTTATAAGCTTATTGAACAGCCACAGCTAAACTCCTAAAGATCTAACTCTTCTGTGATATATAGTTACTTCAAGATGAATGCCATCTCTTACATCACTTAAAAAAGACAATTAAGGTTACCCTGTTCAACCACCAACAAGCTGCCACCACTTGAAACTCTTAAAATCTTTGCATACAGATCTTTAATTAAAGTTTTCTCTCATTCTTTCATTTGGTGCAACAGCAGAAAACAAGACAACTTTTTACTGCAATGATCTACTTTTATTCTGTAAACTACAACAGAGCTTTAGGGCCACGTTAAGAAAAAAAAAGTCATTGTATTACAAGAATAAAGTTGAATAAAGTCTTAATATTACGAGAATAAAGTCATAGGAGACTTTTTTTTTTTTACAGTTCGCGTTTATTTTATTTTTTTCCATGAGTTGGATCCACAATGCGACCTGTCAATCGATCTAGTAGGCGTGTCAGCAAATGACCAATCTGAAGCTAAATGAGTCGTGATATTACAGTATCCGGACTCAGACACGATACAGCAGGGTTTACCGCATTTTAACTGTGGTAAAATTTCTTCAAACCTGTGTACAGTAAGGTGGTATGCTCTGATGGGCTGCAGCAGCTCTCAGGTAAGGAGCATTTAGCTTCGGATGGATCATTTTGCTGACACGCCTATTGGATTGATTGACAGGTCATGTCATGGATCCGACTCATGGAAAAAAATAGTAATAATAATAAACGAGAGCTGCAAAAAAAAGAGGCTTGTACAACTTTATTCTCATAATACTAGGACTTTATTCTACTAATTTTATGGCTTTTAATTTTTTTCTTAGCGTGGCCCTAAAGCTCTGTCGTAGTAAACAGCTGCTCAGTTACATTGACATTATTCAGCATAGTGATCTTTCGGTAAAGTGATTACAGCAGTTCTGCTTGTGGTATTTTGAAGTGACATGTTGCTAGGGCCAAGACTCCCTCACAAAAAATTATGGCAAAGTACTAAAGTTTTTTTCTTTTCTTCACATCTTACACTAACAGTTGCTACCAGATTAATGAAAGCAGCAAATGTGTAATAAATAATAAATAAATAAATAAATAAATAATAACCATACTTACTGACTAAAGTGATGGATTCATTTACACATCATTTCCCCCCTCTTCTGTTAATGAAGGTGTGTGAGGCAATCTTTTCATGGAAAAACGTAACAGTTTATCCTTTAGCTTGTGCTTTTGTTGGATTAAAGCAGGAATGCATAACTACAGTATTGAAAAGCTACTCGATTAGAGATCTTCTCTAAAGCGAGATATGCTGCTGCATCTAAAGGTAAGGTGTGAATGAGACAAAAATTATATATGTATTTTAAGATAACATTAATTTGAGAGTGGGAACATCTGCTTCTAGTAAACTTTACACAAGAAGCAGATTTGTAGGATAATTACCTTTAGGATTATGTATAACAGCTGAAACTAAGGGGGTTAATAAATGCAAAAACATTTATTAAACTCACTCAGTTTCAGCTGCTGTACATTACCAATGGGTAAGACTGATTTGACCATATGTGCAGGCTTTTAAAGGCATACCGTGAGAGGCTCCTGGAACAAGGTTACCTACTCAGGTTATTGACAAGGGTAAAGTTCACTTAAAGTTGTAAAATCAAGCCAGATGCTGTGCATTCTAACACAGATGTTGCCCACTGGAATACAAGGGCACTGAAATTAAAGCAGTGTTTTCTTATGGACAAACCTCACATAGAAAAACTTGTGTTCTCAATTAGTGCCCTTACTCTGTTTCTCCCCTGTGGTGTCGTTGTGGGAGGCAGACACGAACAATATCAAGAGGTGCACCCCATTTAGAATAAGCGCCGAGATACCTTTCATCATTTGCAGCCACAGCGGAATAAAAAAAAAAAAAAAAAAGTTAGTCAGCGTACTCAGTCTACAAAGTACATCGGTGAGCAGTTCGGAAGAGAAGAAATAGAAAAGAGGGCAAATCAAAAAAGATGTCTGACTCCTCATACATGACAGATGAGTCTCGCATGCAAAAATGCTCCAAGTTTGGCGGATGTTAAGAGCTGCAAAATGGCTCATTACTGGGACAGAAAAGGCACAAGATAAAGCAACAGGCTGTGCGTTGGCTTGAAACAGAATGACAAAGGTCGAAACAGTGGAAAATGACATTTAATATTTCAACTTTTATTAAACCTACATTTTGACAGAATGGCTTCGATAAGGAAGACGTGGGAGGTTAAAACGAGGTTAGTTTAAAAAAAAAATCTTGAATAATCTTTTCTACAACTCTTTGTGCTAAACCAGTTTCAGATAATGGTGTACAAGGGGGAAAAAAAGCTTCTTTCAGGCTTAGCCATTTTCTTGACGGCACCTGAGGGTAAACTTCATTACAATATAATGAAGTCAGGCCACACAAGAACATGCTTGATTAATTCCACTGGAAACCTGAGAGTACAGAGCGGAATGAGCTGAGGAATCGGAGCTGAGGAATCAGTAAAATTAAAAGGGAAAGGATATACGCGTCAAATAAATGGATGATGAGACGAGAAAAAAATCTGAGTTATTGCCTTTGTGATTGAAATGACTGCAAATGGGTTGCTTGAATACAAAAAGGCAGCACTCCCTTAGTTGACCTGGCACGCACACGCACACAAACGTCTCCTCGCCTGATCGTCGGCATTACCACAAAGCCTTTCCTAAAGCCTCAGGAAAAAAGCCTCTTCTACCCCCATGATTCCTGCCTCGCCTGTGCGCTTCTATGCTGGCGAGCGGAACTACTGTTGCCAAGGTTATTGACCGAGAGTCGATAATGTTTGATCACAAAAATATTTGTCAGCCGCAGCTAGAGTGCCTCAGCACAGCAAACGTGTGGACTGATGAGATGCAAGTGACAGCAACATCCTCAAGCCTAATGGAAAACTGAGTCTTTAGAATATAAGCACCAATTAGCTGCACCCCCTTAATGAACATCAGTCCATTTATCTTTCGTAAAGGTTTTTAATGGGAATTTCAATAGTTTTTACTTTGCTCAAAATGACGCAGATATTTAAAAGTGCATACACAACTCCTGAAAAGATGTTAAATTAAACGGCAAACTTTTTTCCCCCACTTACATCCCCTTCATTTAAATCAGTGGTGACTCAGTTTCCAAAACATGTCAGCTGAACGAGGCCACGCTTTAACCGATTAAAACAGGCTGCCAAAACAAGTTTCCGTTTAAAAATTAAGAGGAAAAATTGTTTAGGAAAACAACCGATTACCTGACCCTTCAGGGGATTTCTTATTTATCTCAAGTGTTGCTTTGTTTTAAAAATGGAGGTCATAAAGAGAGAAGCGTATACAGCTTCTGTTAGAGCTTTTAGACAATAAAATAAAATACTAGATGTTCCTCCTGCTGAGCAATCAGAAGCATTCAAATCAACCACCAGCAGCATTTCTTAAGTACATCTGGATATTTCCATCGCTCCTTTGTCAACTAACCTTGAGAAAGTCTCTACAATTAGTCTGCTGTAACAGATGAATGAACGGAAACGGTTCAATTCAATTTATTAGACCATTAAAAAAAAAGAAATTCATTAGGGGACATTATGAGCTTTTTGTAACTGTGGTAATTCATTTTCTTTTCATGAAATCAAGGGCACAACTTTGCAAAGAGCGCACCACTCTTGCAAGGCCAGTCTTTTTTAGCCATTGCTCTATTTATTTATTTTTATGGACAGTTTTATCATGCCTTTTTGTCAGAGGAAGATCTAGCTCAAGTTGTCCTCTCAAAGCAGGGGTCTGCAACCTGCGGCTCTACAGCTTTTGGTTCCTCCATAGCGGCTCTTTCAAGCTTTGACTAAAACTAACATAAAACTGAAGTTTATTGGTTGTTACTTTGTATAAAAACAACAAAAACATACTAGTTTTAGCAGTTTTCATGTCATTTCTTTGGCAAATACTCACTTTAAATTTTTGCTTTATTTCTATGCTTAATTCTTTTTTCCACAATTAAAAAAATACATACCGGTAGGTCTGCATAGCTTGTAGTTTGTTTTGTTTTTTTATTTAAAAACTTTCCCCACCTCTTTACAAGTATGTGGTCTTTTCATTTGTCTTAAATTGTAATAGTAT
>JARVJN010000835.1:17775105-17785346 GCA_031763805.1 Argolebias nigripinnis | reverse complement strand
AATTCCCATAGCTATCGTGTTGCACCTTGTTCCCTTCCTTCAGGGAACATGAGTTATGGTGCATAACTTTCAGTTTTTCTCATCCACTAATTTAGTCAATTTATCATCTGTTTTTCCTTGGTAGGCCTGTAAGGCACTTGGGAAAGCAGCAGCATGTGATTTAGAGGAAGTGAGAGTCCTTTGGTAGCTGAGGCTTTCTGTGTTTGTTAATTGCTTGAGTTTAGTGAGGGCATGGTTAATGAACCTCAGCGTTGGAGGCAGTTTTGCTGTCATTAATCTTACGTCCCTCACTATTCTTCATTTTGAAATGCTAGCTGTTTTATTAGAAAAAATATTGTGTAGGTAAGGATAATGTGTCAGTGTTATGCAAATCAAGGAGGATGCAGAACTAAGCAGAGTCTAAATGAGATGTGAATTTTTTTTTCAACGCTATTAGGAAAGGTACCGTGAACACAGATTCCTGGAAATTATATAGGGCAGGTACAGGTCTGTGTGATGATTTGAAGGTGGATGGTAAAGATGAAGTAATGTGCTGCCATCATTTAGCCACAGGTGCTCTCTTTGCTCTGCATTTATTGACATCTAACTACTTTGTATTCCCACCCATCATTTTATTTTTCATGTTTCTTCCATTGGTGTGACTCACTGTGGAAGAAAAATGTGAAATTGAGTCTGCAGCAAAGCAAGCATCGAGAGGCAGCAAGTCACCTTTCATGCTGTATGATTCTGGATCTAATTCCTGTTCCCTTTCGCTGTGGCAACATACTTTTTTATTTACCCTTTTTGTTTGCTTTTTATTTTCTGGGATCATCATCTATTATAAATAAACAATTTTAAGAGGTTTTTATTCCCGACACTTCATTCGTCAGATGCAGTGTTGAAAGTAAAGACTTCATTTAGAAGGAAGAGGAAGCTTGATTTGCATTGAGCAGCATATTTTGGTTTGAGCTGTTTGCTGAGTTGTTATTTTTGAAATGAGGACAATGAATGAATACAGGGTGGGGCTGGTATAATGATAAGTATATAATAATAGGACTTTTTGAACAATGAGACTAAGTCTTGGCCCAAAAATTTATGTTAAATTTACATCCATCTATTATCTTTGCCCGCTTTTTTCTTTCCGGGCTGTGGGTGCCCATATCCAGCAGTCACTGTGCAAGAGGCGGGGTTCACACTGGGCATGTCACAAGTTCATCATAGAGCCGCATAGAGACAAAGTTCACATTCTCATACCTCATATTGGTTCCTCATCATTGCATTGTTGTTGAACTAGTGTTAACCTGCACATGACAAACAACATACTGTAACCTAAGGACAATTTAGATGGTACCAATCAGCCTAGCATGCATGTTTTCAGTCTGTGGGAGGAAACCGGAGTACACAGAGAAAACCCATGCATACACAGAGAGAACATGCAAACTCCACCCAGAAATGTCCCCGGACGGGATCAGAGCTGGCAACCTTCTTGCTGAGAGGCAACAGCTCTACCAACTTTTCTTCTACTTATTGCTTTGGACTTAAAAATGAAGTTTTAATCAATAGTATAAGTTTTTGCATAGTTTTGCACACTGCGATAGGTGAAAAACCATGAAGTAGGTATGCTATATGTTCTAAACTCTTAAACCTATGTAATTTTAACAACATATATATAATGTACTGCAAAGTTTTTTCTTCGCTACTGTCGTGGAACTTTAACAAACGGTGAGAGATAAGTTGCTGAGATTGAATAAGAGATCAGATCTGATCTTGTAATTGTCTTTATTCGGAGGCTTCAAAGATGACAAGCGTCCGAAGGCTCTGTCTCTCTTTGCAGTCAAGAGATGAGCCCCGAACAATGGATACATTGAGTTTTTTTAGGTACTCAGTCACAAAAACATGCACACACATTTCCTAATACAGAATTAACTGAGAAGGCAGGAGGTTCACACAGCGGTATTCTTCAGATAAGATCAGGCGTTGGACTTGAGTTCCGGGCCAGGAACTAGCCAAGTCAGCATCATTAGCAAGTACATTTCAGAAACAGAATAGACCACACAGTGAGAGGAGAGCTTTTCATAAGATTGGACTTTCAGGCTGAACATGCAATGTGGGGCTCAGATTCTATTCACTATAAAAGTTTGCTTACTGTAACAGATACATTTAGTTTCCGTTACAGTACTCACCAGCTCTGCTGACTAGCAGCTCGGTTCTTGTCGGGCTCGGTTCTGGTTCGGCAGACCTACCCTACAGTGACGAAGCTCATCGCCCCATCCAGGTTGATGTTTCTGTAGATAATTGATCTTCAGGAAGCTTCAGGATTATTTGCAACTTTCCTGCCAGTTCTGTGATCTTAGATAGATGTTACTTCTGACTTTGCGTTGCAAAACTTTCTCTCCATTTTAGCAGAAGGCAGCAGCCAGACGCACTGTTGGCTTCTGGACAATGTAGTTCTTTTGACTTGACTTACAGTGTAGGCTTATTGAAAGAAAACTACAAATGACGGCGCCTGTCCAATGTACTTTTTTTTCCTGTTAACTTTTTATCCCATACCGTCCCAGTCATGTGAATAATATTAAAGTTGACAATCATGTGTCGTGTTTAATTTTACGTTGAAAAACCTTGAAAGAGCAAGTCCGCGAAAGTCGAACCATGAAGTAACGAGGGACTACTGTATTTTTATGGGGATGTGTATTCATTCAACCTTTATTTATACAGGTTAGTCCCATTGAGCCTTGGGGGCTCATTTACAAGATACCTGTATAGTATAGTATAGTATAGTATAGTATAGTATAGTATAGTATAGTATAGTATAGTATAGTATAGTATAGTATAGTACAGTACATGGTATAGGCCTATGTGCTCATTTTTGGCTTCCAAGTGTTGACACCCCAAAAAATCCTTCATAATACAAAGACAACTTTGCCAATTTATCTTGTTTATGTTATTGTGCGCAGGAATTGTGGCAGTTCTGTTTTGTGGCTTGAGCCAGTCAAGGTACACAACTCTCAATCTATCACAAGAAGGCAGGACAAGGACCAAGCAGGTAGGTTTGCATAAAATCACTAAAGCCTTGTTAATGCTGTTTCTAAAGCACTTTTTTTATTTACTTGTTCATGTGACCTTTTTATGCCAGCATCTTTGGGGTTTTATTGTGTATAGAACCAGTTATTAACTGCCATTAGTGTTATTCTTGTCCAGTGGGTTGTCTGTGTGGGAGACCAGTCTCCAGCTATCTGCTTAAAAGGCTGAGCACAGATGGAGGCCAGCACTTTGTCATACTGAGCCGGCAAGCTTCACAGAGGCAGAAATAAATCAAAAGTATACACGTATCCTCATCTATGCATTTATTATTCATTATCAGTGCCACTGTGCAGCTGTTTATCACAGAAAAGCTTTCCGAAAGGTGAAGTACATTGGCTTTGAAAGTGTTTTTGCATACAATAGTAAAGTGTGTTTACTGGCAGAATGCCTGTATTTATTTTTTGTTGAGCTGTAGCTAAAGTCTAATGGTGATTTATGGTTTAAAAACAGTAGTTGAATAGCTAGTCGGATAAGTGTTTTCTTCTGTGGCATCCCTGGCCAGGAGGAAAAAAAACAATTTAATTTAATTAGACTTTCTATAAAAGCTTGAAACTAAAGCTGACAATGTTGATGAAAAAAATAGAGGAATCATTACTAGCACCATAACATCTGCTCTAATATCCCCCCTTTTAAAGAATCTTGATATATTATATATAAAGAATGCCTTTTTATAAAAGTTTTGTTTGTTCATACCTAAGCAAATGAAATCTGATTCCTCATGCAGCTTAGATCAACACAAGTCCAAGGTAATGAGTTGTAGCAGTCTCCTAATACAAAGTGTTGTGAGAAATAACTCGACTTAAAATGAAATGACTTAAGGAAATAGTCTTTTTTTTACATCCACACTGTTCTTTTCATTTATTTTTATACGCTTTGACAACCAGCATGTGAAACAATATATTTTACTAGATAAAAAAGACAAAAACAAATCTAGTATTAAATGCAATTAATATTATGCCCTCAGGCTGCAGACATGTGCAGCTACTACCTCAAAGGGAATAACACCAGCATCAGATTTGTCGTGTTTGTGCAAATCTAAGCCTATTTACTCATTTTGTCAGGATCTGAGTTTCTCACTTCTACCCTGCTAGTCAGACACATATATTCTGCTTTGTAATACACATATGTGCAGTGTGCACACACACAAGTTATGATTTGTAAAAGATAAGTTAAATCATAACACCTCACATAGACATGTAACAAAAAGCAGATGTTTAAGTAGAATTAAGACACAATGATTAAAAATTTTAAAAAAAGAGAAGGATGTTAACATTCTTGCAAAATACTGTTTTTGTAAACTTTTACACAACTGTAAATTATAAATGACACATTATATTGGCAGAAGTATTATGACATATTTGAGTGAAAGGTCCCAGGTTTTAATGGCATTGCCCACTTTCACTGTCACCTAACTATTCATACAACAGGGATTTTGTTTTCTCCACAGAGGAAGTAAATACAACTAGAGAATTGCATTCCCTACAAAAATGCAGTGTGAATGCTTATTGCAGAAGAACTTGCAGGAAAAACTGCGGAAATTAACTAAAAAACATGCTGAAATATGGCTGAAAAGAAGAACTAGCCTAAAGTAGCAGAAGAAAGCAAAAAATATTTTTTTTTTGTTGAATTAAGTTTAAATAAGCAGAAATGAACACAAAAATTGTGAAATTAGCTTAAAAAAGCTGAAATTAGCTAAAATAGCTGAAGAGTAACTGAAAAAGCAGAAAGAAGCTTAAACTACCACAATGAAGTGGAAATAACTGAGATGAGTTTTTTAAAAAGTAGAAATCGCTGAAAAGCAAATATTTGCATAAACAGCTAAATAGTAGCTAAAATAGCAGGAAAAAAGTTGAAACAAGCATAACAAGCCGAAATTAGCATAAATAAGTTAATTAGCTTGAAAGTAGAAGAAATCACCATGAAAAACTTGCATTTTTCTAAACAGCTAAAATAGCAATAAAAAAGGGGCTGAAAGGTAATGAAAAGGTAGAACAAGCTTAACTTAACTTAAAAAGACAGAAAGAACACATGTTTGCCCAATAAAGCTGAAAGAAGCAGAAATGAGCACAGAAAATGGAAATTATCTAAAAAATAAAAAGCTGACATTGGCACAAAATAAATAGCTGGAAAGTAGCTAAAAAATGTAGAAAGAGGCTGAAGTCACAAGAAAGAAGTGGAGAGAGCACATTTTGGCTCAAATAGGCTGAAAAAAGTTTAAATGAGTGCAAAAAATGTGGAATTAGCTGAAAATGCTTTAATTAGTATAAAACAGCTAAAAAGTAACTGAATAGTAGAAAAAGCTGAAATTTAAAGAAATAAACTGAAAGGAGCATAACATTCATTCATTCAACCTTTATTTATACAGGCTAGCCTCACTGAGCCACTGGGACTCATTTGCAAAAGGGACCTGTTCCAGACAGAACATATAAATACAGACAACAAAACAGTAGACAATGACAACAATAAGCTATAATGCAGTTAAAACAAGAGTAGTGTACAAAACAATAAATCAGGGTGCAGTAAATCAGAGTGAAATACTAAACACAAGGAACATATTTGCTTTGATTTTTCTATTGACATTATCACATGCTTGAAATCCCATAAAGATATTAAGGAGGACAACTTCAGTTCCTGTTGCAAGGTGTTGCAGGAGCTGAGTAAGAAAAGGCCTTTTTGCCTTTAACAGGCCTATAAGCTGAAATTAGCAGAAAGAAGTTAGAAGAAGCACAAAAATGTTGTAGTTAGAAGAAAAAATCTGAAAGGAGCACAAAACTGCTGAAAAACATCTAAAATTAGCTGAAAGTAGCTGAAAAAATGTTTAAATTTGCACAAGGAAGCTGAAAGAAGCCGAAACAGAACAAAATGTGAAAGGAGCAGTAAAAGGTTGTAAACAGATCTGAAGATGTGAAGGATGTAAAATGAGCTCTATTCATTTTCTATCAGAAAAAAGTGGCAGAAAAGGCTAAATATTTCAAAAAGCTAAAGTTGCACCAATACCAAAGCCATAGCACCCTTCTCGTGAAAGAGCTGAACGTTTTGATGTATGACTTGTTGAAATAGCTTGAAAACTCAAGGATGAGAATCGCTCCAAAAAATATACAGAAAAAAAAAAACGGATCACAATTGTGTGAATGCTTCATGAGTATCCACACAATAAGTAATACAGTAGATTAAAATATTCTGATGCACATGTTCCTATGCACACGGCACATACACCCCCTCTATACCACACCCCCATCTCTTGACCCACTCCCTCATGATCCTTTTAATCTCTTTATAATTTGCAGCTCTTTGAAGTCTTCAGCTTCCTCGGGGAGATTTTCATCTTCAGCTACATGGGTTATATATGGTTTACGTTTCCTCAGCACGTCTTCAGAGCTCTCTTCATTTTGGGGGCATTTGTATCCTTTTCTGCTTCGTGATGGTCCAACTTCACCTCCTGCTGTGCAGTGAGAACTCACCCTGGTCTACTCTGCGCAGCCTTCTAAACCTCTGGTCACGTTCCTATTTCCAACTCTTACCGCATGTTAACGTTGTGTTCCTCTTTTCAGTTTTGAATCTGTCCTCGGCGCTCTTATTTCCACAGCTTTTAAGAACAACTCAGAGCTTGAAAACGTTTGGATTTGTGAGCTCAACATTCAACTTGTGCTCATTACGCTGCAGATTTGCATCCCACAGTAAACCATCAGTTTGTGGACACCCGTGAACACAAACTTAAACAGGCCATTTATTATAATTACTGCAGCTTGTTTTCCCATTTTCTAAGAAAAAAACTCTGTGGAATAAAAATGTTTGCTGTTTGAAATTAGCATACAAATGTTTCATTTGTGCTGCAGCACAGGCTGTACCCCTGTGGCAAATGATAATATAAAGGTAATAAAGATAAAGATAATATAATTTCCTGAGGCTTCAGCGAAAATGTTTTATCATATTCCTGATGATTAAAAATAGAGTTTACACTACAATGCTTTAATATATCCAACATGGTTTTCCTTGTAGACAAAGCTGATAAGGCCTTGTTGATTCTCACATTCTTGTTTCTTTTGGTTGAGCTTAGCCACAGCTCATGGCTCAATTGTTCACTTCAGCCTAAGACGTGACAATAATGTGCTGTTTTTTTTTTTTTTTCTTTTACTGTATGTAAAAAAAAAAAACAGCAAAGAAGCATGAGTCATTTTTTAAACCAGGAATATGACTAAATTACTTTGGTCTTTTAATTTCTGGGTGATCAATTGTCCAAATGTGGATAACGATGTGTCCTGATCTGTCTCTAGTTTGAACCCAAATGCAGGCAGGACTCGGAGGACTCGGGAATAAAGCAAATATATTTATTTAAACAACACAAAACAACAGCTGACGTGGCAGCAAAACGTACATCTTATCTATGAGGTGATGCAGAGGGAGAGCAGGACATGATGCCAAAGAGGACTATCCAAATAAATAAGAACGCCCGTAATTGACGATGAGGGACACCTAGGGTGATTAAAGTAGAGGACTTGTGTGTAGGAGCTGGAAAGACACAAGGGTGACAAGCGACACGCACCAATCCTTACACGATGAGAGTATTTACTTAAAACAAACATCCATTTTCCCCCTTGTGCTTATGATTGGTTTTGTCCGTTGTGTTTTTGACACCACCCTTTAAAAGCAGGTTTTATTTTGACCCATGGATTGGGACCTGGCAGATCATTGTGGACTGATACAGATGATTAATTTTACATTGTACAGTTAAGTGGACAACCATTAATTGAGCCATGTGCTTCAGCCTTATTCTATTTTTAACCCTTCATTATAAGTGTTTCTCCAAATAACAGCAAATTTTAAAAATTATCTTATATTAAATACTTTTCTTCAAAAGATCAGGTATATTTAGTGTCTTACATTAAACCTTTATGTATGTTCTCAACAAGACAACAGCTCCCGAAGGATATTAAAAGTTAAAGTCCCCTAACAAAAGCCTCATGTTCATAACCGCTATCAGATTTTATTTATGAAGGACATGGATGAGTACTTAAGGACTGCTGGCTATCCATTGTACAATTGTCCTTTCTAAATAGCTGCTATGACTGTAGTGTATGCCAGAAAAGAGACTTTAGTGGCTGTACTCCAAGGAGCTGTTCTTTCACAGTCCACTGCCCAGATGGTCTGCAATTATTATTACAATCCATTGTCTTCCATTGGGTCAAAAGGGCCAGAGCAAAGCGTGGCCTGAGCAGATTTTTTTCAGAGCTCCTTTCTGATATGAAAAGGTTGCAAACTGAAAAAAGCTGACTCGAACCTGATTGTTTTCTATTGTTCCTTTTTAACAAAAGGCAAAAGTTCACAAAAATGTGGCCAATGGCCCTGACTGGAAGATGACCTGGATGTACAAACAGGTAGAAATGGAAGTCAGAGTAATCCCACGGAGCCATAAATGTGTCTATAAAAATGAAATAACCCCACTGATTCAACATTGTTAATCGCTCTTTGGCTATTCACTGGATTTTAATCGCTGCACCTTGCAGCCTTTGCCGGTGACAATGGAGATTGGCTGCACTGGAAACGAGGCTGAGATGAAAGTGCTTAATTACCTCCATTCAAATAGCTCTGAGGCCTTTGATAAAGAGAGATGACTGCTTTTGGGAGCAGGATATTGCTTTTGAAATTCCATAGGGTGTACAAGATCTAATATTGACTGCGGGAAGCAAGGGAACTCTGTTTTAGTAATAGCCCTGACAGTGTAAGATCCCCAGCCGAGGATATCGGTGCTTTTATTATTTCTTGCATCATATTTGGTTTCATTTAGAATGAATGCAAGACCATTTTGTCCATGATTCTTCAGTTGCCTGTCTGCATCTGTAGCTTTAATGTTTTTTTTTTTGTGGAGCTTAAAACGTGTGCCTGGTGCAGTTATTAGTTTACTCTGGTCTCACTGTAGATGCCTCCAAAATGAGTTACAAGGCAACCTCTGCTCTAAATGAGGTTAGAAGGTTATATGGAGTAACTATAACTTCTTCTAAAAGTTTGACAAAAGACATTAAGTGTCTCTAGAATTGCAGCCGTGTTCCCAGTAATTGCCCACCTATCATCTTCGTCGCTGCCGCCCCGAACACTTAACATTCAGTCCCATCCTGTGTGAGACATCAAAGTGGGAGTGTAGGGCAGAGACAGCCGGTATCGCCTGATTGGTTTCATGCCTCGGCATGGTGCCATACGGCTGTGTTTGCATACAAAACACATGCTTTAAAGAAATATTTTATTTTTATGTATGGCCTTTTGCATGTTCATTAGGCAAGAACTTCAAATGCCTTCTGCACAGAAATGTTTAAATTTTATTTGATCTTTTTAATGCCACAACATAGATTGTGCAAAATGTAATGCAAAAGGACACATACGGTACTTTGGTAATACCAAATTAAACAAAAATGCAACAAACACGTTAAACAGTTATTTAGTGTTTTTTTTATTTTTGTTTGTTTTTAAATTTAAATGCATTTATTCTTTTATTGTTCCTTTTTATTTATTTTTTTTGAATTTGTTGTGAACCTTTTCTGGTTTGTTGTGTATAAAAATGTAGGGTTTTTTTCAAGAAATGTTCGCTTTTTTTATTCTTAACATCTGCAGAACAGTTTTTCTGGAAGTATTCATTTTTATCATTTTAGTTTTGTGTCCGTTTGCTTATTTATTGTAATATTGTAGCATATAGTTGTGAAATCGTAACTCACAAATCAAACAACAATGTGTTGTGAGCTGAGATTTTTTCTTTTTTTTTTTTTAAATCTTGGAATAATTTGCATTAATTTAATCACTGTTAGTAGGTGTCCAAGTGTTGCAGTCATGTTTCCATGCTTCCAGCTGTATGCAAACTTGGGAACTCTAATGAAACTGTTTAGTTTATTATTATTAATATTTTGCCTTTATTTCTGTAAACTTATGTAGAATAAAATAAAGTATTTATTCAAAAATGTGTCTCTGTGTCAATTCAACTCAACTCTCAGCTTTATTTTTGGTAAATTAAAAACATTACAAACAAAAGAAAGAAAAACTATGTCAATGGTAAATCAATCATTTACCAAAAAAGGAATACCGGTAGGCTGAAGCCAAGGCTTCTACTTGCCTACCCTATTCATAGACTCAGCAGTCTACATAATGACAGCTATCTACTGTCCATATATATACATAAGTGCACATACAAACATTTA
>JARVJN010000835.1:17693291-17706003 GCA_031763805.1 Argolebias nigripinnis | reverse complement strand
TGGTTGGGTTAAATGCAGAGACAAATTTCGTCTGTGTATGGGAAACATACACAGATGACAAAAATGGACATTTATTTTTATTTTTATTTATTTATATACTGTATACTGTATACAGTATAAGGCATATATATATAAACAGTGCCTGTTATATCGGTGAGTTTTTTTGAGGGAATGGCCGATGGCCGATTTTTAACTTTATTGCTAATATCGAATGATACCATGCCGATAATATCGTGCATCTCTAGTTATATAAATTTAATTGAGTTCAAACAATTCCACAAATGACCAACAACTAACAAGTTGCCTCGAACATGCATTCTTTTAAGCTTTTTTCAACGTAACCCCCTTAAAAATATTTGATTTGTGCTTCAGCGTCCCCTGCTGCTTTAACGCGTCGTTCAAGATAAGTTAAATGGAAGATGAGATTGCTAATGATTGCCGTCTTCCAGCATCCTCGTGCTATCAGGATGTGAGCAGGAGCCATTACAGACCCTACATGAGTTTAATGATCAGTCACGCAATCACAAGTCAAGACAGCTCTTTTGTTTTCATTCTGCTTTCCATTGTTTTTATCTTTCATTTTGTCCTCTTCCTCTCATCTTTCTCCTGCTCCTTCCATTCTGCCGTTCCCTTGAGCGAGATGCTTCGCATTAACGAGGAAATCAGATGCTGGGGGCCTGAGTGCACTTGGCTCCATGTTTGTGTCTTTCACTGTTTGTGCGTGCTTTGATTTGTGTGCATCTCAAACGCAGCGAGTGGGTGAAGAAACAGTTGATGAGCTTCCGCTGCCAGAGCCTGTCTCTCTTTTGTTGGTTTCCTGTTAAAGCTACGGGACTGATGAGTTTATTAATCAGAGTATAGTCCTCACCTTGACTCTTATATCTACACATGGAAAATTAATGAAATTCAGGTTTTTCAAAAAAGACTCCATTGCCCATCTTTATTCAACTCTTTATGCCTCCCTAAATCCCACAGGTGACACGTTATCACCTCATTAATCTCCCTCGTTTGCATCTCATACAATCCCGTTTCCCCAGGGCTCCCTCTGAGAGATAACTTATTGCTCAACCTGGACAGGATTGTAAAATATTCCAGAGGGCAGCAAAATGCCTTCTTCCAGTAGCTCATATGTAGGTACGTGTGGATGATAATGAATTTATGCTCCCCTGTAGGGATGGTGTGGTCGGATGTGAAGCGTCTGTGGTACCAAGGGCTGGAAGACTTCCTGGAAGAGTCGAGGAACCAGCTAAGCTTTGTGATGAACTCACTCTACCTGGCCACCTTCGCTCTTAAGATAGTGGCTCATAGCAAGGTGCCCAAACACACAAATCATTCATACATTTAAAACATAAATTGTTACAAATAGCTTGGTTGATGATTGATTAAAGGCTGCCAAAACCTGGATTCAGCGTTGACTATATTTAATTTGTTTCTGGGACTAGTTTGTCATTTTGTAAAAGATTCCTCTCTCGGCTTTCCTAGACCTAAGTTCATGCTGAAATGAATCAAAACGTTGCAATGAATTATTAAATGAGCACTAATGCATCAGTCGGATCAATATACCGGATGGAGTAATGAGAATACATCCAGCGCTGAGGTTAAGGGACATCTGTGAGCAGTTTACCAACAAGCGAACTTGTTGCCCATAACTCATCACACTTTACGGTTGTGACTGGGTTGAAGGCTGAATATAGTACTTAATAAATGTAATCTATTTTTTTCACACGTATGTTGACTACCTTAAAAAAGCAGGGAAAAATACAGTGTAACAGTAAGAGAAGCTCAGTTGTTTGTTTAGCATGTGTTTGATACTGCCCCCTAGTGGCAACAGGCTGCAACAAACGCACCAAGCTCCTGCAAATTTTAAACCTGATGGTGCATCGGACAGGGACTCAGTGGAGCTCAGACAGCAATCAGCCATTAAATAAAGGTTTATAATCAGGAAGAAAACACTGTGTAAAATACACCCAGTCATAGGAATAAAATCAGATTTGTTTTCAGATAATTTCAGGAATACCCATGGCCTCTGTGCAGTTAGTGCTCTTTGTATCTCATGTTGTCCTTCAGGATCAAATATATAGTTTCTCGGACATTTCAAGCAAGTAAAATATCTTTAAAAGAATTCCTCCTGTTTAAGTGTCATGTAGTGAATGTATTTCTGAATGTTTGCTCAATCTGCAGTTCAAAAACAAAGAGATAGACAGGAAGAACTGGGACGCCTTCCATCCCATCCTGGTGGCTGAGGGCCTCTTCGCCTTTGCCAATGTCCTGAGTTACCTACGGCTCTTCTTCATGTACACCACCAGCTCCATTTTAGGACCTCTACAGGTGAGCAACCATCAACGGCATAATATTACTAATGACAATTTAACGTATTTATAGTTATGTAACCATGATGCACTTTGATTGATACATAAGGCACAGATAATAATGATGAAACTATTTTTTTTATTTTTCTTTCACACAGTTAGTCAAACCACCCACTCTCTTCCGCTGAATGTGAACATTCAAGGGCAAGCCCACACTAAACATCACACCAGCTGTGCTTAGCAGCCCGATACCGTCATCATAAGCACAGTGGATTTGAGGTGTATTTTAATGAGTTCTGCTGAGTCTAATAAACTAAATCTTAACATGCATCACAGTTTGGCTTTCATCATCTATGAATGATTTAATAGATTATTGATATCTGGAAATGTTTTACAACCAGGGCATTAAGACAGTCTACAATATGTTTGTTCTTCATTCAAGAGTCATTTCTATTTAAATCTGGCAGACTTTATGACTTGTGGCTATTTGAAGAGCAAACATGGCTGCATGCAACCAGAAACTAGTAAACTGGTAACATCTGGTGAACTGTATCTACAGACCTCTGAGCCAATGTGTCAATTTGTTGGCATCAAATCTTTTTGATATGTTTTAATTTATTTGGAGTCTTTTAAGTTACAAACACACACACACATTACATGCAGGCCAGTGAAAAAATGCGGGAATGAGGAGTTTTTAGTAAATTTATCTGAGTTTTAGTAAAGCTTCATTCTGTTGGACAGTTTTTGCAGGAGTGTCATCTTAAAAGTATCCAGTTTAGTGCAAAACAATTAAAGAAAGA
The DNA here is from genome assembly GCA_031763805.1 of Argolebias nigripinnis. Classification (NCBI taxonomy): domain Eukaryota; kingdom Metazoa; phylum Chordata; class Actinopteri; order Cyprinodontiformes; family Rivulidae; genus Argolebias; species Argolebias nigripinnis. Next base: position 17,702,894 of record JARVJN010000835.1, on the reverse strand, counting down.
AAATAGCAGAATTGCTCTGTTGTGTAATATTATAAGTTTTGGACTAAAAGGATATCCAATTTGGGCTTTTGTCAAATCTGAGACAAGTCAGAAATCTGGTTTGCATATTTTTCACTTGGGCTCTATAACAGTTCCATTGCAATAAGTGCTTTGTTTTTTTAATCATAAATCCATGTACTATTAGTCAGCTGCTTGGAAAATGTGTATAAACAGCCAACATATGACTTTGTGCTGGAAGTCCAGGGTTTTATTTTCCCTCCATGCGTGTCCTGTTTTACATAAAGCTGTCTTTAGGTATGAAACAAGATTAGTATATTTGTTTGAATGCCTTCCTGTCGTTAAGCCTGGGCCGTGCCTGTGGTTGGTGTATAAAACAGATGCTCAGCAGCTTGTTAACAAGCACTTTTCAGCCCAAATCTCTCTTTCCTCCCGTTTCTGCTCCACTCACGCCATGACGTCACCACATAGCTTGGCAGGATGGAGAAATGATCAGCTTTGGAAATAAATGTGGCCTTGCGTTCGTTCACACCCGCATGGCAGGCGCGCCTCTCCACAAATGCACATGCCCCCACACATTTCAGCACATTTGTGATATCTGACTGGGCCAGCATTCCATCCAGCTGCACACAGACAAGCTCCTTCTGCCGTGCACACACACCCAGACGGTGACTCATGACGATGGGGGCTGCAGTAATGAAAGCTCCTGTGAAACTGTCTTTCCTGAATGTATCGACTCACATGTCTGCGGAGAAGCAGCCCCTGCTGTGTTTGGAAATTGTGAAAGTGTGCAAGACTGTATCTGTCCGCTCGTGACCCAGACTTAACCTCACTGACAGCGTGCCCATCATACCTGAAGGACTCCTACGTGTAGAGACGTGTTTTGGAGAACCAACATCAGTACACAAGACAAGCTTTTTTCTCAAGGGTTTTCAGATTTTAATGATATTATTATGTGGAAAAACTGAAAATCAGTAGAGATTAGTTTTTCTCTCTGTATCTATATATTACTAACGTTTTTGATTTGATATTTTACTTTATTGAGTTATTCACTCAAAGCAGCTGTATTTGTGTGTAAACTGGTGTAATTGATATACATGTGAGGTCTTCTGCAGACAACGTTGCATATTATATCCAGACTCTGTTTGTTCTGTTACTAAGCTGGTCTGTTTGTCAAGTTGTCCAAGCAGGGAGCAACCTCAGCTCCTAAATTACACGTGTGCATGGTGGTCGAGGAATACTCAGGAGTTTACGCGTGACAAGAGAATATATCACCCTAACAAACCCAACCTTCTGCTCAAACAAGCTGCCTGGGTTTCAGCTCAAACACGCCATTGTCATTTACCCCAAGGTGCAGGCTCAGTGGTTGCACTGGACACACTGAACACTTGTGTTTCTTAAAGACATATTCAGGCATGTTTTTGAACAGATAAGCTCCTCGGGTCTTTAAATAGTGGGTTTTCATCAGCCTGAGAGCCATCTTTTCAGCTTTGTTCATGTTTGTCCTTCTCTCAGGTACAGTGAAGTGAGAGCTTTCCAGCTTATAAATTATGTTGCTTTTTCTACTTCCCCATGTTGGCACTGTTGCTAAGCAAAGATAGACTAAGTTAGAAATAGACAGAAAAAGAGAAGACAGAGATCATAGCATCACAATAAGGCGTTCATTGTGCCATCTTTCTTTTTCCTTCAAAGTAGATGGTAATAAAGTACATAATTAAAGCAAATAACAAAGACATGTTGGTAATAGTTTATCTGCTTCTGTGCCTCTTTCCTCGGGGGTCCCGCAAGGCTCTATTCTTGAACCCCTGTTCTTATTGTATTTGCTCCCCTTGGGGTCTATCCAGAGGAAACATGGTCTTTCATTTCATTGTTATGCTGATGATTGTCAGATTTATCTGCACTTAAAACCCAACTAGTCCTGCTCCATTTGCCCTCTGTTAAAACGTCTTGACCATGGCTTAAATTTTTTTTTAGTTTTAATGATCAGAAAACTGAAGTTGTTGTGTTTAGCCCTAGTGCTTCTGTCATTGATCCCATAAATCTTGACTCTCTTCAGCCTTATCTTAAGGAGTCCATTACGAATCTCTGGATGGTTTTAGACCCGGACGTTCAGTTCAATAAACAGATTAACTCTGTTCTACAAAAACTTCTTCTAATTAAAGCAGATAACTAAGCTTAAGTCAGTGCTGACTGGATCCGACCTTGAAAAAATAGTCCAAGCATTTGTTACAACTTGGCTGGACTACAGTAATGTGCTTTATGTTGGGATCAGTCAGGCTTCCCTTTCACGTCTCCCGCTCGTCCAAAATGCTGCAGCTCAGCTATTGACAGGAACTCATAATTTGGTAACAGTTGCTGTTTTTAAATGTGCTTTACAAATAAATTTGACTTGACTTGACATTGTGCACATATGATTTAGATTTTCAAAATGTCCCACAGATCTCCATGGGTCAGATGCTGCAGGAGTTTGGAAAGTTCCTGGGCCTCTTCCTGCTCGTGTTATTCTCCTTCACCATTGGGCTCACCCAGCTCTACGGAAAAGACCACAAAAACCCCGGCAAGAAAACACCCAAGGACTGCGAGGGGATCTTCTGCCAGCAACAGAGCAATGATGCATTTCACACGTAAGAGCAGCAGATTATCATGTCTTCTCAGAAGCTACACAGTTAATAAATTGATACATCAGATGTAGCATGATAGTAGTGATATATATCTGCCAACTTCCAGATATTGTGTTTCTGATCTTTTTCCTGTGTTACAGGTTTATGGGAACCTGCTACGCTCTGTTCTGGTACATTTTCTCCCTGGCCCACGTTGCACTCTTCGTCACCCGAATCAGCTACACACAGGAGCTACGCTCTTTTGTCGGTGCCATGATCATCGGCACATACAACATAGTGGTAGTTATTGTGCTGACCAAGCTGCTGGTGGCCATGCTCCATAAAAGCTTCAGACAAATTGCTGTAAGTCTGCACACAACGTTAGGCTCAGCCGTGTGTATCGCCGGTTGTTAGGAGCAATTTAAGTTGCTCTTGGAGCTGAAAACAGCAACTATTGTACTTTCAACTCCTGATAGGTTTTAGTTTACTTTGTAGCTTTAAGTGGCCCTGAAATGTTTTACAGATGTTAAATAGTTTATCTGGAACCGTATTGCTTGTTTTTTGCCCACTTTGAACGAGTGGTTTTGATTAAAGTGGAGGTTTTGTATTTTTATACCTTGTGCAGAATCATGAGGATCAGGAGTGGAAGTTTGCTCGAGCCAAACTCTGGCTCAGCTACTTTGATGACAAGTGTACTCTGCCTCCACCTTTTAATATCCTCCCTTCACCTAAAACCGTCTGCTACTTGGTGACCAGCCTGAGGAAGTGGATCTGTTCACATACAACAAAGGGCAAGGTGAAGAGGCAAAACAGCCTTAAGGTGAGAGGAATAAACTGTTGTTAAAAACTGTAACTCTGAGTGTTGACTTTATTTTAAACATGTGATTTACTGTTCTACTTGCCACGAGTCTGAATTATTTCACTGTTTGGACGCAGGAGTGGAGGAACCTGAAGCAGAAGCGAGACGAGAACTACCAGAAGATCATGTGTTGTCTGGTTCACCGCTACCTGACCTCCACGCGCCAGAAGATGCAGAGCACGGACCAGGCCACGGTGGAAAATCTGAACGACCTGCGCCAAGATCTATCCAAGTTTCGCAACGAGATGCGGGACCTGCTGGGCTTCCGAACATCCAAATACGCCATGTTCTACCCAAGGAGCTAAGAAAATGAAAACTTCCCTTTCTGCTCGCTCTCTTTGAAACTTTTTTCTTCATGTTTATCTGGGACTTTGCGGTACAAGCATGTGCAAACCCTCTCTTCTATTAAGTCACAGGAGTAATTTTCAAACCTGGAACTTTGTTAGAGAAACATGCATTTACCACCAAAGCCTCCAGACTCAGGCCTACCATCTGTTATTCAGCTACCCTGTTTTTGTAAATAAAGAAAGCCATTCTTTTGAAAGGAAAAATAAATGCATTTATGAAAAATGTCAGCTTTTTCAGATTTAAGAGTTTAAAAACTGTATGCGATTTGCTGTTATCATCTTTTTGAAAGTATTTTTCTGCTCCCGGATGTTTGGGTCCACGTGAGAGTCACATTTCACCTGATACAGTTTCATGCTTATCTAAGCTTCATCTGCTGCTAACCGACCACTTCAAGCCTCTTCCTCAGTTTCTATGTGACACTTCTTGGACATGGACACAAAGTTCAACAGTTAAATCTTTATTTGAGTAGATAAAACATAAATAATTTATAGATTTGTTCATATGAAAATATCTTTTTTTCTAACAATGACAGTTAATGGCAAATGCTGAAGGCGGTGCTTTGCATCCATAGCACTGTAAAGCAAAGATATGTCAAAAAAGTCGCTTCAAATAAATCAAAAACATTTTAAATATTGCACTTTAATCACCGCATTTAAAACTTCAACCTCCGCCCAATAAAACTGAACACGTGATCTTGTTGTTAGACAGAAATTAGCCAAGATTGTCAAGTTCAAGCTGTTTCTGACTGAAATATATCTTTAAAGCATAAATCTCAGTCTTTATTCACATTTTATTCAGATGCTTTAAAGGTAAACACTAAAAGGCAGAGTGTGGAATCATTTTGGAGCAAAAATAACATTATGGGGTGTCAGAACAGATGTGCAAACAGAATAAAAAACAATGATGCTTCTCTAAGTAGCTGCAATTTAAATCACTGCTGTGAGCGTGACTGGAATGTGACCAGGCAGGGAACAGTTTGAGAAAAGGAGTGGAAATGTTGGCTAATTTTTCTGCTCATTAATCTCAGTCTGCAAAAAAGACTGACAGGCTTAAATAAAAGACAGACTCTGTGCGTTTCCAAACCATGCAATCTTCGGTGAAAACAATCATAAATGTGAGTTTCCCCTAAATGAATAGAGTTTCTACATTTTGTCCTGGGAGTTCTGCAACCAGATTTTCTTAGTGTTGTTTCGATTTGTGGCTTGTGTTTATGCTGTTGAGAAGGAGGTTTGTTTTCCACGTTAATTGTTTCCATCCACAGCCGAGCCTCGAGCAGAAACAGTTTGAAGGAGATCCTCAGAATTACCGGAACTCAGCACTGCTTGTTCTTCAGAACGTTCAGTCCTTTCTGATTCTTTGTCTTGAAGGCCACGACGAAGTGGTGCGGGGCGATTTTCCCCCGGTCGTCCTCATCCACCTGGCCCATGAAGAGGTAGTTCAAGCCTGAGGTCACACAAAAAAAACCTGAATGCAGTGGCAGACCGGCAGAGACATTCAGGGAGGCCATAAATGAGAGTCTGCACAGGGCAGGTATGTATGCCTTATGTTTATATGCACACATATAAACATAATTATTGTTTAGTTGACTGTTTGGACAGTGAGTTCTGCCACTCACCCAATACCTCGGCTTGATCAGCTGAATGCAAACTCAGAGTCAGTTATTCAAAGCAGTCAACCTGGAGCTGCATCATGACTTTCTTCATTTACATAATGACTTTTTTTAATCGTGCAAGCAACAAAAAAAAAATTCCACAAGGGTCTACACCCACCTCTTCTGATAAAAGGACACTTTTTGCAGAGGATAATGATCTTGGTGCTCATTGTTTTCCCTGCCTGCTGGATTGCCAAGCTGCCCTCCTTATAAACGTTGATGATGGAGACGGTGGCGTACATGCTTCCTCCTCTCATCGCTGCCGTAATGACCGTGCCAGTGATCACTACAGAACCATAAACACATCATGAAAAACAGCTAAAACATACAAAGTTTCAATTTATTAAAGAAAAGGCCACAATTTTTGTTATATTTTTTAGCTTTTTACCAGAACACATTCATATTTCGTTATACAAACTTCAAGACTTTGATTAATCACATCAAAATTTGATAGATTTTAACTTGTAAATCCAAACCTTTAAGGAACTGATGTGAAAAATGTTTAAAAGTCAAAGGTGACCTGATTAATTTTAATTTCTTCATTAGATAATAAAGTAAAATGGCTGAACTTGATTGGTGTTTGTCTAAATGTGCATTTGGAAGCTGTAATTTTGAAAGCACATAATGTGTTAGATAACACAGTTGAATCATGATAAGATCACTTACACAGAGAAGACATAAAGAGAACACAGACTTGAGGATAAATATCATCTCTCAGGTCTTGCATAAATAGAAAAAGATTACAAGAACAACTGAAGAGTAGTTTTTACCCAGCTCTAATAATCTGGAGCAAAAAGGAGATTTGTTTTCTCAGATTCACATCTGCATACCATCCACCGTGATTACGCCACCACGAGGATTCATCCAAATCCTCAATTACATTCATATTTCTCAAAACAACAAATATGTTGTGGCTCTATTCCTTGCACCATCAGTATGTGCTCTTTTTTTCAGAGTCAGAGAATCTTTGTTGTCATTTGCACCACATGTGGTACATGTGATGAAACGAGATTATGTACACAGGGTCCCAGTTACATCTAACAATAAAACGTGAGAGAAAAACAGTAATAACATCTAAGATATGAACTAAGAAAAACATCAACTGTAGTAGACCTACCCTTAAAACTGGTTCTATACTTAGGTTTAACAAAAATATCTATTCCCTTTAAATTATAGCAACTTTAGCTTTTCACAAAATACGCTTGAATGTTTGATGGTATGATATATGTTATGATATGGTATGGTACACAATATATGATATGATATATGGTATGGTACGATACAATACAATATATGATATGATATATGGTATGGTATTTCCAGGCAACAACAAACCACTTTGATGGATCTAGCTTCTAAAATATAATGAACTGCTTTAATCATTTAGGAATCTATCCAAAACTGGTGTTGATCAGACAAAAAAAAGAGCAATTTTAGGATGTTGCCCAACTTGTAAATGGCTTCATCACTTTTGCTAAATCTCAATCCAAATAGAAAGAGAAGAAACCAAGAGATGGACTGCCAGTGAAAATAATTATTAGCTGCCCTTCAAGTTGTACAAGCTATAATCAGACCGCAGCAGCAGGCTTTGTGATGGAGACATCCCACTTTTACTCTGCCACCAAGCTTGAAGCTGGATATTTCTATGCTACTGAAAAGAAATGTTTTATTTTAACTTGGCATGTATTTCCTTATACCTAAGTATTTTTATTTTTTTTGCATTTGGGGCCTTCATGTGGGTAAAGAAAGATTCTTTGAATTTTCATGGACACTGATGCAGTAGGTAAGTGCTGCATGAGATACTACAATGAAAATGTCATATCAGAATTAATGATGTGATAAAGACAAAGCCAGCAGCACTGGGGGCTTACAGAAGTATGTCTTGTGCAAGCCGGGTGCAATTTAGCACACAGTGTGCAGTGCAATGTGGATAGGGAGATAAGCTACTGCCATTTGTTGTGGTTACAGCAGATTATCTGCCTCGTGTCTTGGCCAGTGGTTAACTCACAGTAGACGGTGAGGCTCCTTGTGGCAGATTGAGAGCTGGCAGGGTTGCTGGCGGTACACGTGTAGTCCCCGGAATCGCTCCGACTGGCTGGGCTGATCACCAGAGTGCCGCCTGAGATGCTGATTCTAGAGTCAGCCGTGATGGTTACGCCTCCTTTGCTCCACTGGACCGTGACCTCCGTCCCGGAGATCCACGTGCAACTCAAAGACACATTTTTACTCTCCACTGCCACGGAGGGAACATACACGGTCACCCCAGTTACTGCATCTACAAAAGGAAATGTGAAAAAAAAAGAAGCATTTTACCTTCGCTGCACGCAGAGAAAATGTTTCTTAAATAGCCATTACTGCGGACATGGAGCCGGAGAGCGCGAGCGAGAGTACACTTCAAAAGCAAGAGTGACAGAACAATAGGGCACAGTTTGATGTTTCTGTTGAGGATAATTTGTTGTAATCAAAGCAAGAGATAGGCGAGAAGGGACAGCGTTCAGAGAGAAGCACAGATGGCGCGTGAGAGGGCAGACGGCGCGAGTAGTAGCCGAGATGCCTTTTGGCAAACTGCCCAAGTTAAATAATTGGACGGGGAGAAGAGGGGGGCGTGTGGATGGAGGAAGGGGCTGCGGGTAAAGGCAGCAACAGCAAACAAACAAAAACATTAGAGCCACTACTAAAAAAAAACTAATTACTTCAATGTTTAGAGCGGCCACTTGCCTTTGACTCAGCAGTAGCTTTTTATATTTAAAGTTTTAAGCAGCTTTCGAATTTAAGAGTAACTAGTGACTAATAGGGAGTCGTGCTCAAGGACCGGGCTGTCCCATGATGTGAACCAGCACTTGTGAGTTTGGAGAACGAGACCCTTCAGCAATAACAGACCGGCTGCACAGCCGTTTGGTTGCCCCGCTACCCATGAGGGTCAAAAGGACGAGAGACATGTGCGTCATCCCTCCAGCGTGGGCTGAAAATGAAGACACTCGGCTGTTCAGGCTCCATTACAGTACTGAATATGAATGTATGCAAATACAGTTTGTACTGTCTCTACATGCGGCACCACATTTAGACGATATCAAACATCTAAGACCATGAGTGGTGCATTACAAATGAGTTTTAATTGGCACAAAGCCCTGAGCTACTTGCTTCTTCTCCTCCTTTTCCATTAATCGTACCTCGCCTTCTAAGGGTCACTAATTTCATTATCCATCCCAGATTAGTTCTTGTACTCCCTGAGTCCCCATTCACTTGATCATTTTTCCTCCTGAACATCACCGCTGCCTTCATTTTCTCACCCAGACCTCCACCACACCTGCTTCCCCTCCGCTCAATCTTCATCACTTACCGAACACCCTCAGCTGGACAGATTTGGAGTTTTCGGTCAAGCCTGAGGTGGCAACGGGAACCACCACCACCTTGAACTCCCCTGCGTCTTGGAGCTGGGCGTTTCCAATTCGGAGCTGGTTGGCAGTGATGGTGACTCTGTTCTGAAACTGGCTCACGGGGTTCACCACAGGGTTTCCATTGGTCCATAAACCCAGAGTGATGGTCCCTTTGTACATCCATGTCATAGAAAAGACCGGAAACTGAGACGCAGTCTGCACTGTAAACAAGATCTCAGCGCCAGTCTGAATCAGCAACGGGTCTTTTGCGAACTGGATCGATACCGGATTCTGTGCCACAACGTCGGCAGAGAGGATAACTAAACAGGACAAAAAAGAGAGGGTTGGCATTTAACAACAAACGACATGAAAGGTACAAAGATTACTGCTGAAAAAGATAAATGAAGGCAGAAAATGATTTCATCAAGTTGCTGACATAAGCAGGTGTTGAGCAATTTCATTTAAGTGTTGAACACATAAAGACGAAACACTTAAAGACTATGTTCTATAAAAATAAACATTCATATTACAGTAGTCCGTTTATCATGGGGGATCCGTACCCTGAAGACCTACAATAAGTGAAAAACCACGAATTAGGAACAATATTACAAGTGGTAAGTAGTAGTTTATTTATTTTTTGTTTGTTTTTCGTTTATAAACCCTTTACACACTTGAAATATTCTAAACAATGTTTCTAAACTCTAAACACTCTAAAAGAGCACAGAATGGCCCTCATTCACGAACCGTTCGTACGCACAGATTTGTTCTTAA
>JARVJN010000835.1:17610107-17624654 GCA_031763805.1 Argolebias nigripinnis | reverse complement strand
AAAATATCAAAAAAAGTTGTCTGGTCCTCTGGACATTCAAAAAAAAAAAGTTGTAGAAACGTTTCATCTATCGTCCAAAAGACTTCTTCAGTCTGAGGTGCTGTATTCAGCTCAGTCTTATAAATAGCACCTTCTCATAGCGGATCAACCAGTTTGCTGCTGACAAACAAAACCAGCTGCTCACATGATTAATCATTAGGCTGATGGTCCTCCTTAATCATGTGAGCAAGTGGTTTTGGCTGTCAGCAGCAAACTGGTTGATCCACTATGAGAGGGTGTTATTTATAAGACTGAGCTGAATACAGCACCTCAGACTGTAGAAGTCTTTTGGCCGAAAGACTAAACTTTTCTACAACTTTTTGTTGTTGTTTTGTTTTTGAATGTCCAGAGGACCAGACTTGACAGTTTTAGAACATCATTTTTGTTTTTCAGTTTCCAGTTTTGAAGAGGGGACTATTTTGCAATTAGTACATTTTACTGCACAATGTGCTACTAAAATTAATTTTAGTCATCATGATCTTATCTGGCAGTCACTTCTCAATACAAACTTTTTGGATGTAGTTTCCCCCCCCTTGTTGGTTATATGAAAAACCTTTTAAACATGCAGGACTCTTTGTTGTCGAGCTTTGTAGCAAAGAAGGAAACATGTTAATTTGTCTTTAACTCATACGTGTCCAGTGGGATTAACATAAAAAAGACTTACCTGCTTCAATAACTATTAGGTAAACGTGTATTTAGAAGTGTCATCCTGCAGGTTGATGTTAGGAAAATAAAGCTGGTCAAAATATAGAACATACCAGTACATGTAATTAAATTTGAGAAACATCAGTTTTTTTTTCCAACATATATTTTAGGAAGAAATATTTCCTGAGAAAGGAAGGAAGCACCATTCAGCAAGAAGACAACACATTTGCAGAAAACCAAAAACTTTAATGCGACAATTATTGTTAATATTTGTATTTTCTGTCAGACTAAATATATGTTATACAGTTAGATAGTAAATATTTATATAAATTATTCAAGATTAGTAGACTAAAGCATATATGTACATTCAAAAGGTTGCATCATTAAAAATCTGAAAGTAAGGTACTATCGGTAAATAAGAAACATTTTCCTCCTCGTAATTTTGCCCAATCAGTAAATAAAAATAAAAAGTGTTATTTGCTGCAGCAAGTTTGTTTCAGACTATTTGCATTTAAAATTAAATATTCTACAAAAGAAAAATTGAGCTCTTTTTCCATTTACCGGTATCTGAATCAACAGACTACAGATCTTGTCATGTCTTCCAAAAATAGTATATTTTTGTTCTATTACACTAACCAGAGATTATTCAGTAAATGTTTATAGAGCAACAGAATACAAACAATAGCTGATTACTTAAATTTGTAATTCTTTATCTTTCTAAAGACATTTTATATGAATTTTTCTTAAATGCTTACAAACCATGGTTCATATTTTTACAAAACAGCTTTAACAAAGTCTTTCTGTAAGCTCGATTTAAGAAGAAATACATCACGGGATCCAGGGCGCCGCTGATGCAGGTCAATGCAGACGTGATCTGATTGGCTCTTTCCAGTGACCTGTTCATTGTTGCAACTTGTTCAAGACTTTGACTTTGAGTGTAGATGATCCTGCACACGTGATAGGGCACGAATGCAAACAGGAAGTTCATCAAAATGAGAATGATCATTTGTCTAGCTTTGGCTTTCATCGGATGTTCTTCCTGCTCCTTGAGCTTCCTCAGTTTCAACAGAATCAGTACATAAGAAATACTTATGGTAATGAAGGGGATGAGAAAAGCCACGACAGTGGAAACCAAAGCTTTGGGGGATGTCTTTTGGAGGTACAGCATGCTGCACATGACAGTTGAGTTGTCGTGGTTCTTTTTTGAGAAAAGCGACGGACTCATCGAAACTGTAACCATCACCCAAAGTATGACGACAGTTATCTTTGCATTCAAAGGCGTCCTGACTTTCTGAGATCTCAAAGGTAAAACTATAGCCAGTAATCTGTCCAGGCTGATGAAACTCATCAGGAAGAGGCTGCAGTACATGTTCAGGTAAAAGAGAAAGCATGAGAGTTGACAGAGGATGCTCCCAAAAGGCCAGTAGCCGTCAGACAGGTGGTAAACTACTGTACACGCATGGGTAAAATCAGGACGTAACAGATGTCTGCAATAGCTAGATTTCTCAGGAAGACCTTAAAGGAGGAGGTGCTTTTCTCCTGAAAGAAGGCCCACAGCGCCAAGGCATTTCCAGGTACAGCGATGATAAATACCAGGATGTAAAATATAGCAAGGCTGATATCCCACAGTGCCATTGGTGCCCTTTTAGAGTACTCCTCTATAGAAAGGTTCATAGTTGTTGAGATGACAGTCAGGCTGGTGTGGCACAAAAAGACAAACAACCAGTTAATACATACAGCCCTTGTGTATTCTGCAAACTCATCGTGATGCTGTTGCATCCAAACAAAACTGGCAATAAGAAATGTAACTTTCCCAAAATGTTATGTGAAAATATCACATGTAACGTCATGTTTAAAAGACACAGGAAGAGGAACTCATTTAGCTTGATGCAGTTATACGCTGGTACGTCGTTCCCATACAAAACACTTACATGGGAAAAATATTTTCTGACATCTATAGCCGTTTCCTAAAATTGTCTTGCTTTAAAGAAAATTATTCATAAAATGGTAAAATCACTTGTCGAGTGCACTTAAATATTACCCGTGCAGTTAAACCCAGCTTCAAACTCTGTTTTCAAGTAAGTTATTTGTTAACAAAAAAGGGTGATTTTAAGTGAAATGTTGTAAATTGTAAACTAAATTAATGGGTTCAGACATTTTTTTTTGTAAAATATAAACTTTAAGTAAAAGATACAATTTTGTTTAAAAGTACATAAATTCTAGTACTGGGCACTTTAAAAATCCAAATATAAGCTACAGTATATTGCATAGTGTTAATTATATTCTTACCTTTAAATGCAGTTAAGCAAAACCAAAGATTATACAAAGTAGAAGTGAAAGATGCTAATGTTAAAGCAAAAACCAGGTGCAAAAAGCAAAAATAGGAAGTTGGCCACTTCTGCCTAATACACACTATCTCAATTCACACGCAAACATCCGTGGTGAGTCATTTGCACACTTTCCCACTTATACCAAGAAACCAGAAGCAAAAACATTAAAAAAATACCACAGGTTCAGTGCACTACAAGCATGCAAGTCTTTATTTTTTACTATTTCAACACACTTTTGTCTTGACCATATTGCTCATTTATATCAGGATTTAAAGCTTTACAAAAAGAAAGAGAAAACCACATATTGTACTGTATTTACAAAATCTGTGCAAACATTTTTTTCCTTTTACATCACTCTCCTAAAATAGTTAAAAGGCATGCATACAAATAAACTTTGGTTTGTTAACAAAACTACTTTTTTATTTTTTAGTAGAAGCATTTACTTTATGTACATGTAGTTGAATTGATTAGTTGTTTTCAGTACAAGTGACATTAAGGACAATTATACATGTTAAACTTAACCAGAAGTACAAACACTGAGGTTGACACTTCAGCCTCACCGAGATTGGTTTAATGAAGTACATGATTGAGTTAGGCATGAAGTGAGTAAATGTACAACTTTGGCAAATAGGCACAATAAAATGAAAAAGTTGCATGATTTATTCTAACAGTTGTAATTTAGTGACGTAAACTGGCAGTTCATATGGGTGAAAAAAATACTTTCATAAATCTAAAGATAGTACTGAGAACATTTTTTTAAATGCACACATGTCGTAAAAAAATTCATTAAAGGCATTTACAAGTGTTGTTTGAACATCTGTCGACTCAAGAAACATAGATTAAATATACTAGTTATTCAATTTCATTTTTTCAAAATAAAAGAATGTACAGCTTTTTTTGATTGTAAAGCAACTCTGTAGTCCCTACCCTTTAACTACAACAAGAAAATATATTTTCAGCACGATAAAAGCCTTTCACTTAAACTACAAAATCAAGAAAAAAAAGGTATATAGTTTTTGTTCCATTATCAAACATTTTGACAGAACATCTTTTACACCTTTGAAAAATAAATCAAACAAAAGAAGTGTGATCTGACATTTGAAAAATAAATGATAATGAGATGGCAAAGAAGCAGTGTGCGAATGCCAGTGTCAAATAAAATGTGAATAGAGGAAGTGCATTTATTAAAAAATACTTTAAAAGTAAAAAAAAATAAAAGTAAAACCCAAACCAAAACTATTTTACATGAAACACATCAGGTCTACCTGAGGGGGCGATACTGAGGCTAAGTCGTGTCCTTAGCCGCTGTGACTGATGGGATGCAGGATTTGCCGTTGCTGCCGTTGTGGGCCCTGTAGCTGGTGAAGCTGGGGGTGTGTATGGTGCGGATGCTCTTTCCACCTGGGCCCAATGGTGTGGGTGACAGAGGGGAGGGGGAGAAAGAGGAGGAGGAGGAGGAGAATGAAGAGGAGGAGGAGTGCACTCGACCGTTTGTCTGTGAGGAGAATGACAGAGTTTTACCTGTGTGCTGTGAAGGTGTGGGGAGTTTGAGGGATCCATTAGACAGTGAGGGGATATGGGAGGAGGGGAGGGAACCGGGACGAGGAGCGTGAGAGGAAAGGATGGAGGATTTTGTCGCAGAGGGACAGGAGGAGGAAGACGGGTTAATGGGATTAGTAGCATCTGAGTTTTGTGCAGACTGGGAGCTGCTTTTAGCAGAGCTAGGATAAAAAGCAGGGATTTTAGAGATGGGTATAGTGGGGGAAGTAGTTTTATGATCCCCTCCCACTCTTTTAGCACTTCCGTTAGCCTGCAAACAGATGCCAAAACAGATACTTGCTGTCAAAAATGAAAACTGGTAAAATGATACATGTAAAAAGGCAAGGCGAGGTTAAATAAAACTAAAAGTTATTCACAAAGAAGAACGGTATGACTGAACAAACATATATTTCTAAAGTACAACTAAAAAAACACCAAAACAACAAATACAAAGGGTCTGTTTTTCTCTAGGAATGTGAGACATCTTAAATTGAAAGACAGGTTACCAAGAAAAGAATACGGCAAAGGTTAGAAAGCGTGAATGCAGACAGAATTTCCACACCATTTCTGTGTTAGAGGGATTGTTAGGCATCACGGGGGGGTTGTGGGAGAAAATCGAGTCGGTAAAGATGCAAATAAGAAGTTAAGTGAATTTGAAAACAGCATTAGGGGGTTTGAAGAGTGATAGCAAACGGGAAACGTGGACTTGGATGAGTGGGTTATGCCAAGGTCCTTACGGTAAGGAGATATGTTTCACCGTGGGGTTAAGGAAGCTGAGCAGCAATGTTGGGTTTGAGCAAAGGTGCAATGTGAGAAGTGAGGAGCCAAAACAATTTGGTTAAATATGTGTCTGAACATTGCCAAAAGCATCTTAGGACTTGGCAACACTGTTAAGGAACTCAGCTGTGATGGGAACTGGAGATGTGATGGGAACTCAGATAATGACAGAACAGGATTCCACTTTTCTCTGCCTTTTTCTCTTTTTTTTTAATTTATTTAGCCACCAACACAGTGAAAACCATGAGCAGTGTGGACATGCAGAAGCATACAGTACAGTGATGTTATGGGGTAACAGTCAAAAGTCAAACATGCCTTTGTGTCATTGCAGACTCAAGAGAACCAAGAACAGATCCACAGTAGCCACCTTGGTGACTTTATTATTGTTTTATAAACAGTCAACATCTCACAGCTTTGGTAGTCTTTGACCCCCCTTATATGCTTCATGCTTTTGATTTCCTAAATATATCTTTCCTTTAGTTTCTGGTAAAACCCTACATTAAAACTACCTGTCGAAACTGCCTCTGAGCATCCTGCAGTTTTTGCTGTTTTCCTGCTTTGTCAGATGCAGCCGGCGACTGCCTGGACTTTGCAGACAAAGGAACGGGCATCCGACTAGTTGGGGAAGCGACACTGGTGTTCTGCAAGGGGATCCAAATGAAAAACAAAACAAGAAATAAAAAAGGTAGAAAAGACACACACCACATAGAAAGTATGAAAAGTCAAGACAAAAAACAACAACTTTTGTTTAACACCTCAACAGCACCAGTGAAAGACCATGCATCCAGTAGGACCATTGACTTTAAAGTAAATATATATACAGTAGTACATGCAGTCAAGAAAAAAGATTTAACAAGAACATTGTGACAATGTCTTTGAAGACCAGTGCACCACTTGCTGAAAACCTCAGAGTTTTAGCAATGAACTTCAGGGGAAAGATGGTAACCAGGAACCCAATAAAATGTCACCCAATCATGTCAACATGATTCCACAGAGGCGGGAAGCCACTGGGGTATTTTCCAACATTTCTGAGCACCTGTGAAGTGGATTAATGACTTTATAATTGCAGTGGTTAGGTTCAAAGGGAAGGTAGGTTGAAAAGTTAGAGAGAAAACCCCCAAAGTCTCCTGGAACAACAAGAGCTAGAGAGAGACCTGTTGTATGTTGCTGGGTACACTGAGGGCAGTGGTGGTGGTGTTGGCAGAAGGGATGGCTTTGGGTCGAGGAAGGACCTGAGGTTTAGTCTTCTTTTGCAATGAGCTTTTGCTGGGTACTTTCTGTGTTCTGGAGGTAGGGAGAGAGGAAGACCTCTTCAGCCCAACTCCTTCTGAGCCTTTCCCGTTTCTTGTTTTAGAGTCTTCAGCGTTTGCTAGCTCCTCAGGAGTGCATGGTCCCATCTCACTAATAGTGGTCTCCAGCTGCTTTATGGTCTGCTCAAGACTGTCCAGAGTCTTGTAAGTGCTTTTTCGAATCTCATCTGTTCTGCAAACATTGTCAGAATTCTGCCATTTTTGTGTAGATTCCGTTCCCTTGGAGGGTTCTGTGAAGGATTTTGAGCGTGCAATCTCAAATCTCTTTGCTTCTTTGTGGTGCCGGACAGTACCATCACATTCTTCCTCATCTTCATACACCACCACCTGCAGAGTCTTCTTTCCAGACTTGGTGCTAGTCCGAATTGCCTGTGTCAATGCTGACAGCTGTTTCTTTGGAAACTTAAACTTGAACTTCTTCTTGTTGTCTTGTTTGGCATCTCCATTTAACTCTGCATTCACCCCGCCGTCTGTTAGTTCTGATTTAGAGGATGAGGATGATGACTTGGTGGTATCTGCAGTGCCCTTTGAAGAGCCGACCATTAGTCCATCAGCCAACTCCGCACCTTCAGCTATTTTCTGCAGCCCACCACTCTTCTCTGTGTCTGACTCCTCACTCTCCTCTTTGATGGACTCTTGATTAAGCATTCTCTCAAGTTCCTCCTCACATTCAAAGATGGTGGACAGGCGTTTGTAAGCCGAACGGATATCCATTGGCTCATTAAAGATGATGA
The DNA here is from genome assembly GCA_031763805.1 of Argolebias nigripinnis. Lineage (NCBI taxonomy): Eukaryota > Metazoa > Chordata > Actinopteri > Cyprinodontiformes > Rivulidae > Argolebias > Argolebias nigripinnis. The sequence continues at coordinate 17,617,280 of JARVJN010000835.1, read as the reverse complement.
TGACAGGCTTCTTATTAATGCCATTATCCTGTGATGATGTAGGGTCGAATGAGGCATTTGGTTTATTGCCTGCACTGCCTACAGTAACTGTCTGGACACTCCCTTTCTTGGCACTAACCAGTTCTTGATACTCCCCACAAGACAAGGGCTGAACCTTGGTGTTAGTGATCATAAATGCTATGTTGTCTGGGGGTGGAGGTGCTTCCTCTCCAGGTAAGTCTGGACTAAGACTAGCTCCTTCATCACCATCGTCAAGAATTGCTCTAGGTTTATCGCTTTTATTACCTGAAGTCTTTTTGGGTGGAGGAACAGAATGTTTAGGAACCTCTTTAACAGGATTGGCGGTTGTGGTCACCACCTGCTCAGGCATAATATTTTTATTTAAGGAGACATGCCCTGAATTTATTTTGCTTGTCTTTTCAGTTTTTGTTTTGTTGAGGATTTTCTCCTTCTGCATTTCTGCACCGGCCTTCGAGGATTTGGCGTGTTTAACTTGCTTCCGTGGCAGCTTAAATCCACTGAGCCCAACAGGTTTAGGCGATATAGGTGGAGGCGTAACAGCAGAAGGTGATTTGGGTGGTGGAGACAGAGGCGGCAGCTGCTGTTGCTGGCTCGGAGAATAGTCAATAACAGTGACATTTGACACCTGTGTTGGAGGTTGTGTGGGCTCTCTGTTTTCTGGGATGCCTTCCAGTCCTGATGGGGGTGCCTGATCTTTGGGAATCTGTCCGGTCACGTAATAAATAACCTGTGAGAGCAAAATGTAAAATATGTGACTGATTTCTAACTTTGAACTCTAAAATATACAGCAATTAACTTAGGATATGACAATCATACATACCCCTGGGCTCTGTCGCATAGTTGTGTTTCCGTTTTCATCAGTTTCTGGATCTTTGTCTTCTCGACTGGGCTCTGAGCTCTGCCAGGACAATGTGTGAGGGAATAATATTACTGTGCAACTGGTTTGCCAAGTTGCAGCAGATTAACTATGAATTCACAAAAATGACTGCAGAAGCAATCATCTTGCGTCTAACCTTAAATAGCCACAAAAATAATCTACAAGGAATGATATTTTACAATTGCATTGTGTTGACTTTTGTTTCATATTGTATTTATTTTCTTACTGTGCTAATTTTAAACACTATAAAAACATGCAAGACAACTAAATTCATAATACTTTTAGCTAAAAAAAGTTATCTTTTTGGCTACTTTATTCATTTTTAAACATTTACAACTCCAATTTTGGCTACACAGTTTAACGTTGAAGTTTATGTTTTCCAATGAACAAGTATTAATACAATTCCAGCAACATACAGTAATATGTAAGGTTTAACATTATATCATTTACATAAAACAAAAGCTTAAACTCAGTACTAATTTATAAAAATCTGACAGAGCTGTTAAGAAAATTAACTTGATTAGAGTAAAAATTCTAGCTTTGTGATGATTGGAAAAAAACTGAGGTGAAATTGTGCAAAGACAAAAAGATATTGAAAGAATTTGAGAAAATAAGGGAAGGAGAGGAGCATGCAAAGTGGCCAGACTGACCGTCGATGAACCAAGTCTGCAAAAACACATTGTGTCCTCCAGCGTGAGTTTTGATCTAAATTGACAATTATTAAAAAAAATACTTTTATTTTGTATTTATTATTGATTTTGTATGAAAATTGTCATCAAAGGAAGACACAAGACAATTTAATTGCCTGTAAGATAAATTACAGGTCTTTATTGGTTTGGCAGAAAAGACAAGTGATAATTAAATCAGTTTTCAAACACATCATACAAAAGACACAGCAGCTTTTCAGAAGCTCAATTTTATGCAGACTTAATCCTGTTAAGAACCCAAGCTGTGAAATTCAGCAGAATCAGAAGAAGGAGAAAAAAAAGGAGGTAGGGGAAAGAAGTGTTGTGGAGGCAGTTGCTATAGGGGTCTCTTGAGCCAAAGCAAGAGCACAGGAGCGTGTAAAGCGTTAGGACACAGCCATTGATCGTATCAAACAGTTGGTAGAGGCAGGCAGTTAGAGGGGCAGCTGAATGACGACACATATGTTACCTTTTTCTCTTTGAGCGGTAACAAAGTTCCTGGTCTTAATTCTTTGATTTGGGGTTCAATTCGAGTAGTGGGTTCAACCAAATTTTTCACCCCTATATCCTTAACTGTGCACTTCTGGAAGACCTGAAGGGTGGAGACAGGCCAGAGGGACATAGGCACAACAGTTTTGAGGAGGACTCTTTAGACCACTGCCACCTGTTGTTCAAATCTAGAGGGCTAAGGAGGATCCTCCTTTGACAGCACTTAGCCGTTGCCACTTCCAAGGAAATCAATCACCGCAAGAAAAGGCGAAAAGCAACAGACTCCCATAATGCAGAATAGAATCAAACGTACATCCACCGATTGGATTTGCATATAATTGATAGGTTTTGTATGAACGTTTGTGTTTGTTTGCGTCTTACCTGAAGCTCCGCCATGATCTTATCCCCATCATCCTCCTCTTCTCTGGTAACAGAAGGAGTGACGAGAGGAGGTGTAACAGGCTTTGGCTTGGTCTCTGGGAGAACCTTCGCTGGCTTTGGTTGGGGGGAGGAAGGTGGAGCATCCTCCTCACCCTCCTGTAAACAGTCATGATTACTAAATAAGCCACTAACCTGCATGCTTTAGATGTTTCTATACTCCAGCACACTTGCTTTGAATGAATGTGTGATTGACAGGCTTCTGCAGAACTTGAAGGGAAACCTGAATCAGGTGGGCTGAAGCAGGCAAACAAGTAAAACGTGCAGGACAGTGGCTTCCAAGGGCCAGGATTGGACATCCTTGGCCTATATGGCTATATCTATACCCTAATGCTAAAATATTTGATTTCCAACTCTTGCTACATACAATCAGGCCTAAAAATCACAGATCATCAATATCCTTTAACGACCTCACTGACCTGTGCAGAGATGCTCTCCTTCCTGGTGGTGTACACCACCTCACCAGAACGAGTCGTCGTCATTCCGGAGCTGGAGAAGGTTTTCCTCGGAGGAGGCGGCGGCGGAGACTTATTGGATTTATCGGGCCCCTGCTTGGACACACTGTCAGCAGCTGCAGGCTTGACGGCAACTTTCAAGGGTCTCTCCAGTGCTGGCTTAGCAGTTTTCTCCATTAGAGGTTTTGAGAGTTTCTCCAACCCCTTCTTCGAGGGTTTCTCTAACTGAGGCTCCTCTGTCATGCAGATTAGTAAAATTGTGCAGGAAAAAAAAAGTTAGCATGAGTTGATAATGAACATAAAGTGATTTTATATTATTTTCGTACAAGTTACATGACGCTTGATCCGTACCTGTCGGTGAGTTGACAGGGCTGGGGGTGTCCCCCTGTTCTACAATCCCAGCAGCAGGCAGCAGCTGGTTTTCTTCTACCTCCAGACTTGGAATTCCCTTCATCATGTTGGCCTGGGCCTCTTGAAGGATCTTCTCAAACTCTTTTCCATCATAGTGACCCATGTTCTGCCTCTTCTCCTCCCACTCCTTCTCTTTAGCCTGCAGGAAAAAAAAAACTGTCAAACTTCTGTGACATAAAATTAAGAATGTCTTGTTCTAAAGTAACAGAATGATTACTTTCAGCAGTAAAAATGATAAATTACAGGTAATGGCATTCATATTTCAGTGAATTAAAAGTATTTGTATCATAAAAGAACGAACAAAGACAACTGAAAGTAAAACATTACCTCTATGGAGATAGCTCTGGTTTTGCTTTTGTCCCGACTGTTTTGCAGCTCTTCTATAACAAGATCTTGATGTTGGACGCCGTTGCCATTATTCACCGGATTCCTGTGAGTCTTCTTTTGATGGACAGGACTTGGTGGATCTGAAACGACCCCTTTGGAATCCTCCATCCCACGAGTCGTGTCAAGGTTGGCAGTGAGGGTGAGACTGGAGCTCGGGGTGGGGGGAGGACTGGGCTGAGTGCTGAGGGCTGCAGACTGCTGAGACTGCTGCATGTGAACCGGGGAACTCTGGACGTGAAGGATGACCACTGGGGAGGAGGGCATCACCTCGGATCTGACCGTGGAGCTCTGGGCCTCCGGTGGAGCTGAGGTTGAGCCAGGCTGGGCTGATACTGGGGGAGCTTCTGCAGTGGTTTCTACAGTGGTTAAATCAACGTTACCCACTGACTTATTATTAGACGAATCAAGTCCTTTATGAGAACCCTCTGTTGCACATCTGCAGAGGAGAGGGAAACACAACCGGAGTTGCATAAAAATAATGTTTACTGCTGAAATTAGGGCAAGCACAAAGAGTTTTTTAAAGCCAGGAGTCATTTTGGTATGTATGACATCACAAATAGAAAAGAGCCAGCAGTGTTCGCCAAATTAAGTCACTTATCGGTTCAGTGAAGGTGGCTGAAGTAAATCTAGCTGGATGTCTCATTCTTCTGTCCACACAGAATGACCTCTTTGATGCGATGAAAGCTGGCCTACCCGTATAATCAAACAGTACAATCGCCCACATCATCCACTCCTTCAAAAAGCCCTTTTTTGATTTCATCTTTAATTCCCTCTCATGCACTCGGCAGCTACACTTGAGGACCTGCTCTCCCGACCTCCACTTTATCCCCATCCACACCCTTCTTCTTCCTCCTACCTTCTCAGAGTGCCGAGGGCGTCGGTCAGGCTCTTGACCCGTTTCAACATGCTGTCGAGTTTGTGAGGCTCCTCCTTCAAAAACTTGACAGCCTCCACCTCGACTCTGAGGACAGCTCGCATTCTGGTTTGCAGGGTTGGAAACTCTCCTGATATAATACAGACACACGAATCATTCAGAAAAATACATCATCAAGCAAAATGAACCCAGCTTTTGGTTTGAGGGTTAGCACTGACATTTATTAGTGTGACTGTGATGTTATAAGTCTGTTTACCATATCTTACCTTTAAGACCTGCCAGTGATTCTCCCACCTTCCTCAGAGTTACGGCTCCCTCCTCCACATCCTTTAGGGTCACTGCTCTGTGTGCTGCTGCTGAGCCGCTCTGCAGAGAACCTACGTATAGTTCCAAGTCACTGCAACAACAACAAAGAACTTTCTTTATCAATTAAGTAACAAAAGAACACATCCAAATAATATGATGTAGTACAATTTTTATTTTTTATTTTTTTTACAAGAAGAAATAAAAACTCAAGGATCAATTCCAGTTTCTGCGGTGTGGAGAGCCATTTCATTCTAAATTAAATAAATAAATTGTGTTATTTAAAAATTATTAATAAATAGTCCAATAAAAAAATAAATGTTACCATGAAATAAAACACCCAAATAGAAAATGTTTAGTTTTTTCCAAGATTTATATTTTTATTTATTTCAAAACTTATTTAATTCAAGATTTGTTCATCTAATAATAGAGTTTAATTTTGTGAGATTTTTATTTTGTAAAGCTACTTTACATATTTCAAGGGCTTTTATTTTTTAACCCCGTTTTTCAAATTAAGCGGGTTTTTTTCTTCTTCATATTCTTTTATTCAAATGAGGAGGCAGGGTTTTCTCTGTGGGGCGGGTCTGGTCAGGGTCAATGCAGCCCATCTACGAGTTTTATAGGCCATGCAAATCAATAACTAAATCAAAAATTTAATTAAAAATGGCCTCTCAAGTCTCATGCAATGACCCTCACAGAGACACCCACATTTCATGATGTGCACATGGCACACTTTGTATTTCTCACCTTAAAACACACGCACGCAGGCCCTTTGTTGAAGAGGAACCAACGTTCAGTACAATGTTTCCGCACGGGCTGGAGCACAATAGCGGATATGGCTGCAGTGTAGCGACTTTCTCGCTTTATTTAGCGAGTTTTCAGACCCCTCTAGTGACTTTTTTTCTGCGTTACTGGAGACTTTGGTGACGAAAACACATTCAACAGCGAGCAAGCCCCTCCCACTTCCCCAAGCTCTGACAGCTGTCAATCTTATAACAGAGAGGAGAACTGCTCCACTCCATGTCCACACTGCAAATGAATCACACCTTGGAATACAACGCGGGATGTAAATATAATGTAAATACATAATGCTCAATTTCATCAGCAAATCTTTGCATTTCATCTTGGGGTTCTCCAATGTCCTCCATATAGCCCGCGTGTCATCCTGACTTTCTGAACACAGTTAATTCATGATTTGAAGATAGCTGGACCAAGCAAAGCTCAGCGAGGGGAAAACTTTGCTGTGATTGGTCAAAAAAGATTGGATTATGTCGGTTTCTACGAAACATATGCAATCCACTAATCCTGACCAGAACTGCCCACAGAGAAAACCCCGCCCCCTCATTTGAAAATAAGAACATGAAATAAAAAGAGCTTAAAATGAAAAACAGGGTAAAAAAACTGAAATATGTAAAGTAGCTTTACAAAATAAAAGTGTCCTAAAATGAAAGTCCATATTAAATAAATAAATAAATAAATCTCGAAATGAATTAAAAATAAATCTAGGAGAAAAACTAAACGTTTATATTAAATGTTATATTTCATGGGAACATTAATGGAATATTTATTCTAAATTTTTAAATAACACTATTTATTTATTTATTTATTTTTTAATGAAATGGCTTTCCATACTTAAAACAGGTTTTATTTTGTGCAATCACTCAAATGTGTATACAGTTTGTAAACACCAGGGGGCAGGGCACAATCATTGATCTTTAAGATCATAACTACCTAAAATGAGTAGAGGTGAGCAATGACACCAGTTAAAGAAATGTGTAAAATGTGAGACTGTCAAGTCATTTTAGAAAGCTGGTAAAGAAACGTTCTATTCAGAGAGGAAACGTGTTGAATGATAACACTGCGAGGGCTGGGTTGCATGAGAACAGCTAAAATGGTGTTTCATTGTGCTCAGGTACCCTCGAGGAACCAGTTAAACTCAATTAACTACAGGTAGTCCTCGACTTACGACGTTTCGGGGTTACGTCACGCATCTCATAAAAAAAATAAAAATTGAAAAATCTTATTTTATGTGTTTAAATGTTCTTGATTTTATGTGTAGCACTTTGTTGCAGCTGTGGTTGTTTTAAATGGCTTTATAAACAAAGTATTATTATTATTATTTTGAAGTCGATTTACGCAGTTTCCGGCAGTTTCTGGCAGTTTCCGGTTAGCTGCGGATGCTACAAAACTTGTTGGAGCAAGCTGGACAGACAGCCGGCTTTGGACGGACCG